>ML777936.1:504045-540109 GCA_009831015.1 Picea engelmannii | reverse complement strand
TCAATGGAGAGGTGAATGGCTCAATGAAATGGTGCTAATGTGTTATTGCCAAGGAGTGAGTCCTTAAAACAATCTAAGCAGCATAACATTACATGAAATTCCTTGAGAAAATGATGTTTCTTCATGGCTTTTTATAGCATAGCTTTGGGTGATTATGTAACTCCTTTGAGGTGTGAAAAGGGGCTCTTTAGGGCTTAATTAGGTCTTTGACCAGCCTACCATGCGGATTCAGCTCAGATTTGGGAGTCAAATCGGCTTGGGAGCTGATCCATAAGTGGTTGGGAGGCCGACCAATTCCATAAATGCATCGTTTATCAAGTGTGTGGGTTTTTGCGCCAATAGCTGCGCATCCTGTGCGCGTGCACGCATTGTACATTCTTGTTCCGCGCATATGCGTGCACACCCAACTTCTGTAAAGAGCCCTTCAATTTTTGGTTACTTTGTGTAGTTTTTTACCCTTTTGCAATGCTGTGAAATTAATTCAGTGCCATGAATGACTTCATTCCTGTTTGACGATGCTGAGTTCTTGTTGCCATGTGCAGACGAAATTTCAGTGATAACAATGTGGCCTAGAAACAAAACAATATTGGTATCAGTGTCACCCTAGTTTCATATCAAATGGCATGGCATGGCATGGAAAGGCATGGTATGGCTTGGAAAGTAAAGGAACGACATGGCATGGCAACTCAAGGCAAGGAAAGGCATGCAAAAAAATTCACCTACACTTTAAATGTCATAAACACTTCATTGGATGGAAATGAACTTTGTGATATAAATTTAAGTCATATGTCCCTAGAAAAAATGTTTTTTTTTTTATTTATTTCTTGGGATGAGAAAGGTTTCTTTTTTTGTTATTCTTGTTTCTTTGCAATACACATTTTAATTTGAATTTTTCCTTGCCTAATGTTATGGAAATTTATATTTATTGTTGTATATGTTAAAATGGGAAGCTACATGATAAGACATGGGAAGCTACATGACAATGGCATGGCATGGAATATCTTGGAAAGGCATGGAAAGACAATGACATGGAATGGCTTGGCAAGGCATAGCATTGGCATGGAAATGACATGGTATGGAAAGGCATGGAAAAGGCATGGCAATGACATGGAATGCAAAGGCATCGAAATGGCATGGAAATGGGATGAAATGGAATGGAATGACAAGGCATGGAAATGGCATGGCATGGAATGGAATGGATTGGATTGGAAAGGCATGGCATGACAATGCATGGAAATGACGTGACAATGGAATGGAATGGAAATGGAATTCCATGGCATGGATGTTACATATTGTTTCCCATGTGGACAGGTGAAACCTCCCTTAGATTCCTAGACCCCTATCACTAAGACATAAAAGTAAAAATGGTTTATATATTCCTTTTAGATATAAATCAACTAATCGAATGTGA
Organism: Picea engelmannii; assembly: GCA_009831015.1. NCBI lineage: Eukaryota > Viridiplantae > Streptophyta > Pinopsida > Pinales > Pinaceae > Picea > Picea engelmannii. The sequence continues at coordinate 538,698 of ML777936.1, read as the reverse complement.
AGAAGAAAAGTGTGACATACCTTATTCTGGTGATTTTCCATAATGATCCAATCCTTAGGATTAATTTCTAAGATCCTTAAGGCATATCATATATTGCGAAAAAAAGCAAAGATACCGTTATTCTACTCTATATAATTAACCAAATATATCTATCTATGAAGACTGAAGAACAATACACAAGTAGATGCAAAAGTACACATACTTGAAGGAAATAGGCCAAGTATATTAATTAGGTAACCCAAAGAAGATACTTACAATTTGAGTTTGAAGATGCAACAACTCCTCCAATATGTCCTCCACCAACCCTTGCATGAATGATATAAGATCAAAATAACGATGTTATTACTGATTTCTTCCTCCCCTTTCACGATGGAAATGCCTCCAATTTATAGTCATGAGAAGTACAACCGCCATGAGAAAATGAAGGATTTGGTTGAGGATATGGATCCTTGAGGTTTGGATCATATCCGAAGGTGAGTCCCAAGCATGAGGGTCGAACATAATAAAACCAATATGAGAGAGTTGGCCCATAGAATTAGGTGGAGGAGATATCCCTTTTCCCTCAACAAGAATGAGACTCCCCCATAGTCAGAGACAGGGTGCCATCCTAGCATTGGAGATCCCATAACATGGTATAGGGGGTGCCATGAGACTCCCCTAGCATTGCCATGGGGACTCTACCCTTCATAAATGCTTAAAAATAGGTTGTGTTTTCCAAGGAAAATGTGTGTTTCGACTGCCAAATGATGGGGATTTTCCTTGTAACATGTTTTAGGGGTTGTGGAAAGTGTTTTTATGGTTTCAATTAAAATTTGACACTTACAAAGCATGTTAAAACACTTGTGACACTTGTGAAAATTTAGGTGTGAAACTTACAACACTTGCGACAATTTAGGTGTGACACTTACGACACTTGAGACACTTACGATGTGATGTTTCCACCACATGCGACACTTGAGGCACTTTGAATGTGATATTTGTGACACATGAGACACATTATGGAACATGGAAGTTTGACGTGTAATAAATTCCCCCCCAAAGTGTGAATTCAGAAGATGAAACTGGTGATCAAAACACTTTACAGATTCTTCAATGCAAGGGTGGTGGATTTGGAGAACCTGGTGGAAGCTACAAAATATTAATATATTTTTCATTTCCGAGGGAGGAAAACCTATGCTCAGAATATAAATGACTTAGAGAATGGCCTCTAACCAATAAACCGTGGATCCATGATGATATTGACTAAGGAGAGGGCCACTAAATATACATTGTGGTTCCATTTATCCATGACATGACCTGATCGTAGCCACAAAATAATACACAGTGGAGCTATGATATGATAAGAACATAGCGACAGACCAATACAGCGTGGATCTATCTATATTAGTCAAATGATATCCATCACAACCTAGGAAAAGTAATCAACCTAGGGTCTTCATCCCTATCCCAAAATAGTATGATTCTATCCATGTGAATAAATGTTTTGATGTCGAACATGGTAGAAACTTCTTGATTACCGGTCATTGATCTATACCATTAAAAAGCATGAGGAAATCACCAATGGTGTCGATGAATCCCAAGGTACATATAGTACATTCCAACGAACGTGAATGATGAGATGAAGTCGAACATCTACAGAATCAATCGATCAGGGGTCATTGATGTAAACCCACTATCGAAAGAAAGGAGGCTTGGCATTGAGGCATGCAGGTCCCAAGGTAAATTTTTTTTTCTAAATCTAATCCCTAGATAATGTGATGAAGTCAAACGGAAAAGACTCTTCGAAGGAGGACCTTGATGTATCCCCCATGATCGACACAAAATTATCATAGCAAAGTGATATGATATGGTGAATATGGACTGACACAGGAATGGAAACTGGTAATATTGTAGATAGTTTATATGAAGTGAAAAACTTCCCTTCAACATTACGAGGCATGAAATAGGACTTGGAATCTTCAACTTGTTCGAGAAATGGACCAAAACATAGTGAGAAAATGATTGGGGCACTCTTCGGATGAGCCAAAGGGTTAACAAGACTCATAGGATTTGTGTGACTCATGATAGAGAGAAATAAACAAATATAAGGTGAGATGAAAATAGGTTCCATGTTCAAGGGAGACAATACCAACTTCCTTAAAGGTTTCAAGACACTTGAACCACTTCCTTCAAATTTTCCCCCATTTGGATAGATGAGTACCTCTTTGTTGTTTATTGAGCTTGAGGAGGATAACATGTGCTCAACATAAGTCGCATTCGGTAAGTTCCTCTTCCTATGTTTAAAGAACTAGAATAAGTAACGGTTCATTGCCAAATGGTCCCTTCAATGTATGGTTTTATGAGTCTGGAGTAGTAAAAATCGGTTGTTTTTCATGTTTAGCGAGTTTGAAAACAACTTAAATAAAACTTTGTAAGTGTTATTTTTCATAATTTTAGTCTCCAAGGCCTAAAAAAGAATAAAATAATGCGAAGGGGAACTCTTCTAACCAAAGTGGTTAGATTATTCATTTTTCGTAGTTAGTCTATTGGGTCCGAAAAAGGGTTAAAATATCACCCAATAGATGATTATTCGTGATTTTATCAAGCTCGAAGAATGAAGAAGCATGCTCAAATGGATTGCAAGGTTACCAAAAAGTATCCCCTCCTATGTTCCTACATTAAAAAAACATTCTAGGAAAAAAATTTGTCAACAATTCTTTAAAAACCAACAAAAATTAGGGAAAAATATCAAATAAAACAAAATTTCAATGTGAAAAAGGTTTTAATAAAACTAGTTTGTAAGTGGCTAAAAGAATGTTGGGTGAAAAATTTATCTCATTTCATTTTTCACTTTCACCTACTTCTTTCACTTTTATTTTTTTCCATTTAGAGCAGTTTTATCCGGTGTTGATTTCGGGAGCTTTGGGCTATCATTAGTCATTTGATTTTGGGAGCATATCCTCCTCTTTCTTTTCAATGTTTTCATGGTTGTTTTCATGCAAGATTTAGTTGTTTTTAGGCTCCTTGGGAACCTCCATGGAGCCCTACTAGGGTGGAACTCCCCTAAGGCATCGGGTGGGGGAATCTTAGATGTTAGCAACTTGGTGCCTTTGACTAGGGCATGCCAATGCTATGAAATAGCTTACAGGGGGAGCCAAGCACAAAACATAAAATGTTTTCATGGTTTTACTGTTTAGGAAAGCATTTTTTGACTTGGGGAGTTTGACTAATGATATTTAATGTTGATTTGCAGGGATGTTTATGGACAATGTGCTTCTGTGGAAGGAAAGAGAGCACAAAAATGATGATTTGTCTTCATTTCATGAACCTCAAGCAAGGAAAAACATCCATAATTGTCGTTTACTAAAAATTTTCAAGATACAGAAGATGCATAACATGGACTCCATGAGGTAGAGAGAAATATATGGGGGCTTACCATGGGTGTCCCTTAATGAGATTGAGATATGTGCATTATCACCTGTAGAGGCACACAATGGGTGTACCAGAGACTCTCAACCATCTGCTACAGCGAGTAGCCGGGGCAGTGGTGTGTTATCGTTAGCACAACGTAGTATAGGGAAATGAGTAGATTTTCGTGTAGTCTTACTATGATGATGTATGAGCATAGTAGCCCACATTTTCCCTCTCTATGTACTTTTTGGACGATATCATGAAACACTTTTTATACATACATACACACACACACACACACACACACACACACACACATATATATATATATGGTGTTTGTCTTAGCTACTTATTTTAAATGATGTGATGTTCTTGTATTTTATGTTTATGCTTTATGATCTTGAATATTCATCTGTGAGTGAGATTCCAATCCAACATGTAATTTGCTAATGAATCTGTAATGACATTAAGTTATGTTGGTATGTGTTGGAACTATATGTAAGTAAATTTTTTTTTGAGATGATGAACCCTCAAGTAGATATGTAGAAAAATGGGATTGCATATGGAATAAACATGATTAAGTTGACAAACCACAAGTTGGGAATCAAGACTATTGATTATTTGAGATATGTTAAGAGAAGCAGCCTTTGCCAAAAGTCTAATAAGAGTGTGATATTTTGAAACATTATTGGTTGCAGGTCCAAGATAGGTCCCTCCTGAACTTACCAACTCACAAGAATGGTAAATGGTCCAAGATGTAGAAGCTAAGTTCTAGGTGTTTCGTCTAGTGCCATCCGAAAATCCAAAATGTACAGGGAAATATGTTGACATCTATGAATTCAAGCACAAAGCAGGGTATAAGAAACTAAGAATGAAACAAAACTTGTTCACGCAAAAGTAAATCCACACCAAACCAAAACATATGGTACAATAATGCACAAGGCATACATGGAATATTTTCTAAGGATAATACTTTTTTAGGTAAAGCCCATTGCGAGACTCACTGAGAGAGAGTCCATCATAATAAATTATCTTGTAGGAACATATTTGTACCACATGTTTTATGATGTCGGGTCCATTCCACATAGGCTCTAATTTCCTTGCTCCAAGTTTATCACGGTATTGGTCATAGACCAGGACCAGATCTCCTTCTGCGAATATGCGAGGTCGAACATGTTATCGCACAATTTTTACTTTACCAAAGCCCAAGGAAAGTGGATACAAAATTGGCATAACATGGAATAACCTATCACTATCACCTTAATATGAGATCCCTTTCTATTTAGGAGTATGTCAATACTACCCTAGGGGCGACGTCCCCAGTGACCTGGGGGAATTTGAGAAGGCTAAGGAAAATAGTCACAAGGAAATCCATCGCCTCTCACATATCACTCAATTAAAAGGTTTATTTTATGTCTTAAGGATGAATACAATGGATAATATTTTGTACCTCCCCATAACAAGACAACAAGGAAAACGAGGCACTTTCCAAGTGCCAGATGATTGTTAGTACTTCATAAGACAATAAACCTTCATAAAATAATCTAGATGATTATAAATTTGAAGCAATGCATCATTTTGTAACAGAAATTAATATCTTATAACAACAACAAGATTCAATCCTTGAAATTTCTTAAAAAAGACAATAAAAAGTGACTTTGACTAGGTAAATTAATAGTAAATTGTCACAAGAAAAGTTGGAAATGTTTAGCTAGCTTTTAGTGTCACTTTTGCAGAGATTTTTCTACAGTTAAATAATTTTGTCTATCTTTTGCAATATCAGCAAGTTTAAGTGGTCAAAAGTGAAATAAAACTACACACAAAATTAGCACTTACCTAGTAGATTCACTAGCAATTATCACAATTAAATTTTGATTGGTTCTAGTGCAAGTTATGTAGGCAAATGTGTGAAATCAATGTATGTTTATGTGGATGTAGCAATGTTTTTCTACAGAAGCAAGTTAGCTTAGGATTTATTCCAATTCAGGGTTAGAAAAAGTTAGTAAAGAGTTCAAGGATAAGATTATAAGTGATTGCTTGATCAATCACCACTTGTAGAAGGTAGTCTAATGCCTTTCTAGGGTAAATAGAGTCACTAATGGAAACAAGCAATATTAATGGAAAGATAGAAATGAGAATTACATGTTGAAGGGTGGAGATGATAAGAGAGGTGTTGGTATCCCAAGGCCTAACAAATCCACTTCCAAGAGAAAATTTGCTATAAAGTAACAAGGGTTAGGCCCTAGTGATTTTCTCTTTCCTTGACCAAAAATGTAATAAAATATGCAATTGGGAGATGGAAGTAAGGTTACTAGAGTGATACAATGGTAGGGATCTATTATCTACTTAAAATTAGGTTCCTTTCAAGATATTTTAACGCATGGAAGATTATAGGGAAAAATATAATAACATATGTCATTCCCCTAGGGTTTGAAGCTAGCAATTTCATAATCTTAGACATGGAACAAGTAAAAATAACCATAGAATTAATTCAAAATAAAGAAATACATAATTTCCAGTTACTTCACCAAGAATAATCTAGCAAATATCCCTAGTTGAAGATCCTCCACAAGAAAATAGCCAAAATGCACCAAAAATTGTCTCCTTCAAGAAGTGCGCACCACTAGTTTCAGCCAATAACACTTAAGGGAGGTTGAATTTCAGACCTCTACTTGAGTGATGAATGAATGATGAAAAAATACAAGAGTTTATCTCTTATTTATACAATGAGAATGACCTTTAATTGTCTTTTAGGTCACAAAAGGCCGACATGGCCAATTTACATCAAAAATCCAGTTTTTACATAAAATTAACAATTTAAACCCTAATTTGACTTTTAAGGATGACAACATGCCCCTCTTAGGGTGAAGTTAGGCCCCATAATGGAACATCATGCCTTAAAAGTGAAACGTTAGGCCTCAAAAGGCCTCATAAGCCGACACACGTGCCAATTAGCACCAAATTGTCGTCATGACAAACCCTAACTGATGATGTCAAGTGTCAATATGATGATGTCAGGGGCCTTCAAGGGCCAACGTCATGCTAGAATGGAAATACCCACCTAGTTCTAGGCCTGTTGGAGTGTCTCAGGGGAAACAACATTCTTCTTTCCTGGTGCCATCCTTTGGTGTCTCTCTACCCATGGTTGGGGTCACAACATCCATCTGGTGGGATTTTATCCCCATGGAGGTCTGAGCTAATCATCTCCCCATATGTACCTATCCACCGGGCATGGTCTTGTAGAAACAAAAAGTATGCCCTCCATGGGCTCATATGTCATAGGGATCATAGCAATGTCAATCACATCCAATAAACAAATTACCCAAACATGTGCATCCAACTCCCCTTTATCGAGACAAATGATAAAAAATGTTATGCAGTTTAACAAGATAGGTCTGGAGAGGGTCTCAGGATGTCCTATTGGGATAACCCTCCTCAAATTTGGGGTGTTTCCTAGGTGAAGAGGAATCTAGGTCATGTAAGTGTATGAAATGATGTAGGGGATATTTGGGTAAGGGGTGCAGTGATAAAAAGGAAATGTAGGTCTTACCTATGGGTGCCTCTGTAGAGGGAGAGATGCAACTTTTCATGGATGTTATTGTTTCCTAGCCCATTCAATACCTTTTATTATTTGTCTTATTTATTTTTATTTTCAAGAGAATAGCTGGGGGACATTGTCCTAGCATGGTGACCTGTGGTGACAACATTACCCACAAGAACTTCATGGAAATGAGAAGGCTAGATTGTGATGAGACCCCCTTTATCTTGGCCATGCCACCAAGAGACACTACCCTAGTTTGGTGACCAGATAGATGGTAGTGTCATACCTCTACATTCCCATGGACCTAATAGGCTTGCTCATGATGAAACCTCCTATCCACCAACTAAATCTTGAGTTTTATTTTATTTTATGGGTCCCCTTTTCTTAGTGAGATGCCATTTATTGATTTCTCGGGAATCCCTGGGTTAATAATCTCAAGGTTTCATTTTGGATTTTAACTTTTTCCAGCTACTTTTACCCTCTAGGCCTTTAGCCCCTTCTTCCCACAAGGCAAGGTACAACCCTTAATAGTTTGGAAAACCGAATGCCTTAACCAATATAGGGGAAGATGAGAGGGACAATGATGAAAAGTGGTAAGTATGGAAGGAATGGATGAAGAACTTTCATAGACCCACCTAGTGGCAACTCATCCCTAAGGGAGCTAACTTACTAGGGAACTCTTGTCACCCCTCCCAGGTATGAACAAGTTAAAGAGCATAATTTCCAAGCAAACGTTATGAATCAAAAGAGAGTCCAGTGCACATATTCAAATGCTTCGAAAATCTGAGTGACACATACCGTGATACCTAGACTCATTACCTCATGGAGAAAGAACCAGTGCTACTTCAGGATCAGGCGGATGAGATGGATGTTGTTGTTGGTGACAGATAGGGTGCACTAAATAAAATATGGGTCCCTTCGGGGCCAATATCAAGTCATATGGCTCTTGGTACTCCATGTCTAGGACCTATGGGCCTCAAGACATAATATCCTTAGTTATCCCTAGGAGAGGGGATAATAGGACAAACTTATCCCTTGTGGGTTTTGATGCATTTTTTATATGTCTCGTTAATGAGAGAAGCATCATGATGGGTTTCATCAAAATTTTATAGATACAGAAAATGATCTTATTCGACAGAGGTGTTGGGTAGGATCTCTATGTCTAGTTTCAGAGATGGAATCTTGCATTCAATATACAACATTGCTTCTAACCCATACAACAAATGGAAATGTGTGAAATGAGTGGCAGTTTTGATAGATGTCTGATAATCCTAGAGTGTTGAGAAAAGTTGTGAATGGAAATTGGTTTTATTCACCCCCACCATGTGTTGAAACATGGGTTTCAAGACTTTGTTGATGGATCCAACTTGTCCATTGGCTTGAGGCTAGTATGGGGATGATTTCTCATGTCAAAAACCCAATTTGGTACACAACTCACTCATCATCTGATTTTGGAAATGGGATCTATGGTTAGTTATGATAGCTTGTGGGACTCTGAACCTAGAGATGATGTGGTTCAATATGAAAATTGTTGTATTTAAACCATCGTTTAGAAATGTAGGAATAGCCACAGCCAATTTAGTGAAATATTTGATTGCGATGATAATATAACCATGCTCCCCGACTGAGGTAGGATTACATTGCATAAAATCAATGCCCTGTTTTTCAAAGGGGTCGATGGTGACGATTGGATGGAGTAGAGGAAGGTGGGTATATGCTTTTTTCTGAAAAAATTGACAAGGTGGGAATTTTTTAACATCCTCAATACAATCTTTGAAAATTGATGGCCAAAAATAACCTAGACATAATATTTTATGGGTGATAGTGATCCCAGAGAGATGACCACCACAAGCTCCTAAGTGATATTCATTTAATACATAATCAACCTCTTCATGGGTCAAACAACGATGCAGGACAATATCAATACTACAATGATATAGAGTGTCATCGAGAATAAGGTAATATTTTGAATGATGTCGTATACGACATTGCTCGTCACTTGAAATATCTAGGCATAAGCATTGCATCTAGAGATATAAAATAATGTCTCCATACTAGGGATCAATTGTACTGATAAGGAAAAGTGACTCATCAGGAAGGGAATCCATGGGATCAGTTTCCTCATCGGTATGGGGAATATCACAAATCAACTCGACAAAAACCAATGATTTATTTTCTTTGTATTTGGTGAACATGAGATCAAATTCTTGAAGAATGACGATCCATTTTGAATATTTCCCACAAGTACTTGACGATTCAAGATGTGATTCAAGATGCGGTACATGGGGTTTGAGTCAAGAATAACTGTGGTAGTGCGAAGTAAGATGTAGTGCCAAAATATTTGTATAGTGATGATCACTAACAAAGACAACTTTTCAATGTGTGAATATTGAAGTTTAGGATCTGAAAGGCTCTTAATTAAATAATATATCACATGTTATGCACTATCATTGTCCTCTTGAACTAACACCATGGAAATAGTGGAAGTGGAGGCAGAAAAGTAAAGGATATAATCTCTAATACAGTTAGGGTGGTGTATCAATGGTGTATGTGTCAAAGCATGTTTGAGAGCATCAAATGAGAATTGAGAAATTTCATCCAAATGAAAGGGACATCCTTTTGCATCAATCTCATGAATCCTTTCATGATTTCTACGTAATTGCAGATAAAACAACGTAGAAATTTTGTCTTCCATTGCAAACTTTGTAGTTGAGTAAGGTTGTCAGGAGGAGGTAAAGTGAGGATAGCTTTCACTTTTAAGGGATCCACCCTAATACTGTAATTGGATACCACGAATCCTATGAGTCGCCTTGATTCGACATCAAAAATGTATTTGTGGGGATTCAAACATATGTTGTAATGCCAGAAAAGAAGAAAGATTTACCTAAGATGACCAATATGATTTTTTTGATGAGCCAAATGGGATGGAAAGTCATCGAGGTAGGGATAAAAAATATGCTTTATGTCATGGAAAGCATACGACATAGCCTGTCGAAAAGTAGCTGGAACATTTTTAAGGCCAAAGGGTCATTTACGATATGTGAAAGTCCCCCATGGGAAGATGAAGGATATTTTATATTTATTAGCTGGTAAAATATCTATCTAGTTATACCCCAAGAATCCATCCATAAACTATAAAATTACACTTATGACACAATTATCGATAATTTGGTTGAAGAAGGGCGTATGGTAATTGTCTTTCGGACAATCCTTATTGAGATCCCTATAGTTGATGCAAACTCAAATTTTCCCTTGTTTCTTTGCGACCAGAATGATGTTGGAAACCCATCCAGTCAGAGGTACATGGTAGATCAAACAAGATTTCAATATTTTTCTACTTCTACCTTTATTGTCACATTTTTCTTAGGATGAACAGGGAGAAGATTTTGTCGTACAGTTTTATCTCCAGGGTAAGTTTTAATTTCATGCACAATGATCAAAGGTTCAATCCCTAACATTTATTCATAGATACAGGAAAAAACATCGCAGAATTATTTAAACAAGGAAGTGTAGTTTTGAACTTTTTTAGTTGAACAGTTCACACCTAATTGTATGTTTTCCACGACACCTTCTTTTTCTAATATGTCTACATTGATGGTTTGCGATATGTTTCTCAAATTTCCCTTGGATATCGTATATTGAGTGAGTATTGGATATTGAGGATTATCGACAATATCAAATGGAAATATAGATTGAATATCTTTCTTGATTTCATCCAAACTGGGAAGAAAGGATGAGCAATGGTGGTTATCATCCCATGGTGACTCTTCGATATTAAGAATTTTCATTATGAATTCTTCAAATGGAAAAATTTGTAGTATGTAATCAAAGGTTGATGATAAGGAATCTAACCAGGATGGTAATGAATAAGAATTAGACGCCACCAGATGTTGGTCATCAGGTGAAGGAGAGGCAGATTGAATGGATTTGTATTTGACCTTGGCTAGACTAACTGGCATAATGTCACCTAGTGTATCAAATTCTAAAGGACTAGGTAAGATCCAAGGATCAAATGATTCAATGGATTGATGTAACCTGGATGAAATCATGTTCACCATTGTCATATGTTGTAAATTTGGAGGAACAGGTGTGGGGAAAGTTTCCATGAGCGAAGAATGTTTCAGTAATCCAACCCCCACACTCTCATAAGTAATTTTTGAGTCCCACAAAAATGGGATGTTGTTGATACTTTGGTTACAGGAATCAGGTGTACAATAATCTAACTAATCGATAATAACTATTTTTCCTTGATGAGGAAACTTTAAATGTTGAAAAATTGAATATGCCACAATAGTCATAGCATAAAACCAGCTTCATCCAAGTAGGAAATTATAATATAAGGGAGCATTGACTACTTCCACATCGACGTAAAAATTTCCCCCACCCCCCCCCAATTTAACGACTAAATATTGCAATAGTCCATGAGGTCTAAAATATTTTCCATAAAATTATTTTAGCATGGTAGGATATTGATTAAGACCTGGCGATTTGAGGCCTTTCCAACAAGATATGGACATGAGATAGGTTGATGCTCTTTCATCCAATATAGTGCGATGAATGTGTATATTGTGAACTTTTGTCCCCCACTTTTAAGGATAAATAGGAGATCATGTCTCCAGACCCACAAGACCTAGACATGGAGTACCGAGAGCCGAATCGACTTTGGTATGGCCTTGGAGGGCCCACATTTTCTTCCTTCAGTGCCTCTATCTTGTCAGCAACAACAACACCCATCACAATCGGCTTGGTCTTGTGTCAGAGATGGTTCTTTCTCCATGAGGTAATGAGTCTGGGTATCATGGTATGTGTCACTTTGATCATCAAAACCATTGAATATGTGCATCTATTTCATTTTATTTCTAACAAATGCTTGGATCTTACGCTTGCCCACTTGACCATGTTTGGGGGGATTGACAAGATTCCCTAGTAATCCTACGCTTGTAGGTTTTGGTTTTCCACTGGGGAGGGCTTCTAAAATTCCATTATCTACTCCCATCATAACACCACATTTTCATCTTGCTTCCCACCCATCTATCCCTTGCACTTGTGCGGGTAATGGGTTGACCTATTTACAAGATTGAACCTTACCTCGTGTGAAGAAGGGGATAAAGGCCCAAAAGGTAAAAGAAAGCTGGAAAAAGATAAAATCCTAAGAATAAAACCTCAAGATGATTCACCTAAGGATCCCTGAGAAATTAATAAAAGGATTCTCAACAAGAAACTAGAGGGACCCGTAAAAATAAAAAAAACAAGACCTAGTCAGGGGATAGGGGGTCTCATTATGAGCCAACCTATTAGATCCATGGGTACCTAGAATTATGAAATTACCACCAGGTGGTTACCATGCCAGGGTAGTGACCCTTCGTTGCATGGTTGAGGGAAAGGGGGTCTTATCACGAGCCAACCTTCTTATTTTTGCAAAGGTATTTTTGGGTAACGTTGTCACCACTGGTCACAATGCCAGGGCAATGTCCCCTTATTAGCCTCTTGAAGAAAAAGAAAAAAAGAATAAAAGAATAAAATAATAAAGGCATGGGCTTGGAAATATTTTCATCCAAGACAGGTGCAACTCGCCTTCTACAATGGAATCCACCAGTAAATCCTTGCATCCTCTTCTCCCACTACACCCACTTACCAGGATATCCCTTGACTACCTCACCCACTTACATGGCTCTGATCAGCTCTCTTCCAAAAACTTCCTCTTCCAGTGGACACTAGCCCAATAGGATGCCTTGTCATTTTCTCCAAACTTGTATTGCAGGCTCGTGTAATGTCTTTGAGATATTAGCTGATGTACTAGGGATTTTATGGACATGTTTAATAATATTGATGATGCTATGTGATTGAAATTGCTATGATCCCTATGACGTATGAGCCCAAGGAGGGCGTAGTTGTTGATGTACAGGATCATGTCCGGTGGAAAGGTACCATTTTGGACCGGTACACATGGATGATCAGTTCAGACCTCCATGGGGCTAAAGATCCCATAATATGGATTATGAGACCCCATCAGGGGGCAGAGACAGGATAGATATGGATAAAGGGATTTTCAACGAAGAAGAGGAGGACATTCCACTAGAGGCACCTGGGCAAATCTTGACCTAGGGGGTTTGTTCCCTTTTCAGTGGAACGTTGGCCTTGGAAGGCCCAGGATGTCACCCATGAGGTCCATGATGTCATCCTTGCTTCATGGATGTTTTGGCAGATGGACATGGTAGTTTGGCACGTGTGGCGGCCTGGAGAAGCCCAAAGGGGGCTAATGTTTTTCTCCTAGATGCTTCATTTCCTCTAAAATGGGCTAACGTCACCCTAAGAGGGCATGACGTCATATTATTTTTCTTGATTATGTTTTAATTGAAGAATTTACTGTAAAACAATATGATTTTTAGTATTTTGGCCTTGTCGGCCTTTTCATGACCTAAAATGTAAAATTAGGTCATGGTACAATATAAATTGAGGGTTTTACTCTCATTTTTTAGATCATCTCTCACTCACTCATTAGTGAGGTATTAATTTATTTCTACACTTGGGTTCTTTGGATGAATTTGTGAGGCACACTTGTTGAAGGAAGGCATTTTGGATCTATTTTGGCATTTTTGGCATAGTTCTTGATGGCAGGTGTTACAACTGGGGTTTTCTATGATGTTTCCTTGTGAAATGTAATTGAATTTCTGCAAAAATTCTTAATTGAATGGTTGTATTGTTATTTCTTTCATTTATTGTTATAAATTTTCTGAATAAACCCTAGGTGAAAAGAACACATCATTGGGCATTGTCTCATGTCCCCGTCAAGAATTTTCAGCCCTTTTTTGAAGAGAGAAATACCTAGCCTTAGCTACACCTTTTCCCATATTCTTTTGCTAGTCGTTTTACCTTTTTGAGCTAAGGAGGAGAAGATGTCTCAATCCCTAGTTCCCCTACACCTTGAAGAGTCATTTTTCCCCTAGGGTTTGCTGGTAATACCTTGCCATAGCAACACATTTTCTTGTAAACCCTCTTGTCTTAGTCTTAATCCATTTCCAGAGCTATTGTTTTTCCATGGACCTAAGGAAGGAGGAGAGAGTAGTGAGGCCTAGTTCGCCTACACCAAAGTGAGCCTCTCTCCCTTGGGTTTTTGTCCTTGAGGCCTTGTTGTAGAAACACCTCAAGGCTTAATCCTCCAGTCCTTAGCCTTATTATCTTCCTTGATCCTTCATCTCTTGCATCCTCCCTTTGACTTCATTAACCCTAGGAAACACACTAATATAAGACCTAGCCTTTGAGTATTATAATCAAAACCACTCTCAATACTTTGAATGAAACCCTAACTATTCAAACCCTAGCCTAGGACTAACCCTACTAACTAAGAGTTGTCGTCATCTTTTTCTATAAATATCACTTGTGCAGCTAATGTTTTTTTTTATGAGAAATTGAATGGTTGTCTAAGGGAATTACTTGAGTGAAGTATTGATTATCACATTGAATGCCACATTTTCTCATCATTTATTGAATAAGTGACATTTATTATCATTTCTATTTCATAAACATTTGCTTCGTCAATATTTATTATTCAATTGCTTGTATGTATCAAATAGTCATTATTATATGAAGTACTAACCAAGTGAGAAAGCTTGCATATATCAGTTTCTTGTTGATTTGTCTCAGGAAGGTGTATCTCTCTTTGGTTTATAATTTATCATTGGCTATTAGCCAAACTATCTGGTAGGTGGTGACTTGTTAGGGGGGAAACTTACCTTTGTATTACAATCATTTAACTTCTGAAAACCCTAGGTCATCGGGGACGTCTCCCCTGGGCATTACCTCCCTAAACAGAAAGAACCATCCCATTGAGGTGAAATTGGGTGGGATTGGTTCCAGTTATGCCAGTTTGAATCCTCTTCGTCCATTATTTATCCTAACTAGAAATTGTGCGATAACATTTTGGCATCATTGTCGGGGAACACTGAGTCAATTCTCCTCAAGACGACACTTTCGGTGTGCCTTGCTTCAGAAGCCTTGTTTTACAAGCTTACCCGGCGACTCCACTTAGGATGTTTTCCCTTATCCTTTGATAGTTTCAGGAAAATTATCTGGCGACTCCACTAGCCTTTTCTAGGGTGCTACATTACTCTCAAATCTATGATATTTCCAAGTTATGGGATCATGGCACACTGGGAACAAATGTATTTGACTATTGATTTCAAAAGTTTTCAAAGATACCCAAATTACTTTGATACAAAATGTCTAAACAACTCTCCAAGATTTTGTGGTCTCCCAACTTCTCACATCGTAAATCTTTTGGACTATATGAGCGAGAAAAAATTGGGAGGAGAGGATGTTATTATAAATTATTTATACTCACTTTGCCATCCTAATTGAAATATTGGTTTAAGAGTTGCTGAAAATATAGGGGTATATCATCTTTCATACACCTCATCATTAGGTTTATTGACTTTACCAAACCATGTTGCCAAACGTATGAAGATGCCCTTCATAATCTTACAATAGCTTTGGAACACAAAGGATTCACTACTGATATTACAGTATATCTCAGAAATGCATATTATATTTGACATCAAGAACCCTCTAATGTGAAAGAAGAGATTTATTAAGAACCTTGCCAGCTCCTTGAAGAGGAGCAATATTTCTCCCATGATTCAATAGAATGTAGCGAAGATATAACTAGAGATGTGAATTATAAGGATGAAGAACTAGTAACCGCTCCTCAATCTGATGAAGCTCTCCAAGGTCCTATCCCTCCTACACAAGATGAAGGGAATGAGGTAAGTCATTTTCCTTTCCAATTTTTTGATGATACCTTCTTCTATGATTCAGAAAGTGAAGAAGAAATGGAACCCTTGGACAAGCTATATCCTCTATATGTCAAGACTGAATATGTAGAGGCAAATCTTCCACTTGATGAAGTTATCCAAATACTTGAATCTCTTGCATGGGAAGGATTAAGAAAGGTGAGTTGTTTCCCCTTCCAGATTTTTAATGATTCTCTATCTTATGATGCAGAGAGTAGAGAAGTGTTGGATATTTTGAATCCTCCATGTTATGATACTGATACTGACATAGTTTATATTGATGAGTTCATACATGTTGGAAGATGTAAATGGGTTGTAATTGGTTTTGATATGGACCCCATTTATGACATTGAGAATCATTCCCAACTGTTTCCTTCACAGTTATCATGCCAGATTATCTTTGATTTTGACAAGTGGTAGCAAGGGGATGATATATTTATCGATTCTCCCCAAACACCCAAGGTTGACCTAGCACCATGTTTTCCTGATGATTTTCAATCTTACCTTGAGTATTTTGATGAGTACCCCTCCGAGCACTTGGATTCAGTCTATGAAGAAAATTATCAACCACCATTGTGCTCGGATTTGGATAAAAACATTGTTTTCCTAAAAAAGAATTCTTATGACATATTTCTCCATCCACCTATTATTACTTTACCTTGTTGTTTCATTAAAGCTATGGTTTGGAATTACAACTTTTGTACTGAGTTTCCTATGAAGGAAACCTGGGAATCCAAGGGTTGGTTGAAAACTACAAGTTCAAGTCTATGGTATCAATGTTTCAAATTTCCCTTAAGAGCTTTCCATCCACCTACTAAATCCTTGTTAGTCCCTTTAGAGTGCGAGGATGTCCTAGGTAGCCAGTTTGTTGATCTTTTGAGCCAGTATTATGAACCTTGGACTTTTCATGACCCTTTCCTGAAGTGGATTGAGCACTTTCATTGGAGATTGACATGGCATGAATTTATCCCACCCACCCGCCTTCATGAGTTAGACTTTGTGATCTCCGATGATATGATATATATTCTAACAAATGTCATTTTTCTTCTTGACTTATCACTATTTTGGTTTATGATGAAGCACAAAGGCAGGTATCATGGGACATTCATGGATTGGCTTCACTGGTCATTTGACTACACCTAACATCCAGCCAAAAGGTAAGTACAAGTAAGTAGTTTTCTTTCACTTTCACACTTATGATTGCGTTATTCCAGTTTTGTTTTATGTACATATATATGATGGGGTGGCATTTCCACCCTAATCTGTTACTGATGTTTTCTATTGAGATCAAGAAGGTATGCAGGTTATGCCATAGATGTTGAGGTTCTCATGTTCTCTATGGTCAGAACATGTCCCTGAGTTCGAGCCAGATGTTATCCCCCACTTTTAGGGATAACTAGGAGATCATGTCTCAAGGCCCACATGACCTATATATGGAGTATTGAGATCCATATCGAATTTAGAATGGCCCTAGATGACCCACCTTTTCTTCCTTCAGTGCCTCTATCTTGTCAGCAGTAGCAACACCCATCACCATTGGCTTGGTCTTGTGTTAGAGATGCTTCTTGCTCCATGAGATAATGAGTCTGGTTATCATGGTATGTGTCACTTTGATCATCAAAACCCTTGAATATGTGCATCTATTTCCTTTTATTTCTAACAAATTCTTGGATCTTACACTTTTGCACTTGACCATGTTTGGGGGGATTGACAGGATGCCCTAGTAAGATTATGCCTATAGGTTTTGGTTTTCCATTGGGGAGCGCTTATGAAAATCCATCATCCAATCCCATCATAACACTAGTTTTTCATCTTTCTTCCTACCCATCTATCCCTTTCACTTGTCTGGGAAATGGGTTGACCTATTTACAGGATTTCACCTTACCCCATAGGAAGAAGAGGCTAAAGGCATAGAAGGTAAAAGCAGGCTGGAAAAAGATAAAATCCTAAGAATAAAACCTCGAGATGCTTCGCCCAGGGATCCCTGAGAAAGAAACAAAAGGCTTCTCAGCAAGAAGAAAGAAGGACCCATAAAAATAAAGAAACAAGGCCTAGTCAAGGGATAGGGGGTCTCATCACGAGACAACCTATTAGGTACATGGGTACCTAGCAGTATGAAATTACCACAATTTGGTTACCATGCTAGGGTAGTGACCCTTGGTTGCATGGAAAATGGAAAGTGGGTCTCATCATGAGCCATCCTTCTCATTTTTGCAAAATTACTTTTGGGTAACATTGTCACCACTAGTCAACATGCCATGGTAGTGTCCACTGATTAGCCTCTTGAAGAAAGAGAAAAAGAGAATAAAAGAATAGAAGAATAAAGGCATGGTCTTGGAAATATTTGCATCTAGGACAGGTGTAAATCACCTTCTACAAAGGCACCCACGGGTAAAGCCTTGCATCCTCTTCTCCCACTGCACCCACTTTCCAGGACATCCCTTGAACACCTCACCCACTTACATGGATCCGATGAGATATCTTCCAGAAACTTCCTTTTCCAGTGGACACTAGCCCAATAGGACGCCCTGTCATTTTCTCCAAACTTGTATTGCAAGATCGTGTAATGTCTTTGAGATTTTAGCTGATGTACTAGGGATTTTATGCACATGTTTAATAATATTGATGATGACATGTGATTGACATTGCTATGATCCATGCGAATTATGAGCCCATGAAGGGCATAGTTGTTGATTTGTAGGATCATGCCCGACGGACAGGTACCATTTTGGACCGGTACACATGGATGATCAATTTGGACCTCCATGGGGCTAAAGAGCCCATCATATTGATGTTGAGACCCCATAAAGGGGAAAAGATAGGATAGAGATGCATCAAGGGCTTTGCACTGAAGAAGAAGAGGATGTTCCACGAGAGGCACCTTGGCAGAGCTTGACCTAGGGGGTTGTGCCCTTTTCAGTGGAACATTGGCCTTGGAAATCCTAGGATGTCACCCATGAGGTCAACGACATCATCCTTGCTTCATGAACGTTTTGGCAGATGAACAGGGTAGTTTGGCACATGTGGTGGCCTGGAGAAGCCCAAAGGGGGCTAACGTTTTTCTCTTGGATTCTTCATTTTCCCTAAAAGGGGTTAACGTCACCCTAAGAGGTCATGACGTCATATTATTTTTCTTGATTAGGTTTTAATTTAAGCATTTAATGTAAAACAATATGATTTTTAGTATTTTGGCCTTGTCGACCTTTTCATGACCTAAAATGTAAAATTAGGTCATGGTACAGTATAAATTGAGGGTTTTAACTCTCATTTTTTAGATCATCTCTCACTCAATCATTAGTGAGGTCTTAAATTAGTGCTACACTTGGGTTCTTTGGCTGAATTTGTGAGGCGCACTTGTTGAAGGAAGGCATTTTGGATCTATTTTGGCATTTTTGGCATAGTTCTTGATGGAAGGTATTACAACTAGGGTTTGGTATGATGTTTCTTGCTGAAATGTAAGTGATTTTCTGCAAAACTTCTTAATTGAATGGTTGTATTGTTATTTCTTGCATTTTTTGTTATAAATTTTCTGAATAAACCCTAGGTGACAAGAACACATCATTGGTCCTTGTCTCTTGTCCCCATCAAGAATTTTCAGCCATTTTTTGAAGAGAGAAAGAGCCTAGCCTTAGCTACACTTTTTCCCTTCTTCTTTTGCTAGCCATTTTACCTTTTATGAGCTAAGAAGGAGAAGACATATCAAGGCCTAGTTCCCCTACACCTTGAAGAGCCATTTTCCCCCTAGGGTTTGTTGGTAAGGCCTTTCCATAAGAACATGTTTCCTTGTAAACCCTCTTGTCTTAGTATTAAGCCATTTCCAAAGCTAGTCGTTTTTCCATTGACCTAAGGAAGGAGGAGAGAGAACTGAGCCATATTTACCCTACACCAAAGTGAGCCTCTCTCCCCTAGGGTTTATTTCCTTGAGCCCTTGTTGTAGCAACACCTCAAGGATTAATCCTCCAGTCCTTAGCCTTATTATCTTCCTTGATCCTTCATCTCTTGTGTCCTCCCTTTGAGTCCATTAACCCTAGGAAACACACTAATCTAAGACCTAGATTGTGAGTATCATGATCAAACCCACTCTCAATACTTTGAATGAAACCCTAACTATTCTAACCCTAGCCTAGGACTAACCCTACTAACTAAGAGATGGCGTCATCTTTTGCTATAAATATCACTTGTGCAACTAACATTTTTTTTTATGAGAAATTGAATGGTTGTCTAAGGGAATTACTTGAATGAAGTATTGATTATCACATTGAATGCCATGTTTTCTCATCATTTATTGAATAAGTGACATTTATTATCATTGTTATTTCATAAACATTGACTTCGTTAATATTTATTATTCAATTGATTTAATGTATCAGATAGTCATTATTATATGAAGTACTAACCAATTGAGCAAGCTTGCATATATAAGTTTCTTGTTTCTTTGTCTCAGGCAGGTGTATCTCTCTTTGGGTTATACTTTATCATTGTCTATTAGCCTAACTATCTGCTCAGTGGTGACTTGTGAGGGGTGAAACTTATCTTTGTCTTACAATCCTTTGCCTTCTCAAAACCCAAGGTCAGTGGGGATGTCTCCCCTGGGCCTTGCCTCCCTAAACATAAAGAACCATCCCATTGAGATGACATTTGGTGGGATTGGTTCCATTTATGCCAGTGTGACTCCTCTTCATCCATTCTTTATCCTAATTACAAACTGCGCGATAACACGAACAAAAAATTCAATTTGAAATGCAAGTTGGTGAGAAAGCCTTCATTTATAATTGTCTAGGTTAAACATGATAGTATTGGATGACTCCGGATATACAACTCCAATGGTTGCCAAGAGAGTCCTACGCTGACTAGGGAAGTGTTGTAGAACTTGAGTGTTGACATCGCACAAGGTGATAGAGCCATATATTCAACTATGTTGTAGTTTAGGGTAGTATGAGAGTTGGGATTAAATGTCGATTTTCGAATAGTAAGCTTGGTCGGTCATAATATAGATTCAAAATTTGGTTTCTCAATATAGAGAGGCCCATATGGAGGGGTAACAAAAGTGGAAGGTGTGTCGGTCACTTTTCAATTATTTACTCTCTCTTTACCCATTTTCCCTGGAGGTGTGTCATATGTTTACATCCTAGTGGTAAAATCTACACAATTGAACATATAAATGTGGGCACTTGAGGAAGCATCCTCTTTAGGAGGATGACCTTGGTTTCTTCCTTGCGGAGGTGCATAATTTTGTGCAACCAATGACTCTTGTTGTGGAAAATAATGTGTCAAAAAAATGAGTTGGGAATTTCCTTTAAATATTTTTTATACTTCTTGTTGGTGAGGACAGTCTCTTGTGCAATGATATTCAACAAATATGAGACAGGGAAATTTTGTTTTTTGTTGTTGTTGATTTTCATTAGAAGGTGGTTGTGTTTTTGTTTTTTTATTTTTTGTTTGATTTATTTTTACTCTTCTTTCCCCCCCCCCATATTGCAGTGGTGAAGTAGATTGAACTGCATTTACTTTAGATACTTTAGATGGGGTGGAATTAGATGGGACATAAGTATGAACTTTAGTCGAGGTAGATATTGAATGATTTGTAGTTCCAATCGACTATTAGGTAGGCTGAGTTTTGACAGAACTGATAATGCCATCAGAATGAGAAACAGATCATGGTTGGGATGGATCGGTTGATGTATGGGAAGCATTTGGGATCAATTCATATAAGGTATCAGATTGGGAATAAACCAAATCCATATATTGGGCACAATAATTAACTTCTTATTTTGTAAATACGCTTCCCATTTCCACATCACGAGCAATAGGTGGTAACATGGATTTTGTGAACCATTCTTTCAACAAATGGTCTGGGATGGTGGCTTTGACTAGTTTTCTTTGTCATCTACATTCAAGAATATGATAAGAAATGTGTACAGAGTTGGTCTAATGAAGAGAGGTCAATTTTTTTTTTCTGTTTTCATATCTAATTGGCAGTTGAAAATGGGTGAGGAAATCCATTGCAAGAAAATTGAAATCTTGAAAAGATCTACATTGTAATTCAATATACCATTTCGTTGCGGAGCCTGTAAGAGTACGATGGAAAAGACACAAATGAATAGATTCATCCATAAATGAGTTTGATGAACACCAAAGATGAAATTTCATGAGATGATTATTCATATCTTCTCCAGGTTTACCATCAAATTTTGGAATATCCGATGGTAACCTGGTGGGAATTACTGGCCAGAAAGGTGAGTACAAAATTGGATCATTTGTCAATCTTGACAAGTCCGGGAGATATAAAGTAGCTAGAAAAGGTAATTGTCTATTACATTGAGGATGATACTGGTGAGGCATGGGAACACCAGTAGGACTGTAAAATGGTTGTTGTGGGAAGTTATATCTAGAAGGTTCTTCGATATATGGTTGTTGAGGATTTTCGAGAACAAAAGTAGGAATCATTTGTTGGAGAAATTTTGTAAAAGATGAAGGAAATCCCATTTTACCTTGTGGAGGATAGTTATTTTGACCTTGAGGAAGGTAACTAGGTGGACCTTGAGGAGGATAACCAATTTGAACTTTGGGAGGATAACTAGTTTGACCTTGAGGAGGGTAACTAGTTTGAACTTTTGGACGGTAACCAATTTGATCCTATGGAGGAAAAGATGATTGACCATGAGGACCCCAAGTTGGATTCGGGACACCTAGGAATGGTTGTACAAAGTACAGTCCTAAATTATTAGGATGTAAATATACTTCTAGAGGGTTTGGATGAAAAGATCCTCCTTGAGGTGGTCCCCAAATTTTTTGTGGGTTTCCGACAAAAGAACTTTAAATTTGGTCCCCTTCCATAGGTTGGGTAACAACAGGGACTTGTCCACTGAATGAGGGATTCCCTCTCAAAGGAACTTGTCCACTGAAAGAAGTTTTTCCTACGGTAGGGATTTTTCCACTAAATGAGGGTGTCCCCTAGTAAGGACTTGTCCCCCAGTCGAGGCTTTTTTTATGACATGGTTTTTCATTCTAATATGGGAAGGTGTCCCAACGATATTCGGTGGTGTGAATGAAGTTTCATATTGAATAGGAATTGTTGGTGTAACCATGATAGTATTTTGTATATGAATAGGAAGGAAAAGACCTGTATCACTCGATATTTGACCTGAATTTGTAGCAGTATTAAATGTTGGTCTTGTAGGGTGGCCAGGAAAATGGCTCGAGGGTCATGCATCTACACTAGTAGTGACAGATGTATGTGGAGGGACAAAGACTCGTTGATTCAAATTTATTTTTTCATTAATATCATGGCTCGATGGAGTTATCCATATAGGAATAACATGAGTTTGATGTGGATCTATCATTTCAGTAAAGTGAAAAAGGGTTGTATACTCTTCATTTTTATTGCGTTGTTCTGATTCCATATTAACTTCTTCAAATGGCCTTGATGATAATCTAGGATAATCCTCAACTATGATATTTTCTGAAGAGTCTAATCAGAGAAGAAGTGGATCAATAGGGTTGGTCAATCGTGGGTTTACATGGATGATAGAACCTTCTTGAACTATTACAATTACTCCCTCAGGATTTTCAATCAAAGGAGTAGAAACACTTCTAGTGTCCGAATAGTTTTCAACTACTTCACGAAAAGTGTCTAAAGGTGAATTGGGAGGTAAGGGTTTGTATCCTTCCCAAGGAAACCCTTTCATCCTACGTGATTGAAGAAGACCTTTTTTAGCCATAGTACCAATCTTAAGGACAAATAAGGGGAAAAAACAACACTCACTAAAAATATAGAAAACCAACAAGGAAAACAATAGCTTCTCACAGTGAACTTACTAGTTGGTGATGAAATCTAACATTTCACGAACAAAGTGAGAAGGGCTGGGATTGAGCAGGTGGATAAGTTATGTTGGTGACCTCCTTAATGGACTTACACCTTGGTGCAAGTTCTCTCACATTTTATCTGCAGGTTACCCTCCAAGAACCCCGAGTGAGTTTGAACAATGTCTGACCCAGGTACAACAAAGACTCCCCTTTGCCTTCACATTGTGTATAGAACCTAAATATTATGGTCACAGAGGTTACCAAATCACAATCATCCGCTAGAAGAGTACATTCAACATCAGTTCTGAATGTATGGTAAAGATATCAATTCCAAAATTCTTCAAGAGAGTTGTAGACAAGTGGACTGGTAAACTCCTGAGGACCTCGAATGGATTCTGGATTCACAAAGATCTGAGACCAAATGAAAACAATTGGTTCCTAGGAAGAAACCCTAGTATAGAATTGTACCTCTATGATTGGTTGAGCCTTGGAGGGGTAATATCTATTTCTCTCCCACACATGACCTCGTGTTTAACCCCTGTTTGAGAGGGAGATCCCAACTATTCTTATACGAAAATTCGATATTATCTCCCTAACAAAAGATTCTATGTTTGTCTTTAATTATTTGGAGATTTAACCTCACAAACTATTCCAAAGATGTATCCTCTAATGTTGGTGTAAATCTCTAAAAATAAAATTTTCTAGATGAATTTTAATTAGCACTTATTTTCACAGCTATTTGTTACTCAAGAGTGAATGATAGTGAAACTAATAATGGTTTGAGGCTCAACTCCAAAAATAAAGAAAAAAGAACGAGATGTAATTTTTCTTTTTCGATGAACTTCTATCTATGGGAACGAGAAGAGATATTTCTTTTCGTCACTAACAAACACTCAAAATAATGCAAAAACTTAATGCAATTTTTTTCCCAAACAAGAATTCATACATTTGCCAAACTATCAAAAAGAAAATTATTTCAATTTCCAAGACCAATGCATATGCAGTTCTGCAAATTCTCTTTGTTTGATTTTTAGATGCAACCAATGATGTGCTTCTAATTATTCATTATTTCACTAATAATGAAATAGTTCATAACTAAAATGGCATAGAACAGGAAGAAAAATATCGTCCAAACAAATATACTCAGAAAATAAATAAAAGAAAATGAAATTCACTCAAACAAAGATAAAAAAAAAGACAAGAAATCAATAAAATCATACTCAATAATCTTTGAAAAGTGAGCAACAAGAAATGACATCAAATATAGGTTGTGGCATACCTTATTCTGGTGATTTTTCTCGTTGCTCCAATCCTTGAGATTGATTTCTAATCTCCTTAAGTCAGATCAAATCTTGTGAAGAGAAACAAATATACCTTTATTCTACTCTATATAATTAAAAAAATAGATCTATCCAAGAATATTGAACAACAATAGACAAGTACATGAAAAATTACACATACTTGAAGGAAATAGGCCAAGTATATTAATTAGAGAACCCAAATTAGATACTTATAATTTGAGTTTGAAGATGCAGCAGCTCCTCCAAGCTCTCCTCGTCCAACCCTTGCGTGAACAATGTGAGATCCAAATAATGATGCTATTATTGATTTCTTCCTCCCCTTTCACCATGGAAATTCCTCCAATTTATAGGAATGAGAAGTACCACCACCATGAGAAAATGAGGGATATGGTTGAGGATATGGATCCTTGAGTTTTGGATCAGATCCTAAGGTGAATCCCAAGCATGAGGGTTGAACATAACTAACCCAATATGAGAGAGTTGTCCCATAGAATTAGGTGAAAGATATCCCCTTTTTGCCTCAACAAGAATGAGACTCCCCCATAGTGAGAGACAAGGATCCATCCTAGTAGTGGTGATCCCCTAACATGGTAGAGGGGGTTCCATGGCACTCCCCCAACATGTATAAGGGGGTGTCGCCCTTCATAAATACTAAAAAAAGGGTTGATTTTTCTAAGGAAAAGGTGTGTTTTGATTGCCAAATGATGGGGATTTTCTGTCTAACATGTTTTAGGGGTTGTGGCAAGTGTTTTTATGGTGTCAATTGAGTTCTAACACTTACAAAGCATCTTACGACAATTGCGACACTTGCGACAGTTTGGGTGTGACACTTACGACACTTATGATAGTTTAGGTGCAAGACTTACGACACTTACAATGTGATGCTTGTGCCACATGCAACACTTTGAATGTGATATTCTAAACACATGTGACGCATTATGAAAGTGTGGAAATTTGACGTGAAACAATGGCTTGGAAAGGAATGACAATGGCATGTCATGGAAAGGCATGGTAATGGCATGTCATGGAAATGGCATGGCATGAACATGCTTATGGGATTGGGTTTGGGAGGATCATTTGTATCCTTGTGTGATCTAACCCAAAAATTGGGTAGGAAATTGAAAACAAATCCCATAGATGGTGAAGGGAAAATAATAATGGTTCCAAGTGTCCCTGGAGGAATTTTTGTAACATAGCATTACTTTTTATGGTGTGTCTTGAAATGTGACCTCGAAAAATTTATATGTAGGTTGAAAATGATACCCATTATAAGATATAGTTTCCATGTGAACTCTCTCATTGTATTGATCAAAATTAATAAGTTTAGTGGACATCATGGAAGAATGAATAGATGTTATTAATAGTTGATGGGTTTAAAAAAATTCACATATACCCACTACACAACCTAAACAAACATGAGTGCATTAATGAGTCATTGACTAGTGTTTTTGGAATTTATGAATGGTTACACATAAATACAATTATTTTATATATGCCATGCATATAAAGAGGGGAATAATGTGTGTGCCCTATAAAATGGTCAAATTATGGATTGAATCAACTAAGAAACTAACAACTAGGCTTCTCAAAGGAATATCAAGGGAATGCTAGGGTTTGAATATTCCAACTTGTAACAACCCATGATAAGATATCGGTAGGTGCATTTACTTCATATTCTAAATATATATGAAGTGTTTGGGTTGTCCAAATGTTGTGTACTTTCATAATTGAATTTTACCTTATGTCATCTTCATAATTGAGTAATTATAGTACTAGTTATGGAGGTTAATTTGACATAACATTGAGTTGAGATTGTTAAGTGATTTACAATTATGTAGAAGATAAATGAGAAAATTTATTTATATAATAAAGTATTGTAGTATGCCATTTTTTAGGTCACAATATTTTCAAGTGACCACTATTTGAGGGTGGTTTGTCATTGGATTTAGTTGGAGATAATTAAAGAGGTAGTCCATATTGTTGGCCATGAGTTAGAATATGGATATCCACAACATTCATGAAAATAATTCAAAAGGAATGATCTATATATGATGTAGAGATACATGGCTGATTAGAAGGCAATGTGTTGAGCTCTCAACACACCCAAAAAAAAATTCTCTGCCAAACTCTACTTTTTGGGTACCACTTATTGTTTAATTAAGAACAATGTTGTTTTCACTTATCTTTGTTTTCTACAATTTCTCCTTGATTCTTTCAAAGTTTCCCTGAACATGTCAAAACCATCAGAACTTAAAGGGAGTAACATTTGACTAAAGAATCAACCACTAAGTTGTTTCACCTGACACGTCCAAATTTTGGCACTCGGAAGAATCATAGGTGAATGAAAATTGTCCTAGAAAACTAAGGACATCGATCACTGGTTTTCGTTGGCATCGGTAAATGGGGAGTTTTTCTTTTGTGATAAGCATTGCACAAGAAAGTTGTTGATGACCAATTTCATTCAACATCGATAAAACGTGAAAGGAAGTAGTCATTTGTGGGGAAAGGGAGGAATCACCGAAGGCCGATCCCGTAAAAACATTTCAGCATCGACGAATTTCCAAGAAGCTATCCCAAGGGAAAATATGCGATAAGTTCATCCCCGGTTACTAACCCCTGATACCTAATCGACATCGATGATTCCTAGGCTGGGATAGGAAGCACGTAATTAAAAGAAGGTTACCACCTCTGTTGGCACTCATGAGTCCAGTCACCTGTCTTTATCTTCCATGTGTCACGTCAGAACCATCCAACAAAATAAATCGACATCGGTGGTTTTTATTTTATAAGGAGTATCAATAAAGAATCTCGTAGCTCAATGCCGATCCCTAACTTCCCTTTTCAGAAAATGACACGATGGGATGTTTTAGCTCTAATATACGCTAGATACGATGCATTTAATTGATTGATTAATTCCAAGATCGCGCATTAGTCTCTAATTTGTGTGCAAAGCCCAATGACCATTTTAACCTGTAGATACAATGCATCTCCCTCTGTGCCTCCACCCTCAACCTACGTAAAATTAATTACAGAGAATTGGTAGTAAGTAGTTTAAATTTCATCCCATTACTTCTATTAATAGCTTGACGTGACTGGTAAGTTCTCTCTCGTTATATTACCTTGAATTATTATGAGCCAGAGCATTCTACATGAAAAGAGGTCTGGAACATCCAGAGGAGCAAGATGAACAAACTTGAGAATGATTCCAAGGTATAGTGAGTATTAAGAAACAAAGTTTAGCAAGCATACAGGTATGTACCAGTCTGGTGTTGATTTCATTTCACATATAAATTAAGATCTAATATTATTCTATGTGTCATCCCTAATTGAGCATCTTCGGTTGCAGGAATGATGCCTCCAAAGAAACCTACCACTAGGAAATATCCTAGAGTCCCAAAGATGGAAGAATCAGAAGCAGGAGAAGGATCCTCCCCAGCTGTTGCAAGAAAATTGGAATTCACTTCCAAGCCAGGACCCATCATCAAGACGATCACCAAAGAAGCCTTGACTTAGCCTCAAGCCTTTGGGGACATAGAGGCAAACATTGGGACCAATACAACATTCCCGCAATGGGAAGACCTATTCAAGGAAATCAAGCATGAAGAATTCCCTGAATATGCCCCGCATAGAGATCCTGGCACGAGGAAGCTGGATGATGAGGTCTTTGTCAACATCCACAAGGATTACCTACACATGGTGGCAAGAAGGAATCTGGTATTCCCTTTCATTGAACTTTTGAAATGGCTTATTGATCACAGCGATGCACATAAGTGTGTAATTAATGATGATAATGGTTAAATTGCCAGGGTTTTCCTCCCAATAGAAGTCGAAAGGTATTACAAGCTCAGGGAGCCATATGAACGTTTGAACAAGGATTTTTTTGTGAAGTTTTATCAGAAGAATGACACCAATAAAATCATGGCATCCTGGTGGAGAGAAGACAAAAAATTCACTAACCAAAACTGTGGCTAGTACCTGACAACCAACCTCAAACAACCTTATATTTATCTAATGACTCTCCTTTGCCGGTTGCATGGAGAAAAAGATTTATCCAGGTTTTCAGAGGCATGGATTCCTTTGGCTTATACTGTCTCCATCTTCGGAGCAAGCTTCAACTGGGGTGTGATCATCTCCAAATAGCTTAGCACTTGCATTCTACAGGTTCAGCAGCCGAAGGAAGGAGAAACTCCTACCTTCCACATGGTGTCTTATCTATTGGACATCATCTGTGCAAGAAATGTCTTCGTAGGAATGAACTTGGGTTGGCACGCTTCTAAGCTCCCGGTCCATGTCTATTTTAGAATCTTGTGGGAGAATAGGTATAAAATATCCTAATCTCTCATTTGCGACCAATTTATCACACCTATTCATTTCTTACTATTCAATAAAGAATGTCGAAGGATGTCTACGGCCAAAAAAGTTATATCAAAAGTCAGTCACTGGTACCTGGACGAGCCCGAAACCTACATTAGGATTTTTGGTGCCACAAGAGCACCACATTTTCTACCTATATATGTCCCCAACCGACTCATACTAGGGGAAATATGTTACCAAATTATCTTGCAGGGGTACAACGCCACTTTGGTGAAGGATAAGAAGCAAGCATTCATACCCTATGGGTTGCATATCGGCTTCTACCAGGTTAAAGACATTGTGCAGGCCAAGATAGAGGGATTAAGTCAATTGGAATTTTGGTTCTAGACAGGACGTTTTTGCAAGCACGATCCCAAGGGTCTCATCTCAAAACATGCATCACATGTATCGTCCTATTGGCCTTATGCCCATGATTGGTTTGAGGATGAAATATTCACTGAAGATGCTCAAGATTGGGATGAGGTGATGGTAAGAATGGTTGACCCAAAAATAACCAAGTTCAAGGCCATGAGTTGGGAAGAGAAATCGACATCCTTGGATGAAAGAGCTCAAAGAGAAGAAGAAATTATCAGTACCAGGGAATAAAGGGTAACATTCAAATTGACTGAAATGATGGAATCTCCCCAGGAAGCCCTTATACAGAACTAGAATTTTCTCAGAACTCCAGGTGTAAGGGAAAGAGGGACAGTATTGCTCCAACTTGCTCAACAAATAATGGATCCAACCCTCTTATCAATCATTCCAACCAGTAACCCAGAAGAGAGCCCGACAGGGGTAGGTGGCTCTGAGCTCACAGACCCCGATAACATCAATGGGTTAGATGACCCTGAATCCATACTGTTGCCAGTCGATTCACTGGCAAGCGCGATGACTCAATCAAAGTCGGGTCAGGTGTTGGTCGAAACTAGTGCATCTAACCCTCTGTCCGAGTTCATAGATATAAACAATAATGATGAGAGTCTGGAGGCATCTTAGAAAGCCTCTATGCATGTAGAAGAAGAAAAGGGAGACGAGGAAAAAACACCTCTTGTTCCCAATGTTCAAAGTCAAGAGGACACACGAGAAGAAAAAGGAGCCAAAAGTGGCTTAGATACAAAAAATCTCAATGCATCGGAGACCCAAGCAGGTAGTCCCAAGGACAAGTCAAAATTGGACGTGTCAAAAGAAAGATCCTTGCAGAAGGACGTCGATGATGCCATGGATAGAATACAGGCAAGTATTGAGCTCTCTCCTGACACATTCATTCCACTTGATACTCAGGTCTCCGATAAACATCAGGAAGAGGTCGGGCCTTCAGAGAAAAACAAGGAGGTTCAAGAGTCCGATCTTGAAAAAATATATACCACCGACAGCCTGGGAAACAAGCTCACATGTGGTGACCAACAGATACCAGAGCCGGTAGATGAAGTGGAAAACATCTATGTGATCTCGTATGATCAAAAGAGGAAGGCCATCATGCAAAGGACTGCTAAGAAGAGGAAGATTACTGTGGACCATTCTATTTTTGTTACCACGAAGGAAAGCTTGATCAACACAGCAGATGATCGAACGTCTGAACTAATAGGCATGGGAAGAGCCCTCTCGGATGTTGCTCAAGATAGGGCCAGGAGGGATGAAAAAGAACTAGTGGATACTCTGAAGGAACTAGAACACTTGCGCCATATTGTTGAGTATTATAAAGGCACCACACAGACTGCAGGATATTTGAAGAGTGAGTTTTTAGAATTTTAAAACGAGTACAAGAAAGGAAGAACCCTGTTAACTGAAAATATAATTGAGTTCCAGGAGGACACTCTCATGGATCTCGCAGCATGCAAGGAGGTGTAATGATGGAATGAAAGAGTGTAGCAAGCAGTGGAAAGGCTCGAATACATTGAGGCAGTCTAACAGGGTCGAGAAAAGGACGAACATGGCATTCCGTTAAGAAAAAATAGCCTCAACCACATAAAGAGATCCGCATAATACTGGGCTAATATGTCCTGGGATCCACAACAAGAGATCCAAGAACAATATGCCAAGTGTCAGAAGCACTACGATAAAATTAATAAAGTAATGAAAGATATCAAGCTCTGTGAGTTCAGAAACCCATTGAGTTTATCGACATAAGAAACATTCTCAAGATGTTTTCCGAACAAGAATCCCTATGGGCCGAAGAGTGCACAAAGGTAGCCGATGTGAGGCTGGGACAGGTACGACAATTCATAGAACACCCAATCAGAGCTAAAACCATGTTGCAACAGGTAAATTCCACCTTGATAAAATACCAAGTGCATGCAGCGGACATGAGAGGCATATATGCAACCCCAATGGAACACCATAGATTCCCATGGGCCCATACTTGTGAAGAACTCTTTATCAGATGGTCTGATTATGAAATAATCCACCCTTTTCAAGAAACAACTCGGATGGACTGTTGAAATATTGTTAGATGATGATGCCACGTGGCAATTTTTTATTAGCTCAAATTGTAATTTACCATTAATTACTGTTAAGACTTTATATTATAAATAGGAACATCGACCGATGGTCTAGGGGTCGATGGTTTGTTGCAAGAACTCTTTTCTTTCTAGTTGTTAAGAAATATTTTGGAGTTGCTATGAATGAAGAAGTCCTTCTGGACCAGATTTGAAGTTGTTTTCATCACATGCATGTGTAATTGAGCCTGGAGAAGAACTATTTCCTATTCAGTTCATGAGCATATGTAACAAGTAAGAGATATCAAATATATTTTCAAGTTATCTGGTGCAATTGTTTTGCTGTCATTTTCTCTAATGATGGAAGTGATGAATTGTTGTGTGGATATATGATGAAGGATTATGGTAGATGAATTATTTTTCTTACTATTGATATTATCATATAATTGTTTTCTTCTAATAATTAGTATTCACAAACAGTAATTGGATGCTCACATGGTTAACGTATTATTACTAGGCCCGTGCTATAAGATTATCATTTTCATGTTTGAGCAACGAGTTATCCCAAGCTCAGCCTCTTCTGTAGTAGTTAAATTTTCTCTCATCTTGTTTTCTTGGATAGTTTAGGTTAAAATATCAGCTAGTGATCAAGTGCTCACACGGTTAAAGTATTATTACTAGGCCTGTGGTAAGATATTGTTGTCTACATGCTGGAGTGAGGGTTATCCTAAGCCCGGACTTTCCCAGTCTTTAGACTTCCGTATCGCTGTGTGGTCAAGTTGGTTTAGACTGGATTTTTCTCACATTTATCCTAACTAAAGAGAAAATACCAAAATAGAATATATCGACTGAAGGAGATACCTCCACAAGAAAACACAAAGCCCATCGATTAAATTGGCCAGATCGCGAGATCTGGAGAACCATTCCAATCACAAACGTTGCAGAGTCTAATTAGGCCTCGGTGGCGGGTTTGGTTCCTACTATTGAGTTAATGGGTTTAAGACCCATCAACAGAATTGGCACTAGAAAGAGGGCCTAAGAGTGAATGGTTGAATATGTAAGTTATATGATATTTCGAACAACCTATAGATTCCTAATGGCCCACATGCATGGCTAGTCATCCAACATACATCCCACCTTTACCAAGTACTCTTGAAGAAGATAAATCACCCCACTCTGAGGAAGGATATCATCACCCTGAAATACCTTACACCCTCCCTCACGAGGAAGTGAATCAATTTAGAAGGATTACCAAAGCTTATGCCTGGAAAATCGACACATTTCCATTCACCCCCATCTTCCTTTGAAGAAAACAACAAGGCAGACCAATGGTCAGCACTCCTGATGAAATTTTCGTACACTCCATCAAATACATAATAGAGTTCACGATCATTGAAATCCAAGAAGCTCTTGACCTCATAGCCGATATGCTAGCTGATGACATCTCCAATCCTAACAATCTTTTGGAAGAGGAAGAACCTAACTCCAACTCTGAAGATATGGAAAAGAAAAATGGTCATGAGGAGGAGAGGGAAGTTCCACTTCAAGGAGACCAACCTTGGTTGGTCGGGGACACTGTGGCTATCCCTGGATGAATACACAATCTCCCTAGGCACCCAGAAAAGTTTCTCCCCAAGTATGATCTTGAGACCTCAGGATTGCCCGAAGATCATATCAAGAAGTTCATACTCGCGATCAGGCTTATGAACGTTCAACATGAATATGTGGTATGCAAAATTTTCCACTACACGTTTGAGAACTTGGATTCCACTTGGTATTTTAACATGCCAGTAGGATCCATAACCAGCTAGACTAAGTTCCAAAAGGACTTTCTAGACAAATTTGCTGAAGAAACTACCATGAGATCCCTTATGGATGAATTGTTCATAGCCACCATGACCCCAAAGGAAAGGGTCAAAGATTTGAATCAAATATTGACGACTATCCTAAACAAGTTTCATCCCGGGGAAAAACTGTCTCAAGAGTTGCAAATCGAGGTCTATGTTAACTCTTAAGAACCAAATATCAATATAGCATAGAAAAACCTTGGAAAAAGTACTCAACACCTTGAAAAAGAGATAATTTCAGATAATAAGCCTCTTAGAGGGGGCAACCTCCTTTTACCCCACTTAAATGTTCAAGTACAATATGATTCAAAATGAAAATGTCTCCTTGGTATATATAGGAGACTAGGAGGTATAATTACAACTAATGGCCTAAAGGTGACATAAATAAAATAACATTACTAATATAATATGCCCCAATTAAGGGGTAATGAGCCAATATTAGGGCTTAACATGCCCCTCCCCTTGAGACAAGTGTTGTCTGCAATGCTTGAGTAACTCTGGATGCTTCTGTATAAAAGAATCATCTTCCCAAGTGGAATCTTCAGCCGATAGTTTCCTCCATTTAATGAGATACTCTGAAATGTATCTATTCCTCAGCTGGTGAATTCTTGTGTGAGTGATGGCTTCAGGCTCCAATATGATTTTTCCTTCCTCATCAAGTTCTGGCAATATAGTTTGAATTGGGATCTTGTCGCCTATAACCTTCTTTAAGCATGAAACATGGAAAACTGGGTGTACTCATGAAGATGTAGGCAGCTCTAATTTGTATGCCATAGTACTAATCTTTTGCAATACCTTATAAGGGCCATATTACTTTGGTGATAATTTATTATCCTTCTTGGCTTTCTTGAGGGACATCTGTTTGTATGGTTGTAGTCTTAAAAACACCCAATCCCCTACTTCAAATCTTCTTTCACTACGATGTTGATCTGCTTGTTGTTTCATGTGATTTTGTGCCATGGTCAAGTTGTCCTTTAAGATTTGGAGAACTTGTTTTTTATTCTCGATGTGATCTTCCACTGCTTGAACCTTAGATTTTTATTTTAGCGAAGAAGTGATGGAAGGAGGGTGGTATCCATAAAGTGCCATAAATGGTGTCATTTTTGTTTCAGTATGAAAGGAAGTGTTATACCACCATTCTACCAAGGGTAACCATTTGAACCATTGTGTTTGTTTATCAGAGACAAAGCA
>ML777936.1:450742-501292 GCA_009831015.1 Picea engelmannii | reverse complement strand
GCTATCATTTCTTCCATGAAAATTGTCCAAGTGACGAGTGATTTGTGAGAACAAAGCCATTGATACCATACAAATTGATTAGGTTCTAAATATAAAGAAGCAATTCATACCTTTTGTGTATGTGGCACATTATGGAGATCAAATAATTTCTCCATCTGAAGTATCCATGTGATTATGTCCTTTCCATCAAACTTACTCATATCAATCTTAGGAACATGGTTGGTCTTCAAACCAAAGTTGGAGTTTCTCCATTCTTGATTCACCTTCCTTGTGTCCTCATAATAAATTTCATGGGATGCATTCTCACTTTCAGGTGTCTTCTCTGTTACAAAATTTTTCAATACTTCCATGATCTCCCCTTTTAAACCCTCCATCATCTCTTGTAGTTCATATTTTGTTAATATCTTCTTTTGTAAATCATTTATGTCCCTACGCACTTATTCACCTTCATCAAGAGTCCAAGTAGGATTTTCTGGAGGCTTATTTGGTGTAAAAGTTCCCTTTTTGGGTGGCATGTTGGTCAAGTATCACTTTTGAACCTTGATTTTGAGGTGGTTATGCTAGAAAATATTTCTTCTGTTGTATCTCCCAAGTTTCAACCCTTATGGGTATGAAACTTTCTTTTATGTAGTTCTCTGATATTTATTCTCTACAATACCACAGGTCTGATCAAAATTGGATGTGCCAAGTGGAATTTATGGTAACTTCCCCACAAATTCTTGATTTTTGGCCTTTCCAGGAGATCTCACTTGTATATCATTCCCCGCACAAAATAATTGATATAAAACTCTAAACCTCACACCATAAATACTAAAGACTATCCAAGATCCAATGAAACCAGTCCCACTCAATTTGGATACTCTAGGAAGAATTTATGATTGTTTTACCCGGAACACCTTCTTGAGACTAGTCAATAGGACTAGTCAGATACCCTATCTTACACAAGGTGTATCTACAAATTTAAGATGACCCAGAAGCTGAAATTTTTACCACCGATACCTTACTAATTTATGTAAATAGCCTCCATATTTCAGGGTCTGAAACATTACAAAAAAAAAAATTATAGCGAAAATTACGCAATGACTCAGTTCAAGATGATTCCAGAACCCTATCTTGTACAGGATTTATCTCCAAAAGTATAAGGCTTCAGGAGCTGAATTTTGAACCCAACGTACCTTGATCCATATGATAAATATCCTCCAATCTATTCCTTATGAAACATTGTAGAAAAAAAATTATAGCAAAAATTCCAAGGTGTCTCAGATGTAGCAACGAAACCCCAAAACCTTGAGCTCTGATACCATATATTAAGAACCAAATATCAATATAGCATAGAAAAACCTCAGAAAAAGTACTCAACGCCTTGAAAAAGAGATAATTTCAGATAATAAGCCTCTTCGAGGGGGAAACCTCCTTTTACCCCACTTAAATGTTCAAGTACAAGATGATTCAAAATGAAAATGTCTCTCCTTGGTATATATAGGAGACTAGGAGGTATAATTACAACTAATGGCCTAAAGCCAACATAAATAAAATAACATTAATAATATAATATGCCCCAATTAAGGGGTAATGAGTAAATATTAGGGCTTAACACTAATGCTCTTTCGTCCTATATTTACATGTTCGTTAAAAGATCCACTAAGAAAACCCTTGTGAAGAGTTTTGAAGAGGCCAAGACGATAGAGTTCCAGATGAAAGGGTGTAAAGAAGGCCATGCGTCTCTAAAGAGAAAAGAATGTGAGCCCCCTCCCAAGAGAGGATGCCTCTTGACTAGACCACCAGGGAAGTCGACTGAACCAACTCCCGATAAGGGTAATGGGGATATAAAAGACCTGTAACGCATGGTCAAGAAACTATCAAATGAGATTATTGATATGAAAAGAACTGTGGGTGAGGGAAACCAAGGCCAAAGACCCTATAATCCTTTCTTTAAAATAAATTAGCCTTTCAAAGCAATTGAACCTCCCCCATCCAACCTAAACATTGACTTAGGGAATGTCACATCTGATTCTTTCTGTACTTACCACCAAGAGAACCACTCAGAAAGGGAATGTCCTCAATGGGTCAACTCCATGAATTTAATGTCCAATCGTTTTCTGGGTGAAGTCTCTCTGACCAAACCACCCAACAATTCAGCCTTTAACATTGCTTATCAGGAAGAGGCAGACCCACCACAAGACACAACCATGTTGATATCGGATCTCGACGTGATCACGTCTTTGTATGATTTTTTTAAACCTTAGGCACCACCCACAGAGATATCAGTGGTAAAAAAACCTAGTAAGGGTCAACCCAACCCAAAAGATATCGATACCACCCATGTCTCACAAAGTAAATTAACTCTCGATCACCCAAGAATGCCTGTCACTCCTAGTAAACGACCTCTAAGCATCCATATGTGGGAATATCCCAAGCTAGATTATAACGTAGTCGAAGATTTGAAGAATCTGAAAGCTAATATATCAGTTATGGATGTATGAAGAATCCCTTAGCAGAAACACCTTTTGTTGCATGCTCTAAGTTCAGTAGAAAACTCGGCCACCGGAAATGGTCGACAAAATAATATACATCCTATAGATTTGGCAAGCAAACCAATGATAAACACCTGCTCAGAAGGCAGGAAGGAGAGGCCTTTCATGCCTCCTTTCCTTTTAACGTTTGAAGTCTTCAATAGGAATATTCACAATTGTCTGGTAGATTCCAGAGCATCTTCTAATGTCATGCCCTTGGCCATTTGTAATAAACTAGGTGTTTTCCCTCTCAAAAGTGATAAACATGCAATACAATTAGTCAAAACCCAGGTCAAGGTTATGGGGGAACTCAAAGATGTGATGATCAGGATAGCGACACACCCTAGTTTTGTGCAGGTGATTGATATCATGGTAGTAGATATCCCTAAGGCATATGGACTATTATTGAATCGATATTGGTCTGAAAAGCTGAATGGATACTTTACTACTGATTGGGCACACCTTTGGCTACCACTGAAAGGATACAAGAACATGATCCGAATTGATAGGGAGAGGTATCTGAAGCATACGATCACCAATCTAGAAGCCCCTAATGAACCAAACTCCACAGATTTTCCCATATTGTGTAATTATTCTTGTGACTCCTACTTCAGGAACTTCCCTCCCCTCATATCCAATGTTCCGCTTACCCAAAACTCTAAGCTTCCTTTCCAAGAGAAATCGCCGATGTCGACAGAAGATTCCCTCTTTTGTCAAAACCCCATGCTAGGTCAGGTGGAAGGAAAGGGTGGACAACATAATGCCAACAATGGTGAAGGAAGGAATGATTTTCATTCGTGTATTTGGACCCTCTATTTTGATGGATCCAAGTCACAAGAAGGATCGGGAGCGGGGTGCATTCTAATCGGCCCAAGGGGTAGGCGTCATTTCTTGTCTTGTAGGCTAGAATTTGAGCGCACCAACAACATTGTCGAGTATGAAGCCCTGGTGCAAGGGTTAAAGAAAGCCATAGATCTTAATGTCAAAGAATTAAAGGTTTTCAAAGACTCAGAAATCATAATTAGACAAGTAAGAAACACGATACATTGCAATTCTCCCCACCTTAATAATTACCATCAGGAGGTGCATAGGTTAATAGAACACTTTAGAGTTTTCAACATTACCACAATCCCCAGGGCAAAGAATAACCTTGTTAATTCCCTAGCCACAACCACTTCTAGGCTATCACCTTTAGAAGATTATGAAGCCTCCTGATTCACTGTATAACTGATCTACAAGCCATCGGTACCTAATAACATTTCTAATTGGAAAGTCTTCGAAGGAGATGGACAGATCATAAGTTTTTTGACCAATTAGGACAATTTCAAAGATCTCTCTATTGATGATGAAGAGTTCCAAGAGCACTCAATGGAAAGGGGTCCTATGGAATACCGACATATAGATAGATCAAAGGCCCATATGATCCTGAAGAGGGTAGCTAATCTAGAAGATTTGTTTGATCTAAAGAAACGATTCAAAGGTCCTAAAAATGCAAAGACTAGAAGCTCTTGTCCCCTCCATGAAACTGTGAATCTTGGGACCCCAGAGAACCCAAGGAATGTAAACCTCATCAAAAATATGTCTACGGAAGAAAGAAAGGCCTACCTCAAGCTATTTAGACAATACCAGGATGTTTTCGCATGGTCCTATAAGGAGTTGAAAACATATGATACTCGTGTTATTCAACACACCATCCCGTTGAAACCCAAAGTTAAGCCTTTCCAACAGAAGCTCAGGAAATATCACCCTTTATTAGAACCTCTCATGTACCAAGAATTAAGGAAACTTCTGGATGTGAAGATAATTTTCCAGGTTAGGCACTCTGCCTGGGTAGACAATCTCGTTCTAGTGAGGAAAAAAATGGGATAAATCTGATTGTGCATAGACTTTCGAAACCTCAATAAAGATTCAGAGATGGACAATTAAATTAGTCCCACCGATGGAAAAACTCCCGCAGACCGTGTTGGGCTCAGATATTTTTTCTTTGCTTGATGGTTTCTCAAGATACAATCAAGTGTTGGTTTCGGAGGAAGACCGATTGAAAACCACCTTTCTAACCAAGTGGGGAACCTTCGGTTATAAACGCATGCCTTTCGGCTTGATTAATGTAGGAGAAACCTTCCATAGGGCCATGGATGTGGCATTCTGAGGGATTATAAACAAGTGTGTAGTATTCTATTTAGATTATGTGATGTTGTATTCGAAGGATGGGAGGGAGCACATCCAGCACTTAACTCAGATTTTTGAAAGATGCAGGAAATACGGTATATCATTAAATCCTAAGAAAAATATCTTTGGGTTTGAAGAAGGGAAGTTGTTGGGTCATATTATATCTCAAGTAGGGATTCGCATAGACTCCGAAAGGATTAAGGCCATAGCACAACTTCTGTTACCTCATAACAAGAAAGTCATGCAGTCTTTCTTCGGGAAAATCAATTTTATGAGGAAGTTCATTCCCGACTTCACCGAAATGATCAAACCCTTACAAAAGATGATTCAAAAAGATGCCAAATTTAAGTGGGATGACGAACCAAAAAACACTTTCAACAAAATCAAATCTTCCATATCCCAGGATCTGGTGTTGTGAAGTCCTGATTTCAATAGAGGCATTAATTTATATACCTTCGCTTCTGACCAGTCATTGGATGCGGTTTTAACTTATAAGGATGATGACAACAATGAAGCCCCGGTATCATTTATGAGCACTAACCTTCAAGGATAGTATCTCAACTATCCTTCCATATACAGGTAGGCCTACGCATTCTATAAGGCAGTAAAGCATTTCAGGTCCTACATCCTCAAGAATCACACTAAGGTGATTGTGCCACACCCTGCAGTCCAATATTTGTTCACCCAATAGGAAATGGGAGAAAGAAGAGGGAACTGGATGGAAGTATACCAAGAATTTGATCTAGACATAAAACCTACCAAGATGGTAAAAGGACAAGTCTATGCAAGCTCGCAACCAAAGCCTAGGATCAAGTAAATGAAGACTCCAGATGAGAGAATGAAATAGATATATGGTGTGGAGAAGTAGCGTACATCCCCCCAAAATGAGATTCCTAGTACAAGGACTTGGCTTACCTACTACATCACAGAACTTGTCCCAAAATCCTCAACCCAAGAGAGAGAAGAGCCCTTGGGTTAAAGTCTACACAATATCATATCATAAATTCGGTGCTTTTCTAGATCAACTATGACGGGGTGTTGTTGAGGTGCCTCGAATGTGAAGATGCCAATAAGGTGCTAAAGGAACTTCATTATGGCCCCACCGGAGGACATTTTTCTGGAAATACCACCACTCATAATATTATGAGGGCCGACTACTACTGGCCCACCTTGTTCAAAGACGCACTTACTTACACTAGAAATTGTAAGACTTGTCAAATAAGCACTGGAAAGGAGAGAAGGGCAATAGTCCCTCTTCAAATTGTGATTATTTTGAGGCCGTTTGAGTACTGGGGGTTAGATATGATAGGAGAAATTACGCCTAGCTCTTCTAAGATGCACAAGTACATTCTTACTACCACCGACTATTTCAAAAAATGGGCAGAGGCCATCCCTCTGACTCATGTAAATGGGAAGGTAGTGATCCAATTCATAGAAAAAAAACTAATCACAAGGTTTGGTATCCCCTCTGTTCTAGTATTTGATAATGAAACTTACTTATCCTCTACACTATTGATAGAATTTGCTCTGGACAAAG
Source organism: Picea engelmannii (assembly GCA_009831015.1). Lineage (NCBI taxonomy): Eukaryota > Viridiplantae > Streptophyta > Pinopsida > Pinales > Pinaceae > Picea > Picea engelmannii. The sequence goes on along the minus strand of ML777936.1, from coordinate 495,073 downwards.
GAATCATAATCAAGTAATCTGCAAATTATTACCCTCAGGGAAATGGTGTGGCGGAGTCAACTAACAAAAATATGGTAAGGATATTAAAGAAGACAGTTACAGATAACCAAATAAATTGGCATAATAAACTTCATAATTCCCTATGGGCCGATAGGGTCACACTCAAAGAATCCATAGGAAACTCCCTGTACTGTATGGTCTGTGGGCAAGAAGCCATCCTCCCAAATTTTCTCTATCTACCATCTCTTCAATTGACCCAAGATTCCAATGAGGAACCCTCATCGACCATGAAACAAAAAATCAATACTCTACTCATGCCAGAAGAAAGAGAGAAGGATAAGTCAAAATTCCTAGCTCACCAACAGATAGTGAAACGATGGTTCGATAAGCATAAGGCCAAATAAAAGAGTTTTGAGGTAGGAGACTTGGTACTAAAATGGGACATAATGAATGAACCAAAAGGGAAGCATTCTAAGTTTCAGAACCTGTGGCTTGGACCATTCCAGGTCGCTGAAAAGATAGGGGTAGGTACTTATCAATTGCAGAAATTGAGGGGAGAACTTGACGCCCTCCCAGTTAATGGTCAAGCCCTAAAACAATATTTCCAATAATAAAAAATAATAATAATAATAATAAATAAATATAAACAAAAAAGGAGGACATGAGTTAAGGTTATTGAAGGAAGAACAAAGATTCTGTGTTCACCCAGTGAATCTCCATTTGTTGAGCTCTCAACACACCCTAAAAAAAAGTCTCTGCCAAACTCCACTTTTTGGATCTCTTCCATACAGCCTGAGTGGGCCTAATGGTTAAGAACATGTGTTTCCTCTTAAGAGGTCACAGGTTCAAATCCAGAGGGGGGTAGGGTATGTATACCTTCGTATACTTTACCAGTCAAATTTTTGGGTAGAGGGGGGTCCCTTGTCCCACAAACAAGGGAGTCTCATACACCAATTTGGTGTGCTAGCTTGGTCGTGACCTTAAAAATAGATTATTATTATTATTATAATTTAGAACAATGTTTTTTTCACTTATCTTTGTTTTCTATAATTTCTCCTTGATTCTTTAAAAGTTTCTCTGAACATGTCAAAACCATCACAACTTAAAGGGAGTAACATTTGACTAAAGAATCAACCACTAAGTCGTTTCACCTGATGCATCCAAATTTTGGCATCGGGAAGAATCAGAGGTGAAAGAAAATCGTCTTAGAAAAATAAGGACATCGATCGTCGGTTTTCATCAGCATCGGTAAAAGGGGATTTGTTCTTTCGTGATAAGAATTGCACAAGAAATCTTTCGATGACCGATTTCATTCAGCATCAGCGAAACGCGAAAGGAAGTAGTCATTTGCGGGGAAAGGGAGGAATCGTTGACGACCGATCCCGTAAAAAAATTTCGGCATCGACGAATTTCCAAGAAGCTAGGCCAAGGGAAAAGATGTGATAAGTTCATCCCCGGTTACTAACCACTCATACCTAAATGACATCGGTGATTCCTAGGCTGGGATAGGAAGCACACAATTGAAAGAAGGTTACCACCTATGTTGGCACTCGTGACTCTAGTCACCTGTATTTATCTTCCACATGTCACATCAGAACCATCTGATGAAAGCAATTGGAGTTAGTGGTTTTTCTTTTGTAAGGAGTATCAACGAATAATCCTGTAGCTCGGCACCGATCCCCAACTTCCCCTTTCAAAAAATGACACAATGGGACGTTTTAGCTCTAAGATACGCTAGATACGATGCATTTAATTGATTGATTAATTCCAATATCGCGCATTAATATCTAATTCATGCGCAAAGCCCAATGACCATTTTAACCTGTAGATAGAATGCATATCCCTCCGCGCCTCCGTCGTCAACCTACGTAAAATTGATTACAGAGAAATGGTGGTAAGCAGTTTAAATTTCGTCCCATTACTTGTATTAACATCTTGATGTGACTGGTAAGTTATCTCTCATTATATTACCCTGAATTATTATGAGCTAGAGAATTTTGCATGCAAATAGGTCCGGAACATCCAGAGGAGTGAGACAAATGACCCAGAGAAGGCTTCCAAGGTATAGTGAGTATTAAGCAATAGATTTTAACAAGCATATAGGTATGTACCAGTCTGGTGTTGATTTCATTTCACATATAAATTAAGATCTAATATTATTCTATGTGCTGAACCTAATTGAGCATCTTCGGTTGCAGGAACAATGCATCCAAAGAAACCTACCACCAGGAAATCTCCTAGAGTCCCAAAGCTGCAAGAATCAGAAGCAAGAGAAGGCTCCTCCCCAATCGTTGCAAGAAAATTGGAATTCACTTCCAAGCCAGCGCCCATCATCAAGACGATCACCAAAGAATCCTTTGCTCAGCCCCTGGCCTTTGGGGACATAGAGGTGAACATTGGGACCAAGACAACATTCCCACAATGGGAAGACTTGTTCAAGGAAATCAAGCACAAAGAAATCCTTGAATATGCCCCGCATAGCGATCTTGACATGAGGAGGTTGGATGATGAGGTCTTCGTCAACATCCACAAGGATTACCTACACATGGTGGCAAGCAGGACTCTAGTATTCCCTTTCATTAAACTTTTGAAATGGATTATTGATCACAATAATGCACAGAGGTGTGTAATTAATGATGATAATGGTGAAATCGTCGGGGTTTTCCTCCCAATAGAAGTCCAAATCTATTACAAGCTCAGGGAGCCATATGAACGTTTGAACAAGGATTTTGTTGTGAATTTTTATTAGAAGAACAACACCAGAAAAATCACGGTGTCCTGGTGGAGAGAAGATAAAAAATTCACTAACCAAAACTTTGGTTGGTACCCGACGACCAACCTTAGACAACCTTATATCTATCTAATGGCTCTCCTTTACTGGTTGCATGGAGAACAAGATTGATCCAGGTTTTTGGAGGCATGGATGTCGTTGGATTATACTGTCACCATCTCCGGAACAAGCTTCAACTAGGGCGTGATCATCTCCAAACATCTTAGAACCTGCATTCTACAGGCTCAACAGCCGAAGGAAGGAGAAACTCCTGCCTTTCACATGGCATCTTATCTATTGGATGTCATCTGTGTGAGAAATGTCTTTTCAGGAATGAACCTGAGCTGGCATGCTTCCGAGCTCCCTATCCATGTCTATTTTAGCATCTTGTGGGAGAATAGGTATAAAATATCCTACTCTCTCATTTGCGACCAATTTATTGCACCTATTCATTTCTTACTATTCAAGAAAGAATGCCCAAGGCTGTTGGATGTGGCCAAAAAAGTTATATTGAAAGTCGGTCACTGGTACCTAAAAAGGCACGAAACCTACATTAGGGCTTTCGGTGCCACAGGAGCACCACATTTTCTACCTATATATGTCCCCGACCGACTCATACTAGGGGAAATATGTTACCAAATTATCTTTCTGGGGTACAACGCCACTTTGGTGAAGGATAAGAAGCGAGCATTCATACCCTATGGGTTTCATATCGGCTTATAATAGGTTAAAGACACTGTGTAGGCCAAGCAAGAGGGATTAAGTCAATTGGAATTTTGGTTCCAGACAGGACGTTTTCACAAGAACGATCCCAAGGGTCTGGTCTAGAAACATGCATCACAAGTATTGTCATGTTGGCCTTATGCCCACGAACGGTTTGAAGATGAAATCTTCACTGAAAATTCTCAAGATTGGGATGAGGTGATGGAAAGAATAGTTGACTCAAAAATAACCAAGTTCAAGGCCATGAGTTGGGAAGAGAAAGCCCTGTCCTTGGATGAAAGAGCACAAATAGAGGAAGAAATTCTTAGGACCAGGGAAGAAAGCTTAACATTCGAATCAACCAAAATGATGGAAGCTTCCTAGGAAGACCCTGTACAGAACTGGAATTTTCTCAAAACTCTAGGTGCAAGGGAAAGAGGGACATTATTACTCCAACATGCTCAGCAAATAATGGATCCATCCCTCTTATCAAGCATTCCGACTAGTAACCCAAAAGAGATCCCAACAGTGGTAGGCGACTCTAAGCTCATAGAACCCAGTAACATCAACGAGTCAGATGACTCTGAATCCACACTACCGCCAGTTGATTCACTAGCACACATGACGACTCAATCAAATTCGGTCCGGGTGTCAGTCGAAACTAGTGTGCCTAACCCTCTGTCTGAGTTCGTAGATATATACAGTGATGATGAGAGTCTGGAGGTATATTAGAAAACCTTTGTGCATGTAGAAGAAGAAAAGGGAGGCGAGGAAAAAACAACTCTTGTTCCCAATGTTTAGAGTCAAGAGGACACACAAGAAGAAAAAGGAGCCGAAAGAGACTTAGATACAGAAATGCCCGATGTGTCAGAGACACCAGTAGGTAGTCCTAAGGATAAGTCGGAATTGGACATGTCAAAAGAAATATCCCCGCAGAAGGACGTCGGCGATGCCACAGCTAAAATATAGGAAAGTATTGAGTTCACTCCTGACACATCCATTCCACTTGATACTTAGGTCCCCGAGAAACATCAGGAAGAGGCCGGGCCTTCAGAGAAAAACAAGGAGGTTCAAGAGTCTGATCTTGAACAAATATATACCACCGACAGCCTGGGAAACATGATCACATGGCGTGACCAATAGATACCAGAGTCGGTAGACGAAGTGGCATACATATATATGATCTCCTATTATCAAAAGAGGAAGACCATCATGCAAAGGATTGCTAAGAAGAGGAAGATTACTGTGGACCGTTCTATTTTGGTTACCACAGAGGAAATATTGATCAACACAACAAATGCTCGCACGTATGAACTAATAGGTGTGGGAAGATCCCTCTTGGATGCTGCCCAAGATAGGGCTAGGAGGGATGAAAAAGAACTAGCGAATACTCTGAAGGAACTGGAACACTTGCGCCATATTTTTGAGCATTATAAAGGTGCCACACAGACTGCGACATATTTGAAGAGTGAGTTTTTAGAAGTTTACATCGAGTACAAGAAAGAAAGAACCCTGTTAACCGAAAATATAATTGAGTTCCAGTAGGACACTCTCATGGCTCTCGCATCATGCAAAGAGATGGAATGATGGCAAGAAAGAGCGCAACAAGCGATGGAAAGGCTCAAATACATTGAGGTAGTCCAACAGGGTCGAGAAAAGGAAGAACATGGAATTTGGTTGTTAAGAAAAAATAGCCTTGACTGCATAAAGATATCCGCAGAATACTGGGCTAAGATGTCCCAGGATCCACATCGAGAGATCCAAGAACAATATGCCAAGTGCCAGAATCACTGCGATAAAATTAATAAAGTAATGAAAGATATCAAGCTCCTTGAGTTCGGTAACCCCAGTGAGTTTATCGACATAAGAAACGTGCTCAAGATGTATGCCGAACAAGACTCCCTATGGGTCGAAGAGTGCGTGAAGGTAGCTAATGTGAGGCCGGGATAGGTGCGACAATTCACATAACACCTGATCAGATCTAAAACCATGTTGTAACAACTAAATTCCACCTTGATAAAATACCGAGTGCATGCGATGGACATTAGAGGGATATATGCATCCCCAATGGAACAACACACATTCCTGTGGGCCCATACTTGTGAAGAACTCTTTATCATATGGTCCAATTATGAAAGAATCCACCCTTTTCAACAAACAAATTGGGTGGACTATTGAAAGACTATCAGATGATGATGCCACGCGGTGATTTTTTATTAGCTCAAATTGTAAGTTATCGTTAATTATTATTAAGACTTTATATTATAAATAGGAACATTGACCGATGGTCTAGGGGTCGATGGTTTGTTGCAAGAACTCTTTTATTTCTAGTTGTTAATAATTATTTTGGAGCTGCTATGAATGAAGAAGTCCTTATGGACCAGAGACGAAGTTGTTGTCATCATATGCATGTGTAATTGAGCCCAAAGAAGAACTATTTCCTATTCAGTTCATGAGCATATGTAACAAGTAAGAGATATCGAATATATTGTCAAGTTATCTGGTGCAATTTTTTTGTTGTTCTTTTCTGTAATGATGGAAATGATGAATCATTGTGTGGATATATGATGAAGGATTATGGTAGATGAATTATTTTTCTTTCTATTGATCTTATCATATAACTATTTTCTTCTAATAATTAGTATTCTCAAACAGTAATTGGATGCTCACATGGTTAATGTATTATTACTAGGCCTGTGGTATAAGATTATTGTTTTCATGTTTGAGCAGTGGGTTATCCCAAGCTCAGCCTCTTCTATAGTAGTTAAATTTTCTCTCATCTCGTTTTCTTGGATAGTTTGGGTTAAAATCTCAGCTAGTGATCAAGTGCTCACATGGTTAAAGTATTATTACTAGGCCCGTGGTAAGAGATTGATGTCTGCATGCTGGAGTGAGGGTTATCCCGAGCCCGGCCTTTCCCAGTATTTAGAATTCCTTATTGTTGTGTGGTCAAGTTGGTTTATACCATCTTTTTCTCACATTTATCCTAACTAAAGACAAAATACCAAAAGAGAAAATCCTGACTGAAGAAGATGCATCCACAAGAAAACACAAATCCCATCGATTAAATTGGTTGGATCATGAGATCTGGAGAACCATTCCAATCACAAACTTTGCAGAGTCTAATTGGTGCTTGGTGGTGGGTTTGGTTCCTACTGTTGAGTTAAGGGGTTTAAGACCCATCAACACAATGCTATGTGAGAACCATTAATTGGTTATGGATTTAACAGTTAGCAATATTTTCCACCATAAGATATTCGTTAATGCATAACACAAGTATTTATAATCACTTTAGAATAAAATAAAGGTGTTAGTGTCCTATAAATAGGTCGTTAGGTTTTGAATAAAATTCTAGGTTAAATGAGAACATTGTATGATTTTTTCTTAAATCATGAGTCATGGGTTTGTTTTTCATGGGTAGGATTTTCTTTTTCAACCATGTAACTTATGGTTTTCATGCCACAATGTGGGTTTTCATGTCTCTAAAGGTTCATGATGTCATTTCAAGACAATCGTATTCAGTCTTGTCAAAGTTATAATGATTTCATGAAATCAAATCTATCAAAGACATGTGACATCATCAAGAAAACCATTGCACAACACAAGTTGTTGTACAATTTCCTAATACTTCGTATGGAGGTATGATGGAATAATTCATGATTTAATTGAAGTTATCTTTCAAATTTATCCTCCCTCTAGGTAAATAAAGGATCAAGAAATCATTTCTCTTCATCCACAATTTCAAAACCTCATGGTCAGGATTTTTGCACAGAGATTCATATTGTTGTTCGTTCCTGCGAAAAGGGCACAAAGGACATTATTGTTCATTATTGTGCAGAAGATGCTACTCTTATTTGTTGTGCACAAGTCCCTGTTCTATTCGTTGTTTCTCACTGCGCATAGGTTAGTATTTTCATTTGTTGCACAAAGGTTACTATTTTCATTCACTGGCACAGGATCCAGAGTATCAGAATTTGAAGTGTTAACTTGATACAATAAGTTGAAAATTGTAATTTATTGTTGCATGCCTGTTCTAATGATCATTTCACATGTTTACAGTCTACAAAGGGTTGACACATACCAACATCATGATGACTCTAGAACATAGAATAAATAATGTAAAGGGTGGTGATATCGTGAGGTTTGAGTCACACAGTTTGAATTTGGTAAACCCAGACCCAACAATCAGAGTATCCTTTGAACAAGTGGGTTGCATCAGGTTTTGTTAAAAAATTCAAGGGTACAACAGATAGGTGGCGAGGGAGTTTACATATAATTTTGATGGTGCTAAGGCTAAGTGGGAAACCTCCAGTTGTAGGTTTTTGAAGATAACATTGATGATAGAACAAAAATCGCTTCTCATGGAGAACAATGGTTCAAAGCTATGCATTTATATATGTCTTACCATCATGATTTTCTGAAGCCTAAATTTAGAAATACTAAATTCGAAGCAATCATACCCAAATATTTTTTATTGGAAAGTCATAGTGATTTGTTGAGGGTTATCCAGAGGTTTTTTACATGTGAAGGGAGATTTAATAGGGTTTATGAATAACATATCATGATCTTAATGCACTCCTCTGGTAAGAATCCTTTGAATATACATATTACCTTTTCATAATTCTAGGAAGGATGGATGACATAGTACAACTATGGAAGGAGCAAGGAGATGCTAGCCTCTTCCATTTTTATTTGATAAAACTGTTAGTATTAGAATAACTCAGAAAGAGAAATTGAGACTGGGAGTCTTTTCTAAATTCATCAAGCATAGTAGTATATTCCCTAGGCAACCCACAAAGTTTGATAAATGCACACTCATTACTATAAAGAACTAGAACATTAATCCCTGAGAGTTTTGTTAAGAAAAGGGAAAAATAGAATGAAGAGCCTATAGCAAGTCAGAAAGATAAAAAGAAAGGAAAAAAAATCCAATTCTCTCTAGAAGTGATTCAAGCTCCTAGAAAACCACTCACCAAGTCTGCAACAAAGAGAATGCCTTCTATACATACATCACAAAAAATTAGTGAGACTCCAAAAACCTTCATACAACCAACCCTCTCAGATGACAGAGATACTTCAATTATTGAGTTGCAAGAACAATTGAAGAAGGCTCACTTTGTCATAGCACAGTTGCAACATGAAAATAGAGAATTGAAGAAGAAGTCTCTAGAATAATATTTTAGGAAAGATACATCTATGATAGAGAAAGGTCAGCACTCTCAAATCCAACTAGTTCCAAAACAAGGATTAAAGGGAAATCAGTAGAGCGAACACTAGCACCAGAGGACGTTACTAAGCCTAGTGTTCCTTTAACAAGGTCCTCAACTAGGAAGTTGCAACATCAAGAGGAAATTCCAGCACAAAATCAGCCAATAGAAAATAAATATGATGAAGGAAAACACACTTTCAAGAGGCTAAATAAACAACTCAGAGAAGCACAAAATGTGATATTTCAACACAGCGAGGGTGTAAAACCCATTTTTCCCCCAAATTGTAATTAATAATTAATTAGGATTACCATGATGTGGCATGGGAACAATGTAAATTTATTATTTTTTAATTTCCAATAACTAACTATGCAGGGGAAGGCTTGAAAGTACTAGCCATGATATCACTAGAGGAAAGAATGTGAAAATGATAAGAGAACAGTTAATAAGAAAAGGACTGGTGGTTGAACCCTAAACCACCCCCATGAATGGAAGCATGGTGTAGTTCCAAAAGGTCATCCCAAAGTACAATGGGTTTTTGGCAGACCCAGACTGATATAGGTTTCCTTCTGATAGGAGGAAACAAGATAGGAGGGATGTGCGTGCAAATCACACAAGAGAATATAATGAGAAGAGTGGAGAAAGCGAGGAACACACAAGAAAAAAAGAGTCAAAGGCCACGATATTGATGCCATGAATATGATAAAACTCATCGAGGCTATGAAAAAGAGATAAATATATGAGAGTATGAAGAGAAAGGGACCTGAGCAGAAGGTGGCGAGCTTGATGATAAGGAAGCACCCAATAAACCTCGCAAAAGGTGTGAAAGAGAAAGGGTCATTTAGAATTGGCATGAATTCCCTAGTGATATCATGGCTTGGAATGGGAGTGGCCAGAGTACTAATAATGAATGCCTCTGAGCCTATGCCTAGGTGGAAAGGAAAACACCCACAATGATTTAGTTGGCTACAACCTGTAATAGATAAGTATTCTCATATCTTGTGTATTTAAGCGGTAACTGTGAATTGAAGTTGGATATCCTATGAATCTTGCAGGAATGCGCATGTTTTCTTGATGATTAGATTATATCCCTCTATATTTTCTTAATTGTGTGTTTAAGAAAACAAGGAACTATATGGTTTGTATATATAAATTCCCTAGCCTCGTGGCGGCTCAAGTTAAAATAAATGAACTGTGAGTTCATCGACCTTGGGCATAGTTTCACGTGTGCTTGTCAACACTCCCAATCGTTTTGAGTCTCCTGGAAGAATAACTTGGTTAAGCTTAAGAATGATAGTGAGATTAAAGTATAGAAAGGGAAGATCATTTTGTTAGTAAGATGAACAGATGAGGTTAGTTCAAGAGGAGACGAAGTTCTCCATGATCCTCGAATCTGGAAAAGGAACGTGGGCATTAACCCTTCGAGCCCTTCGAAATTTGCGAGTCTGACTAATTGAGAATATTCAATGTATAGGGGGTAAATCCCCCAAAGTCCCGAAGTCAATCTGGGTCATAGATCTTAGGATGCCCAGGGACTATCTCGACCGTCGGATCTATGATATAACCAACCCGATGTTGACCACTTCGGGAGGACAAAGGCTTGGTAACACAAAAACTCCCTATGTCCCGAAGTTAATTAGACTATGGATCTAAGTATCCTTTAGGATCCCTCATGACCATTCAGTCATGGGGACGTGTGTATTACATCGATGTCATGTGGGGGCCCATGTGTCGAGTGACGATGTTTCCAGGTGTCCCTCTCAGAGTGGCACATAGTGGGACCCAAGGGACCCTTGAATAGAAGTTATGATCTGTAGATCTCCAGGTTCATGTAGATACCCTTATACCATCAGACTAAGGTTATGGTCAGCCCAACGTTGACTGACTTCAGGAGAAAAGAGGAGTTTTCATCGAAAAAATTATGAAGAGCCGAAGCATATCTAAGCCATCCAAGCCAAGGGGACATGTGTCGTCATATCTCGTACTCTGGAGAGAATTCACTCCAGGAGAGTCAAAGTGTGAAGGCACAAGGATTTGTGAAGGCCAGAGTCCCAAAGTCATCCCATCCATCTGTTGGAAGGGATGCGTGGAAGAAGATCTTCCATTTCATAGAAAAGTTACTCTGGGAGAAAAGGGATTGTGTTGAACAAGAACTCTGGAAGGCCGAAGAGCTAGAGTTCATCTGAATTGTCCATTGGAATAGGATGTGTGGTGTGAGATCCATCACTTCATAGGATTGGTACTCCGAAAGAAACAATGTGGAGGAGCATTGAATGCAAGTCGCCTGAAGCAAGGAAAAGGATGTATATTGATCGTTGATTGGGGAAAACATGTGGTGCTCGATTTGTAACTTTGGATATGGATCACTTCGGAGGAAAGAGGTGATTGGAGTGTTTGAAACTCCCAAACGTCAAAGTCCCGAAGTAGATCATAGTTTTTGATCACGAGGGACGTGTGGCACTCGATTTGTAACTCCAGGTACAGATTATTCTAGAGGAAAAAGGCTTTGGAGTGTTCAAAACTCACGAACGTCGAAGTCCTAAAGTAGATCACAGTCGTCAATCACGAGGGATGGATGCCACTCGATCAGTAACTCCGAGTATGGATTACTTCGGGGAGAAGAGACTTTGGAGCATTCAAAACTCCCGAATGTCAAAGTACCGAAGTGAATAAGGGCCATCAAAATATCTGAGGACACATGACATCAAATTGTGAACTTCAGATATTTTCCACTCCGGAGGGTTCGTGCAGTGGTTTTCTTGGTGCCTGTTGTCTTGGCATCTGGTCATAGCCCATTTTCATATGCGAGTATAGATGGATGGAAGAACCTGAAGAACTTGGGAGAGGATATCTGCTAGCTCTAAGCTCGGTTCAGAGCATTGAGACCATGGCTAGAAAGCTCTGGAAGAGCATAATGGAATAGAGATACTGAATGGGGGTTTTGATTCTCCTAAGAAGAGAGAAATTTTGATGCCCCCACCATGGGTGTGTTACAAATTGGTATTGGATCACAAAAACAACACTTGGCCTGCTTGGGCTCATGAATGAGTCATATGAAAATATTTATGGAGGACTTAAAGGGGTAACACACTATCTTACCTCATTCCTAAGAGACTTAGAAAACCTCTACTGGAGAGAGGAATGAGATCCTCTACCATTGATAGATTTTTTGAGATTTGGCATTGTATGTTGCTAATGTTCCCAAATAAAGAGGTTGACTTCACCGTGAAATTGTACATGTTTTTTTACAGTCACAAGATTTGGTTACCAAGGCTAAGATGAGACTATGGAGAATTTTATTGCCAAACATAAATCATCTGCATAAGTTCCTTGAGTAGAAGGAGGCATGTTTAAAATATAGTTGGGATTTTAACCAATGATATTGAATTATGCTAGTCTGTGACAAAGGGATCCTAGAATTTCTTGGGAAATTATAGCCGATCCTATAGGAATAGGATTATGTTGAATAACACTAATATTTAAACTAAAAAAACAATATGATTGGATGGAGAGGATCCGTAGCAGTAATGATTACTTATTTAATGAAGGGTTAAACCTAGTATAGGTGTATAACCCCTCACGATTAGAAGAATGAGTCTGGTAAACATTCCCTGAAAAGGGAGAGCATGCACAACTCTTGGGTTTCCAAGTGGACTAAGAAACACATTTTGTTTCTGGGTACAGGAATTGTTGGACAAGGTTTTTCTAATCAAGCTGATGAACGAAGTTGTAGAAATATAGAGTGATTGAGTCAGAAATCACAACAAAATACCTTGCTTGGTGCATAGGAAACTAATATTATAGATTTATTGTGGGAGGAGGAGTGTGGCCTATGTCCCTGACTGTGATGAACAGAAGGAAGAATTCTAGGTGTAATGGTCAAGACCGATCTTGACCTAAAGATACTCTGGATTTCTGAACTAGGATGCTTAGTAAGTAACATAATTCAAAATGGAATTTGGGCTTTAAGGGAATATTCCAAATGGTATTAGACATTAAATTGTTGAAATTAAGATAAAATGGTTGAATAAATGTTGATCCTATATGTAGTAAAGGAAGTGTTGGGGCACTTCTAGAATCCCAATGGGTCAAATTGACATCCAATGGTTGATGGTAGCCATATAGATATAGTTGGAAGCTATTTTGGATGATTATGTTACCTTCGACATGGTTATAATTTCCCAGATTGTATTTATAAGTTGGTTAATGTTCTAGGGAGGTTGAGGCATGAGTGTTTTCTTGCTACTTGTTATCGTATAAAAAGGGGACATAGCTATGACTATGTCTGATTCAACTTCCATGTGGATGTCATGTGAATGATTGCAAGATATCAACTAAGAGGGAAACTCAATGTTGAGTGTTCCTATGAGGCTTGTCATAAGGATGGAAGAAATATCCTTGGAGGAGGATCTGGAAGTCTGATATGCCCATGTGCATGCATGACATGGAAATGGTGCAAGCAATGAGCTTGCATGATGAATGTTTGGTTAGGTTTGTGTGTGTTTATGCTTGAGTGCATGGATTTAATGCATTGTGAAGATTCTTGATATGAATCCTCATAGTAATATGAGTTAGGTATGAATGATATTAAATGTGAAAGTGATGCACATGTATGTTGTAAGGATATATGTATACTAAAGGAACAATATGGCTTCCTTGATGAGTGATATGTAAGGCAATAATTTCACTTGCAAAGATTAAGTGAATACCATGGATGCATGGTTGAATCCAATTTTAAAGAGTCATGAAATTTATGTTTTGAATGATAGCTTAAGGGGAATGCAATCCATTCCCTCAGGAAAGATGAGTATAAATAAATGAAAGAGTAAATGATCAAGGATGGTATTTTGTCAGGATAAAAGGCAAATGATTATGCCTTGAGGATCACATGAGAATGATTTTGAACAATCATGAGTTGACTAATTTTTTAATAGAGATGTATGTATGCTATGAAATATACCCATGGAAGCTACACACAAACTTTTGATTATTCATATGGTTAAGCACATCATGGATGTATGTTAACAAAACTAGAATATGTATGGATACATAATTTGGGTGCATGACAAAGATGCATGTTTATATTCCTATGGAATATTTGGTAAACAACTAAATCTAACTCAAGGTTGAGGCTATCACATATAGTGATGTACATGAAATAAGGAAGCTTCATCTTGATGGAGTTTCTTGTGGGAGAACTATGTCAAAAATCTTTCAAGTGGACATAATCACAACCTTAATAACTAATGAGAACTAAGTAGTGAGATACAAGTTTATATATATATATTGGATTAAATTTTGAAAGCATCATTTAATGAATAGAAGACTAATGAATGAATGAATGAGTATGTTTGATTGAATAGGCTTGGTTGAAGCCATGTTAAGAAAAGACATTTGTATGCCTTAGATACCCAAGTAGAGTATGATTTAGGAAGAAAACCCTGATCGAATCAGGATACTCAAGAACCTGACTGAGGAGATGAATGCCAACCACTCATAGGAGGGAAGACTGATCACAGTCATCAAATAGACTTCACTATCCAATGGATTTAACGGATCAAACACCATTTGTTCAATTAGATCGACGATCGAGGATAATTGCGAAGCGTGAAGGTGAAATTAACGGACATGTTAGTTGACGACATGCAATCAACCAATGTCGTTGATCTCGTCGGAGTGAAAGATCAATAACCATGATTAGATAGAGTTGGGAAAGAACTTTCTAGATTGCGGAGATTGGGCCCTGCAATCATTTTGAACCATCGATCTGTGAACATATATAGATGGTTATGAATCATTATGGAGCGCGAAGGAAAAATTTATGGACATGCTAGTTCACAACCCACATTCAACCAATGATGTTGATCTTGGAGGGGTGGAAGATCAATGACCACAATTAGATAGAGTCAGGAAAACACTTTCCATATTGCAGATATTGGGCCCCACAATCACTGTGAACCGTCGATCTATGAACATAGATCGATGGTTGGGAATCATTGCAGAACGCGAAGCTAAAATTTATGGATGTCCTAGTTCACAGCCCGCAATCAACTAGTGTCGTTGATCTTGTTGGGGTGGAGAATAAACAACCACAATTAAAAGAGTTGGGAGATAACTTTTCAGATTATGTAGATTGAACTATCGGATAAAGAGGGAGAATATTGGGATTCCGCAATCGTTGTGAATCATCTATCTGTGAACGATTGGTGGGAAAACTTGTAAGGAACCCACGCATTAATATCACGTAAAATGTGTGTGGTTAAATTTAGCACATCGAAGCTCTGTTCTCAATCTAAATTCTCCGTCAAACACTTATGTGTTGGAATTATTATTATCTGGAAATCAAATGGTTTAAAATCGATAGAGTGCTAAGATTGACGACCTGTGATCATTGCAGAGATTGCATATGCACATGGTTTAACATTGAGACCTGTACCCATAGTTTAAATTCAATATAGTATTGTTTTGAGTTTGGGATCTGATCATAGATCGGACGACCCATACTCATTGTGAAGATCAAGAGGAGAATTAAATTGTGAGCTAGTTGAGGTTCCACAATCCCTTGCAGTTGTTGGATCTAGGGGAAGACAGATCTACACCGTCGATTTGCAGGCAAGGGGTTTAGCCAGGATCATAGCGCCTAGACATGGGAGCTGAAAGGATAGAGCCTAAAAATAATAGAGTTGAGGTCACAATTCTCGGTCACATGGAGAGAAAACAGAGTTCCTATGGGCCAGTCAAGGAAGATAGAGTTTACCACTCTTCTTTAGACTATGGTCACTGGGATTGGTTCTATGGGAATAAAGGTGCTCATAGTTAGCACATTGCATGGAATTGCTTCGAGGAAATGAATTTTTTCATGAGAGAAAGACAATTAACCTTCCATTGAGGAAGGAGGACCTTCTGAAAATTTTACTTTGATTCTATGGATGTCAAAGGAAAGAAAATTTAGGTGACCATGAGTGTGGGAACCTTGGTTACTAACGAGGAAATAATTCTTGGGTGCATTCAAGAGGAACTTATAGTTTCATATGTGTCGAATTTGGATCATAACCAACCTATAGCAGGAAGCACAGTTTGGCTACAATGATGAACAAGAATGAATAAGTGATGTGGTGAATATCTTGGATAAGCTCCAACAAACCATGGAAGAGTGTTGGTCATAAAGTGTGGCAGACTTGAAATCAATGCAAAGGTGCATTGGGTATGAATGTGGCCACAAATGTTGGAACATTCATTAAAGTGAGTTGATATCTGAATTACATTTAAAAAGTTTGGTAGGCTGAAATAATGCATAGGTAAGGGATAATTTTTTTTTCCATATTTATATAAGTGTGGTGCAACTTTTAGAATGCACAAGTTAATAAAGGTTGTGATGAAATTTTAAATGTGGTGAGAATATATATATATATATATATACCTGAGAAACTAATAGTTTGTTTGGTTGTGTAAAGAATGACTTACAGGAAGAAAGAGTCTTGGATATGGCAATGTTGTAATCCCATAAGGAAGACCGATTGCCTACTGAGATAAACTGATATGGGGAGGAAAGTCCCATTCTTTTGAATCTAGTTCCATGAGGAACAGATTTGAAAATAAATGAAGAATTTGGAAAAATTTGTGGGTGACAGATTTGCAATAAAATTCTGAAATTTAGAGTGGTGGTGATGTCTCATGAATTTTGTATGCCTGTGATACAGGTGAGAAGAAACGATCTTCCAGAAAGGATGGATGAAGTCTATCCAGTTGAAAATCATGAAGGAGGCAATTGCTGAGCCATGAGAACCCCGTGGTAAGCCATGATCACCTGGAATATGTTGTGTGGAGGCAACACAATCCAGATTGATGCCTCGACAAAGAAAGTATGAGGGACACCTCGACTATAAATCTCGATAAAATCTTTGGGATTCTTCCTGTGTGAATAAAACTTGGCAAGGCAAGATGGATCACCCGAGGAACTGTATAACAAAGAAGGGGATGCCTGAGCCTGGGCCTATAGGGTGAGTGACCACAAGGAAGAGGAGACTCCGATAGTTCTAGTAAACTATTGATTGGGATCATGCACACAATGTGTATGTCAAGAAAAAAAAATGAGCAGGGATAAAAATACATCCATGTGGATACAAATCCACAAACTACGCAGATAAGTATTGTGTTAGATTATGAAATTTTCCTAGAAATTTTAGGCAACAGTAAAATGTTTTTGCATGAGACTATGATTAATGTGCTTTTTGTCCAAGAGCTATTTGATCAGAATCTGGACCACGGGTCAAAATTTAGCTCAAAAATCAAAGTTTTTGGAATTTTCTCAAAACAAACGAGTGCATAGCCCTCGTCATCATGAACCCAACACAACTCATTTGGGTTCAAACGGACGTCGGATGTGAGAGATATCACGTTCTGTTTGAATCGTCAAACAGGCAAAAAAATGTGCTAATTGTACATTCCATACAGTCCGTATGGATGCTGACATGGCAGAGACTGTATGATGATGTGTCACATCCATACACTAAGGTGGCAGTTGGTGATGTGGCATTCATTTATTGGCAGATGTGGATGAATCACTTTGTGACACGTGGCATCGTTTTGGTCAAGTGGTTTGGTGCCTCGTGACCCAGTCGTGGGCTGCCATGTGGCACCCTGTTATTGGTTTGGGTGTTTGTTTAAAATTTATGGAGTCCATGGGGATTGAACCCCGAACCTCCCCACCATGCATAGCCTTTTCAAAGTTCGTGCTTCCAACGTACCACACCGTGTTCCTTATTATATATATGATTTTATATTTATTTAAATTTGAATGTATGTTGAGTTAGGGCGCATTCGGGCTGGGGCTTAGCCCCAGCCCCCGGTCACACACATATTACCAGGTGATTGTTCTACACATGGAGAACACACAAAAATTCACATTTCAAATGGTTAAGCCCGCGGTTTTATTGTTTCACATATGACCAGTGGTTACACGGTTGTGCGCAGGGTTGGATTTTTCAATGGTTACAACACAACAGCCCCCAGTCGCATAAACCATACCATATGACCACCGTGTGCACACATGAGATTTGATTTGAAACAGTTACAACAATGCCCACCACTTGTCGTTTGTTCATTCACCTTTTAAACATAGCCCCTTCTGTGCTAGCGCGAGGTCACATGGTGACCCTTATTACCACGGACTTGGCGGTTATGGGCCAGGCTCACCCTAATTGGTTGACGGTTTTGCCCATTTTTTGGTTATGCGTCGGTGCTAGGTTTTATCACAATTTTGAGCGTGTGTGCTAGGTTGTCCACATAGAGGTGCATTTTGGAGAACTAGAGACAACAAGCTTGAAGGAAGAAAATGGCAGGAGGCCTATCTTCTTCATTTTTTGGCCAAATAAGGTGCCGAAAAAGCCCAACTAGGGGTTTTTGGATGTTCTAAATCCATTGGCACTGTTTTCAAAGACATTTGAAGACTTATTTTGCAGGTTTTTCACCATTGACGTTTTAGAGAGCCGTAGGGAGCTTGAAGCCCTCAGTGATTGCGGCTATGCTCAGATGAGTACAAGTCTGTTTTCTGTGATTGAATAGTCATTTTTGGATAATTATTATGCTCTGAACACATTGGGATAGGTTTCAAAGGATTTTGAGGAATTTTATAGGTGTTTTTTCCACAAGGAAGCTCAGGAAAGCTCAAGGCCACATGTAGAAGAGGTC
This sequence comes from Picea engelmannii, assembly GCA_009831015.1. Classification (NCBI taxonomy): domain Eukaryota; kingdom Viridiplantae; phylum Streptophyta; class Pinopsida; order Pinales; family Pinaceae; genus Picea; species Picea engelmannii. The sequence goes on along the minus strand of ML777936.1, from coordinate 476,704 downwards.
ATGCCCGGATGAGCCATGATCCATTTTCAGATTTCTATTAGTCATTTTCTCGGTTTTTATGTATTCTAAACTCAATGGTACAGTCAGTATTTCCATTGGAGTTGAGAAGCAACTTGTAAAAGAATCTTTGACAAATTAATCCCAAAGAGCCAAGTCCATTGATGGAGGCTCAAGGAGATGTAGCCCAGAGAGGGGTGAACTCCTTTATCATCTTGTTATTGTTGTGAGTTTGATGGTTTATTTGCTGCAAGTTATTTTTGCTGTTGTATTTATGAAAACAACATAATTAATCTTACAAAGATCTCACATATGAACATGTAAAACAAGATGCATGAACTTGGCACATAATTTATCTTGCATATTTTAACACATTGAGCAAGGTCCTGAAAAGTTTTATTTTAATGAAGTAGAGGGTGCTTGCATAGGATAACAAGTCAGCCCACTATTTTCAGATCAGGTGGTATCAGAGCATAGTTTGTTTTGCTCATGTGATTTCCATTGATAGCTAGAGTTTAGCTGTTGGCATTATTGTGCAAGTTTTGTGTTGAAGTTTGATATCTTGCAAGGATGGAGGAAGCTTCAAACATTGATAGTTCTCATACATCTTCATTATCGAAGTTCTTTGAAAAAGAGATTTTGAAGGAGTTTGCAACCATGAGAGATATGGTACAAGAGTTGTGGGAAGATAGAGAAGAGATGATTCCTCTTGAAGAACAGTAGATGGCCATGAAGAAGGAGAAAGACCAGCTTCTTGAAAAGTTGCATGAGATGGAAACTCAACTCCATGAGGAAAAGGAAACCCTTACCAAGTACATGCATGAACATGAGGTATGTAATGTTATTTTATCTTCAAATTCCTCTCAAGATGAATGCTTTGGTGTTTTTGAAAATCACACAAGAGGAATAGTGTCCAAGTTATTGTTAAAAATATGCTATGAAGGTAGAGGGTTAAGCAAGCATGCACAAGGCATTGTTGAGCCTATTGTTGTTGAGGAGAGACCCAAGTATTGTGATCTTGGATATGAACAAAGAGATGGAGCAAATTCCAAAGTTGATGAGACAAGAGAAAAATCTCCAAGAACAAATTTTGTTTCAAGTTCAATCCCTCAAGCATGCAAAGCTTGTGTTCAATATGAATGCAAATGTGTGAAATGAAAGAGTTGTGATAGCGATGAGGACAAGAACACTGTTGTTGGTCTTCAAAGGAGAGCTTGTAACTCTTCCAATTCACCTCCTCAAAGAGTTGATAAGGGTGAATGTTCAAGGTATAATTCTACCTATCATTCAGTTGCTTTTGATTATGTTAAGCATGATAAATTTGCATGTAAAAATAGAAGAAAAAGTCCATGTACATATTGTGGTTTATATAACCATCATGTTTCAAAATGTTGGAAAAGATTGACCACTTTCAGGAAACTTTATAAGCAAAGACAACTTGAAAAGAGGATGCAAAAGATTTGCACTCATTGCCAGAAGAGGGGTCATCTCATTGACCAATGTTGGACATTGCATCCAACCACTCATCCACAACACAAGAAGCAGATGGATAAAGATATTGGCAAGAATGGAAGAGGAGATTCCATCATTGATGTGAGTCAAGATGATTCACAAGAAGATGACTTTCAGCAGAAGAATTCACCATTGAGTTGGCTTGGTAAGAAATGGTTGAATTTCTTGAGCAAGTAAGGCTTGCATTTTCTATTGTAGATGCACATTTCATCCTTATGTATGCATTTATGTTGAGAGTATGACAAGTTGCAGCAGTTTATCACAATTTGTATGATGCAAGTTGCATGTGAATGCAATTCGTTTGAAGGCATTCTTGTTTGTTGCACAACTTCGCCAAGAGGATGTAAAAGAGGGAGATGATGCTCTTTTGTTACAGCCATATATCTTTTTCATATTCAGCTCTTATGTACCCACATGTTTTGGGTTTATGTACTTATGTTTGTACTTGAAGGAGATTTGAAGAGCTATGCACATGCATGTGTTTTTATGTATGTGTAAGCAGTGAACCTAGTGATAGTTCATCATGAATGACTCATGATTGTAACATGATTGTGTATCATGTATGTCAACTTGTCATTTTGGGAAGTTTGATATGTTTCAAATGAGTCTTGACTTGTGTTGATGTTGTCTTGATGACTATGTTGTCTCGATCATGTTTTTTGACTTGTGTTTAGTCGATGGTGTTTGTTGGCTTGTAAGTTGATTTTGAGTACACCAAGAAGCAGGAAAACGCCATGTGCTTTGATGAAGTACAAGATGTGACCATTTTCTTGCAGAGCAAAAGACTTTGTTGGCATCATTTTCAGTCTTGTATAAATTTGTTTTCAAGATTGATGGTTTTCTTGGTTTGTGACAAGATGTTGTAGGAAAGTTTTTGTAGCCATTGGAGAGCGAAATGTGTTGACACTAAAGAGTTCACAAGAGGGACTTGATTCTCAGTGGGAAGGTTGGCAGTCTTCCAAGAACAAAGAGAACAGTGGGTCAACAACATCCATAGAACAATGGTTGAGGGACATAGCCAGTTGTAGTGCAAGGCATGTCAAGATATCAAGGTGATTGTCAAAAAGACTTTTCAAGTAGAATCAGTTGATAGAACTTGCAAGAAGAAGAGTATTGAAGCTCAGGCAGATGATCATAATATTTTGTGGGTCCAAAATCCTTTCAGTGGGAAGGCATGATCAGAATCTGGACCAGGGGTCAAAATTTAGCTCAAAAATCAAAGTTCTCAGAATTCTCTCAAAACAAACGAGTATGTATCCCTCATCATCACGAACCCAACGCAACTTGTTTGGGTTCAAACAGATGTTGGATGAGAGAGATATTGCGTTCTGTTCGAATCGTCAAACAGGCAAAAAAAATGTGCTGACTATACATTCCGTATGGATGCTGATGTGGTAGAGATCGTATGATGATGTGGCACGTCCATACGTTGAGGTGGTAGTTGGTGATGTGGCATTCATTTATTGGCAGATGTGGATGAATCACTTTGTGACACGTGGCATCTTTTTGGTTAAGTGGTTTGGTGCCACGTGGCCCAGTCGTGGGTTGCCACGTGGCACCTTGTTATTGGTTTGGGTGTTTGTTTAAAAGTTATGGAGTCCATGGGGATCGAACCCTGGACCTCCCCACCATGCATAGCCTTTGCAAAGTCCGTGTTTCCAATGTACCACACCGTGTTCCTTATTATATATATGATTTTATATTTATTTAAATTTTAATGTATGTTGAGTCGGGGCGCGTCTGGGCTGGGGCTTAGCCCCAGCCCCCGGTCGCACACATATTACCATGTGACCATTCTACACATGGAGAATACGCATGAATTCACATTTCAAATGGTTAATCATGCGGTTGTATTGTTTCACATATGACCGGTGGTTACACAGTTGTGCGCGGGGTTGGATTTTTCAATGGTTACAACACAACAGCCCCCGGTCGCATAAACCATACCATATGACCACCGTGTGCGCGCGTGGGATTTGGTTTGAAATGGTTACAAAAATGCCCGCCACTTGTCATTTGTTCATTTTCCTTTGAAACATAGCCCCTTTTGCGCTAGCACGAGGTCACATGGTGACCCTTATGACCACGGACTTGGCGGTTAGGGGCTAGGCGCGCCCTAATCGTTCGACAGTTTTGCCCATTTTTTGGTTACACGCCAGTGCTAGGTTTTAGCACGATTTTGAGCGTGTGTGCTAGGTTGGCCACACAGAGGTGCATTTTGGCGAACCAGAGACAACAAGCTTGATGGAAGAAAATGGCAGGAGGCATATCTTCTTCATTTTTTGGCCAAATAAGGTGCCAAAAAAGCCCAGCTAGGGGTTTTTGGACATTCTGAATCCATTGGCACTGTTTTCAAATCCATTTGAAGACTTATTTTGCAATTTTTTCACCATTGAAGTTTCATAGAGCTGCAGGGAGCTTGAAGCCCTTAATGATTGCGGCTATGCTCAGATGAGTACAAGTCTGTTTTTTGTAACTGAATATACATTTTTGGCTAATTATTATGCTATGAACACATTGGGATAGGTTTTAGAGGATTTTGGGGACTTTTACAGGTGTTTTTTCCACAAGGAATCTCAGGGAAGCTCAAGGCCACATGTAGAAGAGGTCATGTCCGGATGAGCCATGATCCATTTTCATAGTTCTATTAGTCATTTTTGGGGTTTTTATGTATTTTGAACCCAATGGTACAGTCAGTATTTCCATTGGAGTTGAGCAACATCTTGTAAAAGAATCTTTGAAAATTTATTCCCAAAGAGGCAAGTCCATTGATGGAGGCTCAAGGAGATGTAGCCTAGAGAGGGGTGAACTCCTTTATCATCTTGTTATTGTTGTGAGGTTGATGGTTTATTTGCTGCAAGTTATTTTTTCTATTGTATTTATGAAAAAAACATAATTAATCTTACAAAGATCTCACATATGAACATGTAAAAGAAGATGCATGAACTTGGCACATAATTTATCTTGCATATTTTAACAAAATGAGCAAGGTCGTGAAAAGTTTTATTTTAATGAAGTAGAGGGTTTTTGCATAGCATAACAAGTCAGCCCACTATTTTCAAGTCATTATTGAAGGAAGGTGACAAAGATTAAGAGTCTGAAAAAGGACCTGACCAAGGAAGAGGTCAAGACTTATGAAATAGTTGAATGAGAAAGGCATGACAAGTGTTACTGAGAAAGAACACCCATGGGAGTGTTCCTTTTAAGGGGGATAGGATTGTAACACCCCTGTTTCCCCCAACTTGTAATTAATCATTAATTAGGACTACCATGTTGTGGCATAGGAACCATGTAAATGTATTATTGTTTAATTGCCAATAAATGACTATGGGTTTGAATCCTTGGAAGTACTATCCATGATATCACTAGAGGAAAGAATGTGAAAACAATAAGAGAAAAGTTAATAAGAAAATGACCAGTGGTTGAACCCTCAATCACCCCCATGAATGGAAGCATGGTATAGATGCAGAAGGTTAGCTCGAAGTACCACAGGGTCCAACAAACCCATAATGACTTGGGTTTCCTTTTGACAGGAGGAAACATGATAGGAGGGGTGTGCGTGCAATGCACGCAAGAGAATATAAAGAGAAGAGTGGAGAATGAGAGGAACATGCCAGTAGAGAATGAGACAAAGGCCATGATATTCATGTTGAGGAAGCATCTGATAAACCTCTTCAAGGTTGTGATAGAGAAAGAAATATCTGAGAGTATGCATAGAATGAGACCTAAGAAGAAGGTTGTGCACTTGATGGTGAGGAAGCAACTAATAAACCTCATGGAAGATGTGAAAGAGAAAGTATCGTTGGGAATTGGAATAAATTACCTAGTGATATCATGGCTTGGAATAGGGGTGGACATAGCTCTAATAATGAATTCCTCTGAGCCTATGGTTGGGTGGAAAGGAAAACACACACAGTCAATTAGTTGGCTACAACCTGTAATAGATAAGTATTCTCATATCCTGTGTATTTAAGTGGTAACTATGAATTAACATTGGATATCCTATGAATTTTGTTGGAATGAGTATGTTTTCTTGATGATTAGAATATATCCCTCTATATTTTATTAATTGTGTATTTAAGAAAGCAAGGAACTATATGGTTTGTATATGTAAATTCTCGAGCCCCAAGGCAGATCAAGGTAAAATACATTAACTGTGAGTTCGTTGACCTTGGGCATAGTTTCACGTGTGCCCATGGACACTCCCAATCATTCAGAGTCTCCTGGAAGAAGAAGTCAGTTAATATCAAGAAGGATAGAGAGATTCAAGTATCGAAAGGGAATATCCTTTCATTAGGAATATGAACGAATGAAGTTATTTTGGGAAGAGACGAAGTTCTCCATGATCGCCAAATTTGGAGAAGGAATCGGGGCGTTAACCCTTTGAGCCCTTCAAACTTTTCAGGTCCGACGAACTGAGCATACTCATTGTATAGGAGGTGAATCCCCTGAAGTCCCGAAGTCCCGAAGTTAACCTGGTCGATAGATCTGAGGATGATCGGGGACTATCCCGACCGTTGGATCTACGATATAGTCATCCCGACATTGACCACTTTGGGAGGACAAAGGTTTGGTAATGCCAAAAATCATGAAGTCCCAAAGTCTCGAAGTTAATGTGGACCATAGATATAAGGATCCTTCAGGATCCCTCATGACTGTTTGATCATAGGGACGCATGTATTATGTCGAGATCATGTGGGGGCCCATGTGTTGAGTGATGACGTTGCCAGGTGTCCCTCTCGGAGTGGCACACACTGGGACCCAAGGGACCCTTGAATGGAAGTTATGAGCCATAGATATCTAGGGTCACGTAGATACTCTAGGACCGTCAAAATGAGGATGTGGTCAGCCCGACACTGACCAACTCTAGGAGAAAAGAGGATTTTTCATCACAAAACTCCTGAAGAGCCGAAGATCCGAAGCAAATATGAGCCATCCTGGCCAAGGGGATAGGTGTTCTCAGATCCTGCACTCTAGGAGAGGATAAGTGTGAAGCCATAAGGATTTACAAAGGCTAGAGTCCAGAAGTCATCCCAGTCATTCATTCGAAGGGACATGTGGCAGAAGATCTATCATTTTAGAGGAAAATTACTCTAGGAGAAAAGGGAGTGTGTTGAACAAGAAATCCCAAAGCTTGGAAAGCCAAAGTTCATCTGAACCATCCATTGGAATAGGATGCATGGCATGAGATCCATCACTTTGTAGGATTGGTACTCTGGAAGAAAGAATGTGGAGGAGAATTGACCGCAAGTCACCCAAAGTAGGGCAAGAGATGGATATCGACCATTGATCGGGGAAAAAATGTGGTGCTCGATCTATAACTCTGGGTATGGAGCACTTCAGAGGAAATAGGTGATTGGATTGTTCAAAAATCCCAAATTCCAAAGTCTTGAAGTATATCAAAACTGTCAATGATGAGGGACGTGTGGCGCTTGATCTGTAACTCTAGGTATGAAGTATTTAAGAGGAAGAAGGCTTCTGAGTGTTTGAAAATATTGAACTTCGAAGTCTTGAAGTAGATCATAGTCATCAATCATGAGGGATGCATTCCGTTCTATATTTAACTTTGGGTACAGAGTAATTCTGAGAGAAAATAATTTGGAGCGTTTAAAACTCCCGAATGCCAAAGTTCTGAAGTGAATCAGATCCATGAAAATATCTGAGGACACGTGACATCGGATTGTGAACTTAGGATATTTGACACTCTAGAGTATTCATGCAGTGGTTTTCCTAGCGTCTGGTCATATCCCACAATCATATGCAAGTATATATGGATGGAAGAGCCTGAAAAACTTGGGAGAGGATATATTCCATCTCTGAGCTCGGTTTGGAGCGTGGAGACCGTGGCTGGAACACTTTGAAAGAGAAGAATGGAATAGAGACCCCGAATGGGGGTTTTGATTCTCCTAAGAAGAGTGACATTTTGACGTCCCCACCATGGGTGTGTTATAGAGGAATATAGGGAATTCAAAATGAATTTTTCATAAAAACTAAGAGACTATGGACCTGCAATAGAAAAAGTTTCATCAATGGTGATAAGGACCCTGCCATTACACACACAGTTGAAGAGTTTTTATCAACAAAACCTCATTTTGAGGAAGGAGAACAAGACCCTAAAACAAAGTCTACAGCAAATGGAGATTGGAAATAAGGGAAAGCTTGATTTTCTAGATAAAGCAATAGAGGATTGAACAACTGAATCTTTTTTTACACATATTTTTTCATTTTTCCATTTTGACTCCTTTTTTGCAAAAGGTCACATACATACGCACAATATTTTATCAAAGATGCAATATTACTCATGGGTTTGATGATTTGGGAAATAAAGGGAGATTTAAAGAAGTACTAAAAATAGCTATAAGAAGCCACATCATCTTTGTAAGATCTAAATCACCCTCAGATAGCGTGAACTATTAGTTAAAGATCGAAAGTAAAAATGAGATGACATACCACTTGTTGTTGCGCAACTCTGCTGCATTTTTCCTGTAGGTGGTGATTGCACAATGGACTTGTTACACAACAGTGACAAAATGACAATAACACCTCCAACTAAACTTGAATGTTTCAACAAGTGTGCCATCTCATCTCCAACAAAAATCAATAGTGGAAATCACAATTTTGGGTTTCCTTTATTGTCATATCAAAGTCGTTGTAGTTAAATTAAATGAGTACAAGTCGACTCCTTGTTTTTAGCAGTTCGTTAAATATCTCATGTTGATTATGTGCAACTGTTATCACTTTTGTAGGATCATAGTTGAATCTGAATTTGATACTATAGACATATGTTTTTGTATATATTCAGGAAGCCATGAAAACTAAATGGTTGGCAAGTGTGTATAGGAATACTATTGAACATATTGTAATTTTTCCTTGGTGTTAATGAAAAAATTGTTGGATCAGAAGTCCTTGAGTTTTGACCACAAAGATACATGTGATTGTGATATTTTATGCATGTGATTCCCGAGTCTTTTCTTTCATGTTTTATACTTTATATTGTATGGTTTCTTCCCTATGTTGATGTGAAATATATGTATCAGAACTCATCTTTATTAGGTGCTCTGTTGCATGTAGTTTAAGTTGTACTTCTGTTATAATTTATTTGAGATTCATATTTGTTAGATGCCTTGAAGGATTATTGTTTTATCTGTAACCTGATGTCTACAACATATGTATTTGTCTTAGAATATTACTTTCTATCTTGCCTCTATTCAGTCCTTTCTTTGATCTACGAGGTATACAACAAGTTTTATTGACTTTCAACTTCAGTGACTCCATAGCCCAATGTACTTTCTATTCATATTTCCACCAACTGTAATACCCCAAGGACAAGCCCCAATTGTATTTATGAATTGTAAACAAGTTTTGTAGGCTGGTGAGCTGACTGTTTATAAGATAGTGGGATTATGTGTTTATTAGGCCAGAGAGCCTAAGTGTTAAAGGCCAGGAGCATGATTTTTTATATGTAATTATGAAGATCATTAATAAAATATAAACATCACTACATGTAGACCGACCACGAAGAAATATTGATGGGGGACTAAGCTTCCACAAGGTTGGTTAAGGGAGGGGGATAAGTATTTGGGCCTAGGGTATAAGCTAGGGGGATTACCTCTAGAGGAATAATATTTTAATATTATTTCCTAAAGGCTAAGGTGGAAAATTGATGAATGTTGTCCTAAGTTCCTGGAGAGGGGGCGTAGGTTAAATGGAGTGCATGCATCTCTAGGAAGACAAGTGTTGACCTGGGATCGTGTAGTTAAAATCTGAAGCATCACCTGTGTTGGGGGGTTCGATCCCCATTCTTCCATCATCCACCTGAACTCATTGGCCTCAGACGTTGACCTTTGATTACCTACACAGAGTTGAGAAAAATTCTCAATGGAAGGAGCTTCGCTTGCCATTTACCATTCATCATATAACCCGTTGGGGCCTCTGCGTCTTCCCTCTGCATAACCTCGCACATCTGAGAAACTAGTTCGGGAGAGAAAATCCAACCTGTGTGTTCTGTGAACCCAGGTTTATCCACACTAAAAATCTGAGTTCATTCCTTAACCGTTTGGGGTTGTTGCCTTGTGTTCACCTAAGCCGTGTTGTGTCTTAGCGTTAGGTTGTTTCCATTTTCGGTGTCCATAACTGTTCCTGTTGTTGTTATCACCTGTATGCTAGATGAATGATTTTGTATTATTGCTTAGGAGTTGAATTAAAGAAGCAGGATGTTAGGCCTGTGAGAAACTCTCCCAGGAGAGAGAGTTTGTTGGGAAGTGAGTTCTTCTGGAAAGGAGTCCCGTAGCAGCTACAATACTCTGATAATTCTGGTCTATCCTTTTGTTGAAGCCCAAGGTAAGTGAGGTGTATTGATTGATGGAATTGTAGTAGTGAAGGTGTACTCTCCTAGGGTGGAGTAGGCGTGTGGGGAATGAGGTTCTATGAGTTGTGGGCTTAAGTGGCTCTTGGGATAAAATATCCTTCCTATTTCTTTGTGCAAATTCCTTGTTGTCCTTGCCAAGCCTATAATTCCCTTTCCTGGTGGAGTTTAGTCCCAGCTCAGGGGTGACCTACTGATGAGAGTGATGAGCCGCATGGTGTAAGGATGAAAGGTTCATGGAAGGTCTACACGCAGTAGGTGGATTTACTTCGGCTAAAAGATAAGTATCATTGATGTGCTTAATTATGTATTTTATGCATGTTTTGTGATGCTCGAATGTTATCATGTATTCCATTGCATATGGATTTGCAGTTAATCTTGTTTGAACCTGAACTGGTAGTAGTAATTTTGTGCTATCATGATTAAGTGTTTTAAATTCATTAAAATGCATATATATCATATAAGTGTATATTCTTCATGGTAGCATTACCTGATCTCTGGAGGCTCAGGGATGTTACAATATGGTATGAGAGAATGGTTTTCAACACTAAGCCTAGATGAGCCATGTTAAAGGAAGTTGAAGCAAGAGTTTCAGAAGGAGTTGTTGTCAAAATGGACAAAACTCAAGTTCTGACCCAAGGTTTCAACACGAAGCCTGGATGGGTTGGGTAAGTGGTCATTGGACTCAAGTTTCAAGTAGAAATTGTGTCTGGAGGACTAATTTCAAACCTCAAAACTTTCCTGAGTTTCAAGAAGTTACCTTGTCCGTGTTACGAAGCTCAGGAGGAGTAGCGGTGTTGTAAAACCACGATAGAAGTGGTATTGGGCCACACAGTAGTGTGGACCTTAGGATCTATTTGGGAGAAGGAAAATCATTCATGACCATCAGATAGGGTAATGTTGCGAGGCAGTTAGCCATGAATTCCTTTGGAAATCCACAGAGTAACAGAGTCTGTTTTGTGCCATAGGATCTGTTCGGAAGGAAGGGAAATCCCTTATGACCATCATATCTGGGGAAGGTGTAGAAGAGTTTACCTGGAAGCCCTTAGGACTTCGTGACTTTGGTGAAGTTGATGCAGAATAAGAGAAATCCCAAAGCCCGAAGCTATGAAGCCTCAAAGTGGATCTACACCATAGATCTAGGGAGAAGAGCTCGACCGTTGGATCAAGCCAATGTTAAAAAGGTAAAACATAGTAGTGAAGGGTGAAATCTCTCGAAGAGTTGAGGTAGTGAGTCATGATGACACCACTTGAATGGACATGGACAAATGGGATGTGTGCCATGTGTAAGTCGATTATGAACCCGTGGAAGATTGAAATTCCATTTGGAATGTGATGTGTGTCACCCATCTGAATGGGCCATGTATCATCCACTAGTATTCCTCCATGTGGCTTTCCATATGAGTAGGGATATTGGGGCCGAGGTTACGTAACATAGTTAAAGTTTGGAGAACCCACACTGGCGTTGATCATGATACATCCAGATCGACGGCCAGGAGGAATTGCGGGGACCCAATTTGCACAGAAGTTAATTATCCAAGGTAGTCACGCAATCCAAACCTTGGTTTCATCGAGGGTTTATGTGTCAGCTTCAGAAGAATTGCAGGATGAAAGATGGGTTTCTCCAAACTACCATTGCATGCCCCCATAATTGGAAAATGTTAAGTGATGTGACATAATGATGTCACCAAAGGTGATTGGGAATGTTCAGAGATTAACAATTCAGATGTGTGGATGCAAGATCCTCTGAAGCTCCGAATTCCCGAAGACCCAAAGACCCAAAAATCAGACACCTGAGGTTCCATAGTAAGTGTGAGTCATTGGATTTTGAGTAGACATGGATGATTGATCCACCCTACATCGCAAGTTCGGTAATTTGGAACTCCGAGAGATTGTTGTGTGGTTCTTTGAAATATTCCAAAGCCAAAGGCCCGAGTAAACACCTAGTGATATAGCGCTTTGTCATGGCCCATGATCACATGGATTGGGGACTGAGAGAAAGGGGCTAGTGCTAAAAAATTATTGCAGAGAAGAGAAGAGCTCGGAAAGAAAATGAAATATGAACATTTTCTTAAATTAGATTGGTTTATGAATGTTATGGGATTGGTTAAGGAACGATGGCCTAACAAATTCTGATTGACTACACATTGTGTTTGTAGAGTTCAACGAGTGTTAGAAACAAGTCAAATTTTCACAGAGTGCTTAGGAGACATTCACAGAGATAATAGAAAAGAACTTTTCCTGCATATAGTGTGTTTATGTATTTGTGTTCATTGTTATGTTTTTATATGTTTTTCAAGGTTTGAATGTGTAAACTGGTGAAGCATTGAATAAGTTTCAATTATTTCTCTTCTTTGAGTTTTCGAGTGCAAGAAGTGCACATTTTTCGCAAGGAGTGCGTTGACAGAAGTAAGTTACCCTCAGAGAATCTCAGGAGAGATATCATTGAACCTTCATCAATAGAAGTGCAAGGAGTGCATAGGGATAACTCTGTGTTGAGTTCAGAGAGAGATAGAGTCACTGATGACTTTGTAGGGATATGCCAGGAGGGCATCGAGTGAGTGAAAGTGTGCACATAGAGAACTCTTTTTCAATTTCATGGAGAAGAGTATTAGAGGAAGATACTCACAGAGATGTTGAACACTCTATAGAAAATGCTCAACAAGGTGTGCTTTGAGAAAAAGGTTGCTAGGAGGGCATGAAATTTTCCTTTGAAAGGAAACAAAGAGACTGAGACCCTTAGGATATTGAGTAAATTGAAAATCTCAGAAGAGATAATGTAAGGAGTGTGTGGGAAACAAAATCATTCTAAGTCCTAAAGCTCAAAAGAGATAATGCTTACGAGAGCAAAGACGAAATCTAGGAGGCAGACTCGCAGGATAAAGGTCAAAGGTCGAAGCCTTTGAACACTAACAAAATATTCCAAAGCAGAAGAAGTCAAAATCTCAAGAGGAGGAGCGACAACATTCGTCAGATCATTTGTTGGGAGGAGCCGCAACTGTTAGATCAACGTCCAGTAGAAAAAAGGAATCGCTTCAAGAGTTTAGTTTGGTTTTTGAAATCGCCAAAGCCCGAATAGTTGAAGTAGCTGGGCACCATTGATATAGGTTGGACAGATGTCACCATATTGGGAACTTTGAAGAATCATACTTTGGGGTTTTTGTGAAGTTGTGTTTCGGGATGTCCCAAAGCGCCAAAGCCTGAAACTTCTAAGGGTCTTTGATCCAAAGGAAGGAACGTGGATCATTGATCTATGAGGAGACACATGGAGGATGAAGATTCACTCCGTTGGACAACCATTGATATTAAAGTGGATGTGTGGTGCCAAATTTGGAACTTCGGGTATGAAGCACTCCATAGGAAAGAAGAGGGTGAAAGCACTGAAGCCTTTGTTAGCACTTTGTAATTTGCCCAAGGATGTGGAGGCAGTCACAAAGGCAACATCAAAACTGCTTCGAGTTAGGGATCTAGTCCTCCAATACTTAGAGAGGGATCTCTCTGTCAAATTTAGATTTGTTTGAAATAGGATATTAGGCTAGTTATGTAGAATAGGGTTTGTTTATTATTATTATTTTTTATTAATGTTTATTCTAACAAACTAACCTAATTATTAACTAATTAATTGATTATTAACTAGTCTAGCATATTTTAATTAATCTAAAATTATTAATTAATCTAATTAACTTATTTTATTGCTAACATTATTAACTTATTGTTATTTTTAGCCTAAGTTGGTTTATTGCAAATGTAGGGACGAATATGGCGGGATAATGGAGGATGACATCATAAGGCAAGAGCGATATGGTATTTCCACAAGGGTGGTAAGTTCGAAGGGTGGTAATCAGTAAGTGGTCTAGAGAGGAGGAGGTCTGATGCAATGAATAGATGATACATTGGGACAGGGCCCGCCAAAAAAACTACCTCATTCCAGACCCCCCCCACCATTAAAGGCAGAACGGTCGAGGGGGTCCGAAATCGCCTATAGACAGTCCATATGTGCGCTGTCATGATGATCGTATATCTGTGTGCACTTGTTAGTCACCATTCTAGACCCCACCCCCCTCCCCCCACCGTTAAAGGAAGAACGATTGAGGGGGTCCGGAATCCACTGTCATTCGTTGATCTACGTGTCACTAGATCAACCGTTGATCTGAGCATGTTCTTTATTCTCCAGGCGCAAATGCAGCAAAAGATTAGGCTTAATGCTTTTTGTGGGTTTTGTTCACTACTTCCCTTTCTTTTGTATCCACGGGGTTAGGAAACACCACTTAGCATCAACAATCATGAATTTTCTTTTCTTTTCCTTTCCTTGAAAATAATTTGCAGAAATGAAATATTATTTGCAAGCCAAAATACATCGAGAGTGAAAATTTTCCAGTCAATAGATGATCCTATGAATTATAGGTTTATAATAGTGGCTCCACCTGGGGATGGAATCTCTTTTGGGAGGTGTCAAGAACCACTGAACTGTGAATATGCAGACCGATTATTTATTCATTGGGTTGATCCCAAAATTATTCTGCAACCAGTACTTTTTTTGATCTTTCAACTGAAACCAAACCGACATGAACACTGCTGAAAAAGAGATGCTCAGAATGTTGAGCTTATTCACATTCTCCTACCTACCCTATACTACTGATAATTTTGTCGTTCTAAATGATACAATAATGCTAATGCAACCAGTCAAGCAACTTCTCTACTAGCTCTACTCTTTAAATATTTTTAATCAATATAAAAAATAGAACTTGCATAGGCATCATGAAATGCCTTTCATCCTGATCTTCATTACAAGGAGCTTGATGAACATGACAGATAAAAAAAATACCGGGAATGCATTGTGTCTCTTTGATGAACAATTTATCCATATAAATAGACACTAGATAAAGATAGACTTGACCAATTACTGGATATTTAAATTTAACCAACTCAACTTCATGATTTGATGTTGTAGTTTTAGCTCCAACTCCAGCGCTCCATGCGACGTAGACACAACACCAAGTCAATACAATACATACAAGCGACAACGCCAAACACAAGTGGGTAGCCTTGGGCTCACTTCATCGATGTGCTATGTGAACATCAGTGTATATAAACACTTGTAAGAATTTTAACCCCAAGTATGTGGGATATTGCTTGCAGAGTAAAAAAGAAAAACATATAAAACACAGCTTCTAAACCCTATTCCAGGTGACTAAACCAGATGCACAGGTGTCAAACAAGCATTGAGTTACTCAAGTGGTAAACAAGGGCAGGTATTAAATTCCCCAGTTATGAAATCCAATGAAGCGTCCAAGTGCCCAGTGTTCACATTCAGATTGCCAATTTTCATAGAGACGCCATGTCCATATGACAGAGCCACACAATGGTTTTGAAGAGATATGAAAGGGACGGAGATCCCATGGGCCCAACATTCATGTCCAGTGCCAAGGGATATCCTAACATCCAAATTCAAAGTGCCAAGTGATGGGCTCACAAACGAATGCCATCGAATTCACATTTGTGCCACATTAATATCAATGGCACATCACCAAATCAAATGGAATGTTTCAATTCGAAATGGCAATTGAAACTCCAACACACAGTCAAATATGAGAATAATTTGTATGATAGTGGTATACAATCAGAGCGTTGAATGCTAATTTAGTTATCTAACATACAAAGTAGCATCATGGAATAGGTGGCAGCTAAATCAAATTCAGATTTCATGACATAGAATTATTAGGCAAATTGCAGTTTGAATTATAAATAACCATAATTTGAAATCATTTGTGGGAAGTTTGAGGGTCTTCATGTTGGTCTTATATTGCACCACGAAGAGCAGGTTTTCTCTTTACATTAATTTGGATGCTCCAAGATTGAGATTTCCATTTCAGAATGCAGAGTGTCCTGGAAGTTGCAGTCAACTTAGATTTTGGTCATTTTCTATTCAAAGGTCAGTGGTGTATTGTTGTAGAGATATTTTGAGATAACACCTTCTCTATTTTCTATGAGTTTAAAATAGATAGGAGAGTATCTACATGTGTCTCTTCCAGTTGAAAAAATTCTTGCTCGACCTCAAAATATCATGAAGACCAGCAAAGGGAATGTTAATTTTCCACCTGTCAATGTATTGTCCACCTTTCGAATGGAAAAAGACTCTACTGAAACAACACTCTAGAAATTAGGAGATTTTTTTGCACATGTCATTTCCGTTATAACCAACCCTTATGTTTAGGAAACTATCTGTTACATGTGTCAATCATTGTAACTGTTTTCTATTTTTAGAAAGCAGAGATAACACTCGAGTTTTTAAGATTGAGAGTATCTTTACCTATTTATAGAGATGTAAAATACAAAAAGGGGGTTTGACCTATGAGGAAGTTGATATTTTTGGTGGACTATGGGCCTTTCTATTCCAGGAGGATGTTCTATAATATTTAAATGAACAACCAGTAGTAGGCAAACTGTTGACAGGATTCTCGTGTGGAGGTGTTGGTGGAATTTATCTTCTATGTTAAGTGTTTTCTTCTAGTTATCATACCACTTGTTTTCAAATTCTTATTGTCAAAAGATAGTAATAGAGAAAAATTTATTGGTGAAATAATCAACATCCGATCTTTTGGTAATCTTTATGTTTCTCTTCTAAAAGCTCAGTTTAGGAATTCTTAAATGCTCCTTTGCTTGACTTTTTCTCCTCTACTTTTTCCTCATTTGACACCATTAAAACTTGATTCAATCCAACATTTCCACTACCTTTCCCTGTGTAAGAGATTTGTCTAGATCTGAGAGTGATTCATATATTCAAGCATAGACCCCATCACCCAATGGTCCCTCCTCTCACGCTCCAACCAAACCATTTAAAATACCAAATCCATCATAACTAGCCTAATATCATATTCTAAACCAAGATAAATCATATAGAGAGAGCCCTCTCTGAGTCTTGGAGGGCTAGATCCAAGACTCGAAGTGATTTTGATGTTTCCTCTGTAACTGCCTCCACAACCTTGGGCAAATTACAGAGTGCTAACAACCTCGAAGGAGATCTCAATCGTTGATTGAGGAGGAGTTCGAAGGACCGTTCATCTGGTCTTGGTTGAAAAGAGCCAAAGTCTCGAAGAGAACTAGGGACATTGATTTGGAGAGGACACATGGCAGAAGATCTGTCACTCTGGGAAATTCACTACAGAGATTTGTGTGTGTGGAGATGTGATAAATCCCGAAGGTCAGAGAGTCGTAGTTCATTAGAATCATCTGATTGTTGAGGACAAGTGTCAATAGATATTCCACTCCGGAAAATTGTCATATGGGGAAAAGCAGATAGTTGAGAGTTGAAACTCCTGAGGGCCGGAGAGACAGAATCAACTATATCCATTGATTTGGAAGGGAGCTACATGTCAACATATTGTGTAGATATGGGATCGCGTGTGGAATGATAATATAAGGTAGAAAAGGGGAGATAGATAGAAACTGTTGATCACATATCATCGCCAAGGGATTGGAGATCGACAGATGAGATGGATTGCAGGGCCAAAACTTGCTCGGGTGTTAAAAGATGAGAGTGGGCTGCAATTTATACCACGGTTTTAACAAAGTGATGGGTGGAAGTTGGAGTTGAATTGTAGGGTGAAAAGTGGGTTAGCCTAAAACCACTCTTTCCCACACCCGAAATCACAGTTTTCCATGAGGTCATATCCGAAGGTCTTATGAAGGAAAGGGCTAATGAAAAGGGGCTAACGCCTGAAACTTGGAGTTTGGCAGCATGCAAGAATATCCCATGGGTTTGACAGGACCTGCACCTAAAGGAGAAAAGGGGGCCTGGGTATAATTGTTTTGGGTTCAATCATGAGCCTGAAGAGTCAATTCGACTCAGAAGATTGAAAGATCCTTTGACCAAGAGGTTAGCAGAACCCATTGAGCTAGGGTCACTGCATCGAAAGTGCTAAGGGAAAAAATAGTCATGTACAATAACTACAATGAGAGCATAAGAAGATTTAGGAATACGGGAATAATTGTAGGCTTCTGAGATCAACAAGGAAAAGTTTTATAGGGAGAAAGAAGTTGTTGCAATTTATGTGGCAACAAGTCTGTTACAGCTTGTTGGGTCAGCCAGAGGAAATAATTCTTTCATGTTTGCAAGTGTTGTTGGTGATGTTGTTGCATAAGGAGGGAAGCAAGAGAGAGCTAAAGTGTTGGTTATAAGTTTGATAAAAGAAGCATGAAAGCTTATACTACCATCAGACTTTCAAGTAGTGTAAAATTTATTAATGGCATTCATGTAGGTATGAGTTTTTATTACTTTTTTTGCATAATTGCTGAAGGAATTTAGGTAAGAATTTCCTGAGCCAGAGTTATTTTATAAAATCGCTTGATTATATTATTTGAATGCATACCACTAGATCCACTAGATATGGTAAAGGTTGGAGGCCTATATTAGTTCAAATATTTTTCTCTTCTGAATGCACACACTAACATAGTAGAATGTCATGTTAATTTGGTTATGGAGTAATAACCAAAGAATTAAAAGATAAGAAATTGTTATAGGAATGAATGCCAGTAAGCTAGTCATGTATGAGACTAGGACAGGGTTGGATATGGAAAGGTATGAATATGGAAAGGTTATGAGCCACACAGGTACTAAGAGCTTCCTACCTTTAAATAAAACTTGGGTTGCAACCTTTTTGCTAAATCTAATGAACACCACATAATGATATTATTGGTGTAGTGTTCGGGTCGAAAAGGAAGGCATCAAATTAATTGGGAAGACAATAGGAAGTGTGTGGAGAATGTGTCAACACATTGGCCAAAATTCCAACTTATGGATGGTGAGATACATGACTAATATGAAGAGCATTATGTAATTCAATGCAAGGTGCGCTAAATAAGTATGCATGGAGAATGACACTCATGCATAGTAAGTGATTGAATTGTGTACTAAATGCAATTGTTGAATGTGTTTTGTAAGTACATGCATATATATTGTTGCATGGAAATAATTGTTATTGACAGCTAAAATGTTTTTAACTCATGAAGTTGAGTACATTTCAGGGGTTGTTACACATTTCCATAGGAAAGTTGCAATTCAAGTAGTCACATGAATACTGACTACAAAAAATTTCTTGTTCAAAAAAGAAAAGAAGTAATGAACTTACAAATATTACTATGAACATGCATATGCATAGAATGACAAGTTATTCTATTTTATTAAATTGTTTGGTAATTATGATTGAATTGCTAGATGCAAACAATTCTAAATTCATTGCATATGGTTCTATACATATTGCACTTGAATTATGATGTACAGGAAATACTGACAATTGTTGGCAGTGTGCAAGATGAAGCCTTGCATGAAAATGGTATGCATTTTGGTTCTTGTGGAAAACCACAAGGAAGGTTGCAATCCTAATATGGAAACAACCAAGAAGAATTATGAAATAGAATTTCATGTTTGGCGAAAAAGTTGAATTCCCTTTTGAACTAAGTTTGAGTTCATAAAAGAATTATTTTATGTTCCCTCATGATAACTGCATGTGGGTGATGAAGATGAGGTGATGTTGATTAAAGTGGAATGTTGAACACAAAGAGTAGCTCGGGGAAGATGTCGATTGGAGGCCTTTGAGGGAAGTTGGAACTCCTCGAGCCATGGTGCTATAAGAATTCTGGTCCAACCTGTTGTTGAAGCCCAAGGAAAGGGAGGTGTAACAGTCGATGGATTGTATGACAGTGAAGGTGCACACTCTTGGGGTGGGATAGGCATGTGGGGAAGAGAGATCGTTGGTTGGAATGTTGATGGGATTTGGTACCTTGGCCTAGACCATGTTGATATGGAAGTCTTCTCACTAAAAAGATAAGTATCAATTCTCTATTCATTGTATGCTATGTATCTGATAATTCGTATAGAGGTTATAATGTTATTGTAATTGTATGTATATATATTGCATGTATGTTCTAATTGTTGGTGATAGAAGTCACTCCTGGATTGCTATCAGGAGCATAGCCCGACGCCCATCAGTTTTGTGTCACGATTGTTCATAGATGGGTGATCAAATGGAAGGAAACTTGAAACAGTAGCGTTCCAACTCTGAAAATAGGCCAGGTATGCAGGAGCAAGTGAGGTCTTGCGTAAATTTCAGACAATGAGCTATAGTAAAGGGTGAAAAGGTGGAAGACTTATGGAGAAGAGTGTGAAGGTCTGTTATAAATAGCAGGTTCCTAATAGACTATAGAAGAAGGCATCCCAACACAAGGTCTTCTTGCATTTGAATACAGAGCACCAAAAAATACAATAATGCCATGATAAATCATTTATCATAACATAAATGCAACAATTTGCATGACTCAGTCAATCACGAACTTCCTAGCATAAGGTGAAAAACTTAGACGGGTAAAGAAGAATTGTCTGTCATAAAACAAGAAATCTCATATACAGATACATAAGCTGGAAACTGAAATAGCTGCTGAACATTACAATAGGGAGCTCTTCTCAACCATCGATCCTTACAAAAATGGCAAAAATGCCTCTATATACTTGGGAGTAACTCTGGCCCTCAAGGCGCGATCATATCATGAATTCAATGCTTAACGTTGAGGAGCTTCTCTGTCAGGATGGGCTGTCGGTCTGCCTCAATAAAATCTGTCCTCTGCTCCCCTGTCGTGCACCTCTTTAATTTAGCATGGCTCATGCCAGGGGGTAGCTGAGCCCTTTGAATATTGAACTGGCATGTGCAGGCTTCCCTGGTGAGTTGGAGGCTTGGTGTGGCTTTCCTGGAGAGAACCAGTACAAGGGACTTTCCTGGGTCAATTTCAGCTGGGTCCTCCATACTCTGTAATAAATGGGTGATGCGAGGCTTCACCCACCTTCCTTCTCCTTTTCTGCTGGGCCGAAGCGGCTTTTTGGATCCCCGAGTGAAATCCCGACCTAGTCCACAGGTCTCTTCTCCTTTCCTCACGATCTCCTGAACTTCACCGAGACCTTTTCCCAACTTTGTATCGGGTTTTGGGGTTTCGCGTTCCACGTTGTCAAGAGTTCTTAACCCTTTGAACTCCCGATCACCAATTCTCTGATGAGCGCGTGTGTGGGTTAGCCCCCCTAGCTATACTATGATCCATGCGACCACCTCTTATATGACCTGAGCCGAACCTCTGTCGGGGTTTCGACATTTTTGATGTCTCGATACACAAGTCCTCGGGACTCGCGATTCTCCGATTGCCGATGCGCTTTCTGTGCTAGCCCTCTGACTAGGCCTTGGTCCAAGTGACCATCACCATATGCCTTCGACCATACTCTCCATCGGAGTTTCGCGGTTTGTGATATCAACGAACATGCATCCTACGGACTTGTGATCCACCGAAACCTAATGGCTCATGGCCATTGACATGTCAATGGTCCTTCCCACGTTCCGAAAACCTATCGCATGTCTTCCACTTGCGGTCCTTAACTCCATCGGGAAATCACGTATCGAGATATCGTGATTCCCGTTGTCGTGTGCTCGGGACTTTCAGTTCCCCGATCCCCAACTCTGTGGGGTCTCTCACCATGTGTCCCTGCTGTCGGATAGTTATGATTCAGTCGGGAAATCGCGGATCACGATTCCTTCATGCAAGAGATTCTTGTCTTCGAAAACTCTGATTCTCCGATGAATTGAACCCCGACTTTCCTCCTCTGCACACTAGGGGTTAACCCCGGCGCAACTTCTGGAGATCTAATGGCTGATGGGATTTCGTCGATCTCCCCTGTAAGATTTTGACTGTCGATTTGCTTTGAGGATGGTTCTTGACTGCTAAAGACAAAACTTTGCCTGCTCGCTTGCTTGACTTGCTGCTACAAAAAATGGGATTACCTCGTGATATGCTCAGGTGCTTCCCACGTCAACTGCAGACTTGAGTACGCCTAATCCCGAGATAATAAATATCGCTAACATTAGGCTCCATGGGGGATAGAGTCGTCCCTGTGATGCTCTAAGAACTCATTCTGCAGCTTCAATGCCTTGCTGTTGGGCTATGGAGTCATTTATTAAGCCGAAACATAAAAAGGAAATAAACACAAAAGTAAAAGACAATATTTACAAACAGAGGAGCCATCTAAGGCTCAAATAAAACATTTTTTTAGAAAATACCCATTCACTGGGCTGTTGAAAACCTCTGCACCCTCCAGATCCTGCAACCCATAGGTGTTGTTGGAGAAAATCTCAACGATTTTAAAGGGGCCGATCCAGAGGGCGTTGAACTTGCTGTGATTTCCTTTATCCTGTCTGGGTGCGTCCCACTTAAATACCAAATCCCCGATCTCGAAATCCTTTTTCTTGACCTTTCTGTCAAAAGCCTGCTTGATCTTCTGTTGATGAGTATAAGCTGCGTCCCTCACTTGTTCTCTGATCTGCTGCACTTCCACTATCTGGTGAATTCTTTTGATCATATGATCTGGTTCTCCCTCGTAGTCTTGAAAGAATTTCGCCATAGGTAAGGCGAGATGAGTAGGGAAAACCTCCTCTGCTCCGTATACTAGCTGAAACGGTGAAGTGCCCAGAGACTTATTCGTTGTGACACGATTGGCCCACAGAGAAAACTTCAACTTTGAATCCCAGGCTCTCTTGTTATCCTCTAACAGTCTTTTGATAATCTTTATCAGGATTTTGTTTGAGGATTCTGCTAAACCATTTCCCTGGGGATAGTAGGGGGTGGAGTGAATTAGCGAGATCTGGAACTACTCACAGAACTTAATTAGAGGTTCAGATTTGAAAGAAGTAGCATTATTGGTGATGATTCTGCTGGGACAGCCAAATTGGGCTATGATATCCTCCAGGAAACTGATAATCACTTTGTGTGATGCGCTTCTGGTGGGGACAGCTTCTATCCACTTGGTGAAATAATCCGTTGCAGTCAGGATCCATCTGTGCTGACCACTTGAGGGAGGATGAATTTCTCCGATGAAGTCTAACCCCCACTGCTGAAAAGGTGTCAAAGCTACTATGGGTTTCAATGGCAGTGATGTGAGCTGTTGCTTTTCTGAAAACTTTTGACATTTGGTGCATGCTCTGATCTCCCTGCAGACATCGGGGAACAACGTGGGCCAATAATACCCTGCTCGGAGTATCCTATGGGCTGTAGTCTTCCACAAATGATGACCTCCACAAAGGCCACTATGAAAATCAAACGTAACTTTATGGGCCTCCTGTGGGTCCAGACATCTCAAAAATACCCCTAGAGGGTCTTTCCAGTACAAGGTTTGGTCAATGAGGCAATACCTGACTGCCTTGAGCTTAAGAGCCCTCGCTTTATTTTTTCCCATTCCATCGGGGGGCTTCAACTCCTGCAGAAAATACAAAATGTCATGATACCAGTCACATTCTGCCAGTGATAAGGCATCCTGAAAATTCCTGTTGGATGACTCAGCTTGCTCATTGATGAAACTAATCCCTAAGGCTTTGCAGTTGGATTCAGCTAGCAATTTGGCTAAACCCTGTCCCTTTACCAACTTGGTGGGATTAATTTCTAGATCGAATTCTAGAATCTTGGCAATCCACTTTCCTCTTTTCCGATCTATGTCGGGATGTATAAGAATGTCCTTCACAGAGGCTGAAGGGACATATGCAATGATCTTTGAGTGCAATACATAGACTCTGAAAGCTTTGAGAGATTTCCCCAATGCATAGGCTTTCTTTTCCATGATCTTGTACCATAGTTCTGTGTCTCTTAATGCCCTACTGTAGAAGGCAATCAGTTGCTCTTTCCCTTGATCATTTTTCTGCAACAAAACTGTCGCTACTGTATCATAGGAAGTAAAAGAAAATATCAGGAAATCTTTGGAATAATCAGGACTGATTAGCGCAGGTGCTTCAGTCAATGCCTTCTTTATTTGGACGAAAGATTCCCTGGGTTCAATGGTCCATTTTACTTCATTTCCCTTCCTGAGCATGGTTGTGATGTGTTTCACCAGCTCGACAAAATTTGAGATGAATCTCCTCAGAAAATTAATCTTCCCCAAAAATGCCTGAACCTCTTTCTTGGATCTGGGAAGAGACAGGGTCTGAATTGCTTCTACCCTGCTAGGGTCAATCCTTACTCCCTCCATTGATACTATATGGCCTAACAGCTTCCCCTCCTTCATATAAAACAAGGATTTCTTGGGGTTTAAGGATAAGCCATACCTCCGACACTTCATGAATACCTTTCTCAAGTGGCAGCAGTTCTCCTTATCTGTCTTGGAGAAGATTGTGATATCATCTAGATAGATTACCACAAACTGGTCCTTCTCTCCTATGAACGCTATATCCATAGCTCGCTGAAACGTTTCTCCTGCATTCATCAACCCAAATGGAATTTTGGCATACATGAATGTGCCCCAAGGAGTGGTGAAGGTTGTCTTCTCCCTGTCCTCAGGCATGACCAATATCTAATTATAGCCAGAAAACCCATCGATCATGGATATCCTGGAGGCACCAATTACCCTCTGCAGTATGTGTTCCATCTTAGGTAGGGGGTAATTGTCTTTCTTTGAGCTTCTGTTGAGATTCCTGAAATCAACACAGAGTCTGATTTCTCCACTCTTCTTTCTTACTGGGACCAAATTGGCCACCCATTCAGAATATCTCAAGGGGACAATAATTTGGGCATCTAACAATTTCTTCACTTCTTTCTCCATGATAGGTAGCAACATGGGATTTATTTGTCTCAACTTATATATGAATGGTTTAGCCTCTTCCTTTAGTGGGATCTTGTGCTCAATAACAGACATGTCATAGGTCTTGAGGTCTTCATACATCCATGCAAACACATTAGAAAACTCCTTTAGCAGCTCAGTATACTCGGCCTTCTGTTCTCTGGTCAAACTGCTTGACAATTTGACAAACCTAGGCTTTTCCTGTGAACCAATGTTGCATTCAGTTGTCTTGGTATCTTCATTTAAGACTCTTCCCTTTACCGGCACATCATTCCCGTCGAACAATCTTTCTAAAGGGACAAGTCGTCTTGGAATGTGATTACTGGGCAGCTGAATGATCTGATGATTAGCGATTTTATTTAAAAATTCCTCAGGACGAGGGTCGCCTTCCAAATCAGGATCTTGGTCAATATGCAAAGCAGAAAATTTGTCCACTGATTGGAGAAACCTTTCAAGTTCAGAATCATCCTCGAACACCTTCCAATGCTTGACATTGTCCAGCACCGAGGGTCTATATCTTATATCAACATAATTTTTTATCATAGGCGGCAGAGGAAATTTGAGCAAACTGGCTGAGACAGCTAAAGAATCAACCAAAGTATTTTCTCCCCTCGGAATGAAAGAAATGTTAAAATCCAAGCAGAAATTATTAATAAGGTCCCATACTTCATTCCGATAATTCCTGAGCTGGGGATTATGGGCACGATAAGAATTCCTTATCTGCTGAATAATCAACTCAACATCTCTGAATATGGTTAGCTCTTCAATTCCCATTTCCTTTGCGGCCCTTATACCCAGAACAAGAGCTTCATATTCTGCCACGTTGTTGGTTACTTCGAATTCTAGCTTGTATGACAGGGATATGTCTTCTTGACAAGGTGATATGAAAACCACTCCAGCGCCAACTCCTTCGCTAGAAGAAGCTCCATCAAAAAACATTTTCCACACAGGGAATCTTTGAGGGGAAATCAGATGATCAAGGCTGGGATGTTTTCTGATTAGTAGAGAACTTTCAGGGGCATCGGTAATCTGCAGTAAACTAGAACCAAAGTCGATGTCAAGTGCAAAGATGGGGTGATTGGTAGGGTCTGCTTCATCACTGACAATATAGGTTAGCTGAGCTTCTCTGTATAATCTCCTTTGTTCCCCTCCGAAGACCGGAATGGTGGCATATGTGAGATCCATCTGTAGTGTCCCTCCCAGTTTTTTGATCCACGATCTAGACAACAGTGCACCGAACTTGGGAGGAACGTCGACCACCACAATATCCATGACCATACTCTTCATGGGCAGCTGAAACAGGGAAACCGCCAGGTCTTTGATGACTCCTAGGCACTGCACTCTCCTTGAATCAAAGGAATATAAATCATGATAAGTTCTTGTCACTTCCAGTCCCAATTCTTCCATGACTATTTTTGGCATAAGGTTATGGGAAGCCCCTGAATCCATGAGG
>ML777936.1:425249-442060 GCA_009831015.1 Picea engelmannii | reverse complement strand
CATTCTACCTCCATATCTATCTCTCTCCATATCATGCTCAACCTCTCTTCTACTCTTCCTGGCTCTCTCCCTCCATCCCCTTCTTTCTCTACGCCCTCTCTCTCTACCCTATCCCTCTATCTATCCATCCCAATATATGATACTGTTGTTGGATATTTAATTATCTCCCTCCCTTTATCTCCCTCTCCCCCCCTTTCTCGATTTAGTGTACTCCTCTATTCCCCTCACTCTGTATCCCCATGCATTTCTTGCTCACTATATTCCAATCCCTCTCTCTCCTCTACTCTCCCCACATTTCTCTATTTATATATATACCTCCCTTCCCTCTATATCCCCCCTTTTCTTCTCACACTCTTTCTACCCACTCTCTTTATATCCCTTCTCCCTCCATATCACACACTCAAAGACTCCTTCTCCATCCCCCCTCTCTTTCTTCCTCTTCCCCCCTCTCACACTCACACATTCTCTCTCTACCTAATCCAGATTTATGAGCAAAACAAATTGAATAATAGACTGGATACAATAACACAGAGATACAAAGAACAACAACATATATCTAGTGAACAATAACTTCTATTGAATAAATAAAATAGGTTGAAACTGTAAAACTGTAGAACTGAAAACAACTTGCTCGAATGGTGGTAGCTATCTCTGAGAAGAAATGTGGCTTATACACGCATTTTTCTGAGTATAATGATTACAATGAGGCTCCATAGGAATTTTTAACATTACTCATGAATTCCAAATCCCTATACATCCAAAAACCTAACCCTAGGATATGAAACGCTAAAATTTATGTGGGCCCCGATGGGTAAGTTGGTACCTCAACTTCTTGGGTGTTGGTTGTGGAGTTTGATTATCTTCCTATTTCATAGGTCTATGTTTTCAACTATGTTTATACCCCATGAAGACTGTACACCCCATAATATTGTACACCCTTCCACGCAGGGGGTTTGTAGGGTGGGATTTCCCCCGCTACGGGGTCTGGGGAAAGCGAGCCTCTGGTGGGGATTCGGGGGCTTCGCCCTCAAATGAAATTTTTCCTTGTAACGATATATTGTAATTTCACAGTAAATATGGACCGTTCATTATAAGGTCACAGATATGACGGTAGAAGTTATGTAAGGGTTTGTTTCCCTAGAAGGAAACTGTCTTTTGTGAGGGAATTGTATTGCGTTTATGTATCATTCAGAATATTATATTCTAAGAGAGGAGATTGTGAGCTAAAGAAGAGGAAGTTACAACATGTGTGTTGTAGGTTGTATCCCTTCATTTGTTGGATAATAAAAAGGAAGCATGTGGTAGTTTATCTCATGGACATACACCACACTAGGTGAACCACGTATATCCGTGTCTCTATTGTATTATGTATCTTCTATGTTTTATTTCTACATTTTATTTTATTTTATTGCTCTGCGATCCTGTTTTTTTAACCCTGGGGTCGTAAATTTTGAATAAGGCCTTCGTTTTAGGTGTGTGATAGCCCGTTGGAAAGGTATTTTTGATAAATACACATTATTCCATCAAAATTTGACTCTGTCTATAGTTTGTCTATGGAAAGCCAACAAACATTGTTTAGGACCCCAAAACAGCTCTAGAAGTACAAAAAGATGTACTGACATGAAAAATTCCAAAATAAGCTAGTTGTATTAGATGGCTGACCACCAATCTCCACCTGGAAGCTGTGTAGGGATTTAGATAGCCCCGAAAGTGTAGAACCCACAATTACAAAGAATTACATAAGAACGTGTTGAACTAAAAGTTGTCAAGAGGAGCCTGTTGGAATAGGTGGGTGGCCACCAATATCCACCTGGATCAGTCTTTCCCCCTTAGGAAGCAATGGTTTCCATTGCATTGAGTTCTCCCATCAGGTGAGGAAATGTTTTCTCAATTTGGCCCTGGGTGAGCCACTTGCCTTGGTGTAGGAGCGTCCCTGCCTCGACAACCCAATAAAGTTGGATCCTATGCTGGAAAGTTCCCTTGACCTATGTGTCCACTATCTGATCAGTGGATTCATGTTCCATATTGTAGTCAGGGTTGATATCTGTTGGTGTCAATTGTTTTGCGATCTTTGAGGTATCTAATAATGGTGGAAAATATGTCCGAAGGAGGTCCACATTGAACATTAGGTTCAAGACAAGAAAGGGTGGAGTGTTGAGCTCAAAAGAGTTGCTACCCACAGCCTTGGTGATAGTGTAAGGCCCATAGAAAAGTGGGAAGAACTTTTGATGGGGAACTATAAGGCGCTCTTTCTGCAAATGTAACCAAAAATTGTCTCCCACCTGAAACGTGTGTGGTACTTGGTGTTTATCATGGCACTGCTTGTACTTAGCATTGGATTTCTGCAAAATATCATGGACATATTGGCAGACGTGTTGAATCCTCTCAATGAATCTGGTGGCTTTGTTAGCCTCATAATGAACATGGGAATATTCTGCCTCTGTGGTTACAAGAGGTAGTGAAACATCAATGGGACCAAGGGTTGGAATTCCAGCCCTGCCTGAAATGGGCTATGGCTAGTGGAGCTATGGAGAGACATATTGTAGTTGTGATGAACATAGGGAAGACCCTCATCCCATGTACATGTATGTTGAGAGTTGTACATTCACATGATGTGCGCAATCATCCAATTGACGACCTCTGTCTCGCCATCAGTTTGGGGCTGGAAAGAAGTGGATTTAGTGAGCTTGTTGTCCAACAATGACCAAAGACTTGACCAAAATGTTCTAAGGAACCTTTTGTCCCGATTTGAGGTGATGGTATATGGTATCCCAAATTGTACCAACACCCGTTCAAAGAAGATCTTGGTAGTATCTGTCGCTGTGATTCTCTTCTTACAAGATGTGATAATGGTCATATTTGAAAACCAATCAACCACCACAAATACAAAATCATTGTCATTCTTGGTGGATGGAAGGCCAGACATGTAATCCATTGAGATGGATTCCCAAGGCCTCTTGGGAGTAGGAAGAGGGCTGTATAAACCTTGCTTCTTGATGGTTGGCTTGGCAATATCACAGGTAGTGCAAGATCTGATATGCTTGCTAACATCTTGTCCAAGTTTGGGCAAATAAAAATGTTTTTGTAGAAAGGACATTGTTTTATCCATTCCAAAATGTCCTTCCATTTGACTATAGTGAGCCTCAAAAATCATCTTTGCATGCTCGCTTGTGGGAACATAGAGGTGGCCCAGATGATCCAGATTATTTTCGGCATGAAATGAGAGTAGAGATATAATAAAGAAATGCACATAGATATCTCGGATATTCAATAATCTAACAGAAATGTATCATTGATGCAAACATAAACACATAGATACAATAATACACAATTTTGTATTAATGAGCGAAAAGGTACAAAGACTGTAAAAATACAGAGTGAAAGACTCGCTAGAATGGTGGCATCTTATGTCTGAGAAGAGATGTGTCCTCTACTCACATTCACAAGAATACGATTTTACAATGAGGCTCCAAAGGCCTTTTTATCATAAATAAAATACAAAACCCTAACCCCAAAAGATGAAAAGCCAACAATTTTGTGGACCCTGTTTTGGGTAGTTTGGTGTATCAACTTCTCAGGGGCGTAAGTTTGGCATATGATCTTTGTTTGGGGTGCATTGTATCTCGTTCGAAAGGTATCTTTGAGGAGATTCATTTTGAGGGCTAAATTAGAGCTATCTGCTATCCTTGAGAAGCTCGATCCCAAAAAACCTTCATTTAGGCCCTCAAAATGGCCCCAAAAGTTAAAAACTGCTAAAAATAGTAAATTACCAAAATTACCAGAAAACTATTTTGAGCCAGTTGAAAAAGGTGGGTGGCCACTGATATCCACCTAGATAAATCCTCCATCCTTAGGAAGAAATGTTATCCATTGCGTTGAGCGATCGAGGGAGAGGAAAAATCGTTTGTTGAATTTGCATCTTGATGAGCTTCTTGACTTGTTGGAGAAGTTGCACTACTTAGCTTGTTGAAGGTTATCACGAACCTGTGGTTGGAAGGGTTGGACCCTTTTAACTAGTCTGGCTACATGAGATGCTTGTGTGAAGAAGGAATTTTTGTGCTTTGCTGCAATATTGTCAACCTGCTTCTGTTGGATAGAAGGTGCTTGGTCTAAGACTATAGTGGTTGAAATATCCTTATGTTCACCTTTCGAACACATTGTGAAGAAGATGAATGTTGTAGTATGAGATACTGCCTTGTGACATTGCTTAGGTGGGGCAGTAGTTGGAACTACCTCTGGTATTCTATAGAGATGACCACCCAAAATAAAAATGACACTACGGGGTCGAGACTCATAAACAACATGTCGCTTCCACATATATGGTTGGCCCAAGAGAACATCACTGAAATATAGTGGGGAAACATTACATAACACCTCATCCTTGAAGGGTTAGATTTCGTATGACAATCGACACTCTTGGCTGACATGAAGATCTCGTCCCTAGTGAAGCCACCCGATGTAGTATGGCTGCAGGTGTGGTGTTGTCGAAAATCCCAACTGTTTGACGACCTCTACTGAGATAATTTTCTTCTGGCTTCTACTATCAACAATAAAATGTAGTGGGGTCCACTTCACCCACATCTGTGAATGAAAAAGGTGCTCCCCCTCTTCAGGATCTGTTGGTTCTTCTGGTTGAATTGTTGTGGTCGTGACAATAGTAGTGGGGTCTGCATCGATGATCTGTATTTTACGAGTATTTTTAGAATCATATTATGAATCAAGGTTTTCCTCCTTGTATTTGATCTTCGCCACAAATGACTATTTTGAGAGACATTCATCGGTGTTGTGCCAGGGGATTTTCTGGAAATCACACCATTTTCTGATTTCCTTCTTCGTCTTCCCGTGACCCTTATTTTCCTATGGATTAGACTGTTTTTCAGGAATCTTTTTGTTAGGGTCATCTTTCTCATACTTTGTTTGTTGCAGATTTGTAGATTTGAACTCCCATTTTTTCTGGTGCGTAAATTTTTTCTCTATTGTAACAACATATCAATACGCAGCACCGAGTGATGAGATATCTAGAAAATCCATTTCAGTTTGGATGTATCTGGGTAGAGCCCTGTGGTATGTCAAAACCAAATGTCGCTCGAAGTCTTTCATATCCATATTGGTGTGCAAGGTATGGAAGGTATTGGTTAACTCCTCCAATGCTTGGCCCCTCTCTTGTGGCAATGTGGTCCATCTCATGTACTGGTCTTCATAGTTTCTGTTAGGACCACACAATGTACCTTTCTTCCCACACTTTTTGCCACTTTTACACCCTTGTTTCACTCACATTTAACTCACATTATCACCTTACCCTATATTTCCAAAGGTATACAACGTCTCTTCTCTTTACTATATGTTTAATCTGTTTTTCATATAATTTTACATTACTCTCGTACTTAACCATTGATCAGAAATGTATAAGTGATGAAATAGTTCAAACTACAGGTTAGCATCAAGGCCTGTTGCTGAAACAGTTAAAGCACGCAACCTCTGTAGTTGAAACAGTCTGTGGACTACGATGCTGAAACAACAACTCACACAGAAGAAGCTGTTACACTCTCTGTGGTCTACAATGCTGAAACAACAACTACTACACTCCGTGGTCAACGATGCTGAAACAACAACTCACATAGAAGAAGTTGTTACACAGTCCGTGGGCAACGATGTTGAAACAACAACTCACACAGAAGAAGATGTTACACAGTCTGCAGTCTATGATGCGAAAACATCAACACAAAACTGTTACATTGACCACGATAGCTACACCTGGAGCTAGCATTGACCACTGCTACTGCTTGAGACCAAGTTGTTGAAACAGTCAGGACACAAATCCCGTGGCTGAAACAACCCATGATTTGCGATGCTGAAACAACATACAACAACAGTAACAAGAAGACAAATAAAGTTGTTACTGCAGCCGCAACAACAACACCTCACTTAGCACTTGTAATAGCATTCTATTACGAGAGACTAGGATACCCTATTCTGGTATAGAAATCGGATTTGACTAAGAATAGGACTCCTATGTACACCTGTAAATTGTTGATCAAATTGTATCAAAGGGATTCTCCTCTTTAAATAAGAGGAAATCACCATTATAGATCACCTTCTGTTTTTACAAAGAAAGGATTTACAGTGAGGGACGTGTTTTACTTCAGATTGTAATGTAATACAGTTGACAGATGAATAAAAGATTGTTCTAAGAATTTCTCTCTAGTTCCTTTCATTCTAGGGGAATCTTGTGAGAAGGGAGGGCCCACCTTCTTCACAAGATTCACCCATTAGCTTTGTAGAGTGTTAGTGTTATTTCTGTTTATGCCTTGATTAAATTTTGTTTTGCTGAAACACTACTTTCTTGAACTTTGTTTTGCTGAAACACTACTTTATTGAACTTTGTCTTTCTGTTACATTGTTTTCATATGATTCATGCTTGGGTAACTATTAATCATTCTAGTTAGAAATCAAGTTTGTTGAATTTATGAAAGCTTGATAGTCAGGGACAGGTGCTGAAGGTTCCTGCTTAGGGAATAGAGTCTTGTTCTCTGTTAGGGATAGTTAGCCTTCAATACATGTCAATTATTTTACTTGATGAGGAGTTTATGAAAGTGTGCTAATCAGAAATAGGTGTTGAAGTTTCCTGCTTAGGAAATAGGGTCCTGTTCTCTGTTAAGAGTTAGTTAACCTTCAGTGTGTGTCAATTGTTTCAGTTAAGCAATGAGTTCATGAATTGTGATGATCGGAAACAGGTGCTGAAGGTTTCTGCTTCGGGGATAGGGTCATGTTCTGAGGTTATAGAATAGTGGTCTTTCCTTTTGCAGTGTCTTGAAGGATTTATTTTCAAGTATGTTATTTCTTTAATGTAATCCAGGATTCTTTGGACAATTATTTCTTTAAACATTGAACTCTACAGTAGGTAGATTGCTTTCCTGTAATTCAAGTTAGAACTTCAGTTTGTTCAAGGCAAAGTGTGATTAATATATTTTTACTACAACTCTAGGTTTCTTTTGGGGTTGAGCATATATAGTGCGTGGTTACCTTTGAAATAAACAAACTTCCCTGGGTTGACAATTTATGTAGCACTTGATTGTTTAGTTAAATAAGCAATTATAGTGACCAACCGTTTCCAACAGGGTAATATTGTTCCTTGACCGCGTCCACAAAACAATCCAAGCAGGATCAGCCCCATACATTCCAGACTCCTCTGTGGAAATTTTCTCCTAGTACGTTTCCCACCAATGTTTGACATGGGGGAGAGCCTTAAGGAGTGCGAAGGTGATCTTTTCCTTGTCAGAAAAATAGTGAACAGAGAAATAGCCTTCTAGTAGATTTAACCATTTGTCTTGGGCATCCACATCTATCTGGCCTTCAAATATGGTAATATCAAAATTAACATGTAGCTTGAAAGGCGAGGTGCCTGCAAAGTGGCCTCTTGATGAATAAACGCCTGTTTTTATCAATAGACATTGAAGGATGTGGGGAAAATTATCCATCATTCTGTCCCTCTGTCGTGTGAGAGCTTGCTCAAGAAACAGATTAATAAAATCTTCTTCTCCATCATTTTTATTTTCTTAGTCGTACGAGAGAGATTTTAATCAAGAAAGACAATCTCAAGACCAAACTTTCTATACTCGGACCTCGTCGGGGACATGCACTGAAAAACGATCAAGAGCAGCCTATTCTGATACCATTGATCCAAATTATTTTTGACACAAAATGAGAGCGGAGATATAATAAAGAAATGTACAAAGATATCTCATATATTCAATAATATAATAGAAGCGTATCATAGATGCAAACATAAACACATAGATACAATAATACACAATTTTTTTATTAATGAGCGAAAATGTACAAAGACTGTAAATGACTCGCTAGAATGGTGGAAGCTTATTTATGAGAAGAGATATGTTTACTTCTCACATTCGAAAGAAGATGATTTTACAATGAGGCTCCAAATGGATTTTTATCATAAATAGAATCCAAAACCCTATCCCCGAAAGATGAAAATCCAACAGTTTTGTGGACCCCGTTTTGGGTAGTTTGGTGTATCAACTTCCCTGGGGCGTAACTTTGGCATACGATCTTCGTTCCGGGTGCACGATATCTCATTGGAAAGGTATCGTCGAGGAGATTCATTTTGGGGGGTTAATTAGAGCCTTTGGATATCATTGAGAATATCTATCCCAAAAATCCTTCATTTAGACCCTCAAAATGTGCCCAGAAGTTAAAAACTGCTAAAAATAGTAAATTGCCAAAATTACCAAAACATTGTTTTGAGCCAGTTGGAAAAGGTGGGTGGCCACTGATATTCACCTAGATAAATCCTACCTCCTTAGGAAGAAATGGTATCCATTCCATTGAGTTCTCGGGGGAGAGGGAAGAGCATTTGTTGAATCTTCATCTTGATGAGTTGCTTTCCTTATTGGAGAAGTTGCGTTGCTTAGCTTGTTGAAGGTTGTCACAAACCTATGGATGGAAGGGTTTGACCCTTTTAACCAGTCTAGATACATGAGATGCTTGTGTGAATAAGGAATTTTTGTGATTTTTTAGAATCTTGTCAACCTGCTTCTATTGGATAAAAGGTGCTTGGTCTAAGACTGTATTGGTTGCAATATCCTTATGTTCACCTTTCAAATAGATTGTGAAGAAACTAAATTTTTTAGTATGAGATACTACCTTGTGACATTGTTTAGGTGGGATAGTAGTTATAACTACCTCTGGTATTTTGTAGAGATGACTCCCCAAAATAAAAATGACATTATGGCGTCGAGACTCATAAACAAGATGGTGCTTCCACATATATGACTAGCCCAAGAGAACATCACAGATTTCCAGTGGGGAAACATCACATAATACCTCATCCTTGAAGGTCTAGATGTCGTATGACAATAAAAAATGTTGGCTAACATGGATATCTCATACCTGGCGAAGCCACCCGATGTTGTATGTTTGCAGGTGTGGTTTTGTTGACAATCCCAATTGTTTGATGACCTTTGTTGAGATGAGGTTCTTCTGGCTTCTACTATCAATAATAAAATGCATTTGGGTCCCCTTCACCCACATCTAGGAATGAAAAAGGTGCTCCCCCTCTTCAAGATTTATTGGTTCTTCTGGTTGAATTGTTGGGGTCACAACAATAGCAATGGGGTCTACGTTGATGATCTATCTTTTACTAGTATTTTTAGAATCAGATTATGAATCACGGTTTGACTCATTGTCTTTGATCTCGGCCACCGATGACTATTTTGAGCGAAATTCATCAGTCTTTTTCCAGGGGATTTTGTGGAAATCACACCATTTTCTAGTTTCCTTCATCTTCCCGTGACCCTTCTTTTCCTATGGCTTAGACTGGTTTTCAGGAAGCTGTTTGTTAAGGCTGTATTTCTCATACTTTGGTTGTTTCATATTTGCAGATCCGAACTCCCATTTTTTTCAATGCCTAAATTTATGCTATGTTTTAACATCATATTGATACGCAACACCGAGTGATGAGATATCTAGAAAATCCATTTCAGTTTAGATTTATCGGTGTAGAGCCCCGTGGTATTTTAGAACCAAATTTTGGTTAGATTCTTTGATACCCATATTGGTGTGCAAGATATGGAAGGTATTGGTGAACTATGACACTGCTTGGCCCCTCTTTTTCCATAGTTTGGTCCATCTCATGTACTTTTCTTCATAGTTTCCAACAGGGTAATATAGTTCCTTGACCGCATCCACAAAAAAATCCCAAGTGGGATCAACCCCATACATTCCAGACTCCTCTGTGTAACTTTTCTCCCAGTACGTTTCCCACCAATGTTTTACATGGGGGAGAGCCTTAAGGAGTGTCGAGGTGATCTTTTCCCTTTTAGAAAAATGGTGAACACAAAAATAACCTTCTAGCAGATTTAACCATTTGTCTAGGGCATCAGCATCTATCTGACCTTCAAATATGGGAATATCAAAATTAACCTGTACCTTGAAAGGTGAGGTTCCTCCAAAGTGGCTTCTTGATGAATATGCTCCTGTTTTTATCCATAGGCATTGAAGGATGTGGGCAAAATTCTCCATCATTTCGTTCCTCTTTCACATGAGAGCTTGCTCAAGCAACAAATTAATAAAATCGTCTACTTCGTCGCTTTTATTTTCTTCCGGCATGGAGGGTTTTTTGGGTGTAATAGAGCTATTTTCCTCAAGAGATACAATATCAAGACCCAAATTTCTATACTCGGACCTTGTCAGGGACACGCACTAAAAAATGATCAAGAACATCCTACTCTGATACCACTGATCCAGATGATTTTCGGCACGAAATGAGAGAAGAGATATAATAAAGAAATGTACAGAGATATCTTGGATATTAAATAATATAACATAAATGTATCATAGATGAAAAAATAAAAACATAGATACAGTAATACACAATTTTCTATTAATGAGCGAAAATGTACAAAGACTGTAAAAATACAGAGTGAAAGACTCGCTAGAATGGTGGCAGCTTATCTCTGAAAAGAGATGTGTCCTCTACTCACATTCATAAGAAGATGATTTTAAAATTAGGCTCCAAAGTTCTTTTTATCATAAATAAAATCCAAAACCTTAAAACCAGAAGATGAAAATCCAATAGTTTTGTGGACCTTGTTTTGGGTAGTTTGGTGTATCAACTTCCCAGGGGCATAACTTTGGCATACGATCTCTGTTTGAGGAGAACAATGGCTCGTTGGAAAGGTATCATGGAGGAGATTAATTTTGGGTTCTCAATTAGAGCCTTCAACTATCATTGAGAAACTTTATCATGAAAATACTTCATTTAGGCCCTCAAAATGGCCCCGGAAGTTAAAAACTGCTAAAAATAGTAAATAACCAAAATTACTAGAAAACTATTTTGAGCCAGTTGGAAAAGGTGGGTGGCCACCAATATCCACCTGGATCACTAGATGGCATAACATTCCATCATGTATGTGTAAATTGGTGACATTATCTCTTGTACCGAAGAGCTGATAGGTGGTGATGAATTCAGGGTCACATTGATAAAGTTGGGGTCACTTAGATGCCTCATGCCCACTGGAATGGAGCATTGTGGTGAGTGCATAAATGAGAGGGGGAATGAGGTAGTCAATGAAATTATTTGTGATCCCATTTTTGTACTTGATGTTTATATGGAACTATTGTAGGTATGTGGACCAATTTTGATGACGATTATTCTGCAATTTCCCCTGTGTCTGTATGAGCTGCATAGGCTTGTGATTAGTGTGGATGATTGTCTCCTTTACCATAATGTAATGTTTCCATTGACGACGGGATTTCAAAATGGAATACATTTATTTTTCATAGTTGGTGTATTTTCAAATCATATATGAGAGTGTCTCACTATGGTATGCTACTAGATGACCATGCTGAGTGATAATTGTACCTACAACATAATCAGAGGCATGAATCTCAATCTTGAATGATTGTTGTTGATCAGGCAAGGAGAGTAATAGAGTTGAGCACAAACGATGCTTCAGATCATCAAATTCTTTTGGTTGTTCCTTTTCCCATGCAAATTGTTCCTTTCCACCTCCCTTGGTTACTTGGATGAGGGCCAATGCAATATGGGATATTATCAACACAAACCTTTGATAGAAGTTGGAAAGTCCCAAGAAGCTCTAAAGTTCAGTTATTGTGGTTGGGGTTGGCCAATCATGAATGAATTGGATCTTAGTTGGATCCAAATGTACCACATGTTCAACAACAATGTATCCCAAGTATTTGACCACGTTCATGAAAAAGGAACATTTTTCCAAGTTGGCATATAGCTTGTGTTGCCGCAGAGTGGCCAAAACCTATTGAATATGCTACATGTTCTCCTCCCAAGTTCTGTTGAATATGAGCATGTCATCCATATATACCACCACAAAAGAGTTGGTGAAAGGTCTCAATACATCATCCATCAATCTCATGAAAGTTGTTGGTACATTTGTTAAGCCAAAGGGCATGACCAACAATTCAAAGAGACCTTATTTAGATTTGAAACTTGTCTTCCATACCTTAGTTGGTTCGATGGGAACCTGGTGGTATCCATACTTTAGGTCAATGTTGCTGAAGAAATTCCCCCACTTGATTTGGTCAAGAAGGTCATCAATTCAAGGAATTGGGTACTGGTTCCTGACTATGATTTTGTTTAATTATTTGTAATCAATGCAGAGCCGCCAGGTCCTGTATTTATTCTACACTAGGCATCGGTGATTGACTGGTCCATTAGGCATCGATGCACCAGGGGTTATATCAATTGGATGCTTGATTTGGCAGTGCATTGGTACCCTGGTGGGTGAGGAGAATATGTCTCTGTACTCTTCCATGATACCATCCACTTGATTCTACTGCAAAGAGAGGCTCTGTGTAGAGGTCACAGATGTGTATGAGACCTTTTTCTTACTGTGATGACAGATCAAAAACAAGACAAACTTCCTAGTCTGTGAAATGAACTTACTGCATTTCTTAGAAAATATTAAAGAAATAACGGTGGGTGGCGCTACCTTTAGTATCCTGTATAATTGTCTACCCAAAGTAATAACAAAACTATGAGGTCTAGACTCATACACAATGTGTTTCTTCCACAAATATGGATGGCCTAAAATAACATCACAAACTTCAAGGGGATCAATGTCAAAAAATACCTTATCTTTGAAGGGCTTGATGTTGTAGGGAAGAAGATACTATTGGTTGACGTGGAGATATCGTCCTTGGCGAAGCTAACTGATGGTGTAGGACTGTGTGTGTGGTGTTATCATTGGGTCCAACCACTTGAAGACCTATGCTAAAATCAAGTTCTTTTGACTACCACTATCGACAATGAAATGAAACAGAGTCCCCTTTACCCACATATGTGAGTGAAAGAGGCATTCCCCTTCCTATGGTTTTTCTATTTCTCTTGGTTTGACTTTGGTAGTAGCAACAATGGCACTAGATTTGGCATCAATGATCCACTTCCCACTTTCTATATTTGATTTAGAGTCATAATCTTCCTCTGACTTGGAATCTTTCAAATCATCCACCAACGACTTATTGGAGTGACATTATTCGGTGTTGTGCCAAGCGATTTTATGGTATTCACACCATTTCCCCATGTCCTTATTCGAATTCTCCTTACCCTTCTTAGGTTGTGACTTGGACTGGTTGTCCTGAGAGACACCATCTTTTGTCTATCCCTTGTTCTATGGGTTGGGGCTACCTTTTCCCTGCTTTGGTTGTGAGGAGTTTGCAGATCCAAACTCTAGCCTCTTCTACTTAAATTTCTTCTTGATATTGAAAACACATATATAAGACACACCTAATGATGCGATGTCCAGGAAATCCATTTATGTTTGAATGTATATATGCAAACAACTGTATTATTTGATAACCTGATTTTGTTTAGAGTCTTTGATACCCAATTTGGTGCACAGGGTATGGGAAATATTTATTTAAATCTAGTACTATCTGGTCCCTTTCCTGACGCAACATGGTCCATCTTTTGTACTGATCCTCATAGCTTCCAACATAGTATTATTATTCTTTAATGTAATCCCTGAAGGAATTCCATGTGGGGAAGACCACAAATCTTGTGGATTCCTTTATTCCCCTTTTCTTAGAGTAATTATCCCACCAGTCCTTAACATGAGGGATGACCTTGAGGAGTGAAAAAGTAATATTTCAGTCCTTAACTTCCCAAGTGTTGGTTGTGGAGCCTAATTATATTCCTATTTCATAGATATTTGTTTTCAAACGTGTTTATACACCATGAAGACTATACACCCCTCCACATGGGGGGGATTTCCCCCCCTGGGAGGTATGGGGCAAGTGGGTCTCTAGTGGGGGTTCGGTGGCTTTTCCATCAAAGAAAAGTTTCCTTGTAAATGTATATTGTAATTTCATAGTAAATATGGACCGTTCATTATAAGGTCGCATATATGACGATAGAAGTTATGTTAGTGTTTTTTTCCCTAGAAGGAAACCATATTTTATGAGGGAATTGTATTACATCTATGTATCTTTGTGAATATTGTATTCTGAGAGAGGAGACTATGAG
Organism: Picea engelmannii; assembly: GCA_009831015.1. Taxonomy (NCBI): domain Eukaryota; kingdom Viridiplantae; phylum Streptophyta; class Pinopsida; order Pinales; family Pinaceae; genus Picea; species Picea engelmannii. Next base: position 428,040 of record ML777936.1, on the reverse strand, counting down.
AGAAAGAAGAGGAAGTTACAACGGGTGTGTTGTAGGTTGTATCCCTTCATTTCTTGGATAATAAAAAGGAAGGACCTGGCAATTTCTATGGTGGACGTACACCACACTGAGTGAACCACATATATCTGTGTCTCTATTGTATTGTGTATCTTTTCTGTTTTATTTTCTCATTTTTTTTATTTCTCCGTGATCCTGGTTTTCTAACACCGAGGTCATAACTTTTTCATATGAGCTTCGTTTTAGGTTCGTCATTGATGATCTGGTTCCCACTTTCTGGATTTGAGTTAGAGTCAGAATATTCCTCTGACTCAAAAGTTTTCAACTCGGCCACTAGTGACTTCCTGGAGTGACATTCTTCGGGGTTGTTCCAAGGGATTTTATGGTATTCACACCATTTCCCCATGTCCTTATTCGACTTCTCATTATCCTTCTTGGGTTGTGTCATGGATTGGTTTTTCTGAGAGAAACCATCTTTTCTATATCCCTTTTTTTTGTGGGTTGGGGCCGCATTTTCCCTACTTTGATTGTGAGGAATTTGCATATACAAACTCCTTCCTCTTCTACTTAAATTTATGCTTGATCTTGACAACATAACTATAAGCCACACCTAATGATGTGATGTCCAGAAAATCCATTTCTGTTTGAATGTATCTCTGCATACAACCGTGGTATTTGAGCACTTGATGTTGTTCAGAGTCTTTGATACCTAATTTGGTGTGCAGGGTATGGAAAGTATTGGTGAAATCTGGTACTGTCTGGTCCCTTTCCTGATGCAGCATGGTCCATCTTGTGCACGGGTCCTTGTAGCTTCCAACATGGTAGTATTTTTATTTAATGGCATCCCTGAAGGAATCCCTTGTGGGGGAGACCGAAAATATTTCATATTCCTCTATGGACCTTTTCTTAGAGTAATTATCCCACCAATCTTTAACATGGGGAACAACCTTGAGGAGAGAAAAAGTAATATTTTCCCTGTCAAAAAAATTGTGGACCAAAAAATACCCTTCGAGCATATTCAACCATTTATCTACAACATTCGCATCTACCAATCCTTCAAATAATGGAATATCAAAATTTACTTGTACCTTGAAGGGTGTTTCATGACTTCTTGATGAAGATGTGTCTCCCATGGACAATATTCGAAGGATCTGTGCAAATTTTTCCATCTTTTCATTCCTTTGTCGTGCAAGGGATTCCTCAAGCAACATTCTAAAAGGATCTCCTACTCCATCATATTTCTTCTTGTCCCCCATGGGCTTTTTTCGAGATCGGCATGGCCGATATTGCAAAGGCTAGATTGGTTTTAGTCCCAACCTATTATACCCAGATCTTGTCGGGGACATGCACGAAGAAAACTAAATGAAGAGAATACCTCTCTGATACCACTGATCCATATTTATGAGTGGAATGAAAGGAATACCAAATTGAATAAAATAACACAAAGATACAGATAACAACAATAGATATCCATTGAAAAATAACTTCTATTGAATAAATAAAATAAGATGAAACTATAAAACTATAGAACTAAAAACAACTTGCTTGAATGGTGGAATTTATCTCTGAGAAGAGATATGGCTACTACATACATCCGTCTGAGAATACTGATTACAATGAGGCTCTAGAGGCCTTTTTAACATTACTCGTGAATGCCAAAACTCTACACATCCAAAAACCTAACCCTAGGAGATGAAACACCAAAATTTATGTGGGCTCCGATGGGTAAGTTGGTACCTCAACTTCTCGGGTTCATAACTTTTTCATATGACCTCTGTTTTAGGTGTCTGATAACCCATTGGAAAGGTCTTTTTGAGAACTACACATTATGTCATCAAACTCTAAATCCATCTACAATTTGACTATGGAAAGACAGAAAAAGATTGTTTAGGACCCCAAAAATACCCTGGAAGTACATAAAGATGTACTGACACAAAAACTTCCAAAATAGTCCAATTGGATTTGGTGGGAAGCCACCAATATCCACCTAGAAGTTGTGTAGGGATTCAGAAATCCCTGAAAGTGTAGAACCCATAATTACAAACAATTACAGAATAACATGTTGAACTAAAAATTGTCAAGAGGATATAGTTGGAATAGGTGGGTGGCCATCAATATCCGCCTGGATCACTACCCCCCTCCTCCCTCTCTCTCTCCCCCTCCCTCCCATTATCTCTCCTCTATTTATCTCCTAAATATACCACCTCTTTATCTCTCTCATTTTTGTTAGTCACACTCTCATCCTCTCTATGTCCCTATTTCTCTCTCCCTCCCTGACTCCTCTTTTCCCCTAGTTATACCTCCCTCTCTCTCTATCCATCTAAAGGTGAGGTAAGGATCACAGGGAATAAAGGATATGTGCAATAGATAAATGTAGCCTCATCTATAAGGTGATTGTTAATTTTGTCTTCTCCTTCCAATGGATTACTTATATGAGTACTTATATGAACATGACCATGACCATGACCTAGACCATGAACTAGACCTCCCTAGCTCCATCTAAGCCTAGGAATAAACTATAGTCTACTCTTAACCCCCTCTACACCCAAGCCCTAAGTGCAGTATGCCTATACCTATTGTTTAATAATGATATTTTATGGATATGATTGTTCACCTATGGTTTAATAATGATTTCACATGGCTTGATGATGATTATGGTATGTTGATTCTTATCTTTTATTTTAATAGAAACTTAATATTTTAGTGGATTCGATATTCTTTATTTGAAATCAGTGTTCAACATGAACTATATTATGTATGGAGGAACAATTATCTATATGTACTCTCACACACT
>ML777936.1:388332-412566 GCA_009831015.1 Picea engelmannii | reverse complement strand
ACACCCCCTCTCTGTCTCCCTGTCCCTCACTCTCACACACTCTCTTTTTATTCCCCTATCCACCTCTCATAGTCTCTTTCTTCCTCTCTTTTCACCCCCCACGTACATCACAAAGAAAGAAATGGCCATGAACTAGACATGTCAATACCTATATACCTAGACCTATAAATAGCAAGACCTATACATGGCAAGACCTAGACCATGAGCTAGAAATATATGATGACCCTGATGTAGACCATGACATAGACCTAGAGCTAGACGATGACCATGACCTAGACCACGACATAGAGCTAGAGCTAGAATTATATCATGACCTAGATGTATCAAATGACCATGACCTAGAGCTTGATGTAGACCATGACCTAGACTCCCCTAAATCCATCTAAGCCTAGGCATAACCTATACTCAACCCTTAACTCCCTCCACACTCGAGCCCTAAGCGAATATGCATATACCTCTTGTTAAAGGCCCCACAACCCTTTCACCCACATCACCCACATATTGGTTGTCTAACCATTTCTCTATGCTTCAAAACACTTTCAATCCTAAGCCCTTAGGTCCTAGTTGTCCCCATACCCCTATACATATTTATTCATAAATATTTCTGGTCTATAATAAATGAAATATCTATTGCATTAAGAGTGTGCATGCGCTCTTGTGGCTTGAATGCCTTGTAATCGTCACTCATGTATGTCGAGCAAGAACGCATGTGCATTCCTAGAACGCACGCATGCTTTAGTGCACACATGTTATAGGAACGTCTACGCATTCCTACTGGGAATTTTTTTGTTCCAAGCACACTCCAATACCTCATCTATCTCAAGCCAAACAAAGCACTCTCAACATCCGCACACAAAAATAGCATGCATAGACAAGTTTTTCTTATTTTAGTCTTTTTGTTTAATTCTTAGTCAATTTTGTGACATTACAATACCATTCTGGGAAGAATTGGTCTTCCCCCTTTCCCCTCTCTCACTCCCTCCCTCCTTCCCACCCTCTCTCTCTCCCCCACTCTCTCCCCTCTCTCTCTACGCCCCCTCTCATTTTCTCTCCCTCTCACTCTCACTTTCTCTATCCCTCTCCTCTATCTTTCTCTCTCCCACATCTACCTCTCTCTCCTACCACTCTCTCCCACTCCCCCCCCCTCTCTCTCTCTCTCCAAGAAGATGAATGTGTATATGCTCCTACTTATGAGTCCACACACACACACTTATGAGAAAACCAATAAGAATATATGGGAACAATGATTATAACTATTTGAGATCATTATCATTAACATATTGAGGTCTTACATTAAGGGTTGGGGCTAGACCTCAATTAAGGAGCAATGGAAATATCTAAATTTACAGGAGATGAAATCAATCCTATGGAATGGTTGAGGTTAGTAAAATAATATGATATGACTCCTTCAAGGGAAAGAAATAATATTTTTTGGTGATTCTGGGAAGTGGTGGATGAGTGTTGATCAAGATAATAGATGGCACTATACATGGGAAAATTTTGAAGAACTCTTCTCAAATAAATGGATTAAGGATACAAATATGGAGGAAATGTATAAAATTCAATATGAATTAAAAGAAACCAAGGAAGAGATTAAGAAGAAGGGTGAAGAGCTATCTAAGATACAATCTCTTAATGAATCACTTATTAAGGAGGTTAAGAACTTAAAGCAAAAAACTACTAGAAAAAGAAAGTGGGAAAAATATGATTCAAGGGAAGATTTAAAAAATAAAGATGAAGATATATGTAGATTACGAATCCATAGTAAAAAACTATTGGATGAGATTAAGAGATTCAAAGAAGAAAAGAAGAATTGTCAAAATCAAGAAGAAAGAAGGATCTTGGATGAAGAATCTACCAAAAGACTTGAAGAGAAAATTTGCAAGAAGGTTGAGGAATCCCTAAATATTGACAAGGTAAAATCAGAAATGCAATCAAGAATTAAAGAAGGACATCAAGATTTGATAAATGGGGTGATATCGTAGTTTCAAAAGGAGAAATAAGACAACCTACTTGAAGAATTTGAACTCCATCTAGAATATGTACATGCCAAATATGATAGTATTATCTCCAAGGCTAGAACAATCAAAGAGAAAGAAAGGAAGATAGAGTATTTCATTCTCTCTTAAAATAATTTAGATGAAATGCACATGCAGAGTGAAGAAAAACCATCAAAAACGGAACCATATTGACATCCTCATTACCAAGAAACATTTCAAGGAAGACAAGAAGGTCAATATCAATATTATAAAGGAAGAATATGGAATACTTGTCAATATTCATGGAAGAAGGCATCACAAAATAACTCTTCAACAAGCTATTATTAGAGACCAACAACCACTACAAATTGGAGAAGCTGCAACAAAAATACATGGAATCAAAGGAAGGAAAATTATGCAACAACTAGACACCAAGGATTAAGACCGAAAGGAATTGATTTTGGATGTACATATCATAAACAATGGGATGAAGAATGTAGAAACATAAGAAAATCATATTAATTGGTTTCATCACATGTGAAGCCTTTAATTGCAAACATTTGAGGACAAATATTTTTTAAGGAGGGTACTATGTTATGACCCAAGGGAAGTATATATAGGGATAAATGTATATGATATGACCCCAAGGGAAGCATATATTGGCCTAAATGTACATATAATGTGTAAATGTATATGTAATATGGTTTGTCTAATAGTAAAGGGGCTTCATGTGCAAGTGTGAATAGGTATATATATGTAGATCATGTATTCATTATTGGACATGTGACTTGTGATGTATAAAGGTATTTGGCAATTTGGAAGGCCTACCCCTATTCTTTAAGGATTTATTGTGTAAATAATATATATTGGACTAGTGCTCCATGCTCACGTTCTATACATGGTGTGTACTTATGTTATTTTATGATAATTTAAGCTTTTATATCATTACATGCACACTTAAAGTTAGGAATGCATGCACTTTCTAGAGAATGTGTTTCTCAGGAACAAACGTGTGTTCCTAAGAAAAAAAATATGAGGTGGAAAGTGTGTGTGGTGGTTCAGTGAGCATCGAGGCTATAGGATCGTTCCTTCACACAACATTGCCACTTTTTTTCCATCAACATATTACAACCACCCATAGCATTCATTCATTCTTTATGATCCTTTGTTTTCTCAAAATTTAAAGGTTCTTTGACACTCATGACTTCGGACATCAAATGATAATATTTATGCCCTATTGGTGTATTTATTACTCTTTCTTGGTGTACTACCTATGCTTATAACATTAATACAACTTTGAGATTCAATAGCATCTTGTTGATCGTCACTTTCTTCTACTTTTGCACTTTCGATGCCTTCTTCAATAAGTTTTCATACATCTTGACTATCATCATATGCATACTCATTACATATAACATCCCTACTTGCAATGACTTTATGAATAATAGGATCATACATTTTGTAAGCTTTATGGTCAACACAATAACCAATGAAAATACATTTGACTGATTTTGTATGAAATTTCCTTCTATTTTCCTTTGGGACGTGGAAAATGCATTAGTGTCAAAAACTCTCAAATGATTAACAACTATTTTATATCCATTGAATGTTTCTTAAGGATTTTTATGCTCTAAAAAATTGGTTGGACTTCTATTTTGTAAATACACACCTGTACTAACTTCAACACACAAACTATTAGGAAGATTTTTAAGTTTGAGCATTATTCTAACACACACTACTATAGATTTGTTCTTCCTATCAGCCACACCATTTTTCTAAGGGGTGCATGGAACCATGTGCTAATTATTGATTCCATTGTCTTTTCCGTACTTAATAATTCTCTTGAAATGTATTATCTCCCTTCATATGATCTAATTTTATTTTTAATCATATTTTTAAACTCTTTGAAGTATTAAAAACACCACTTTTCTTTTTTATGAAATATCATAAAACCATGAGAACTTGGTTCTAACATCAATGAATAAAAGAAAATATAGTTTTTAATATGCACTAATTCAAGAAAATATAGTTTTTATTTATCTATCCTCATTGGGAACTCATTTCTATATTGTTTTCCTAGTGGATAACCATGACATTCAACATGCTCTCATTCTTAAAAACTACAACACTTTTCACCATATATTTTCTTTGATGTAAAATTAGATTTTTGAGATTTAAATGTCCATACCTTAAATGTCATAGATAATGAAGCTTAATGACTCTCAATAGTAATATCAAGTTGTTATAGGCCTCAAACACTGATTCCTTCTACTTTGACTTTGTTGTTACATATCTTTCACTTGAAAACTTGAGTTCACACTTTCAACTTTCAAACCTTGATTTTTGATTGTTGAAACTGATATTAGATTTTTATTAATCCCTAGTACATACATTACATTTCTTATTTGTTTCACATGACCATTCGACAAATTTAGAGATACATCACCATATCTTTTTATTTCATTAAATCTATCATCACCTATATACATTTTAACACCATTAGTTATTTCATGAAAGGTTTTAAACCAATGTCATATGATTAGAATTCAGCAAACTTGCATTTGTATATTTATAATTCATTTTTATTTTGTTGGGTTGGTATATGATTTTTTTTGGTTTTTGGAAGAAGGATTTTCCTTATAAGGATTTCAGATTTGAACATGTAATAGGAAACACATCTTTTAAAAGGAAACACATGTTCTTAACCATTAAACCTATTCAAACAATACATAAAAGAACTTTAAAAACATAACCAAAGCTTCTATGTCATCCATTTCATCTTATACACTGTTATAGAACGCTAATCAAGACCATTTGGGAGGGTGTTTCTGAAAATCACCTACAAGAAACAAAAGCCAATTTTAACAGAACACTCACATTCAGACGATCCATTCTGCAGGCCATTGGGCATGTTTCTAGGATCTCTTCAAAAATTGAAAGCCCTAAAAGAGCGATGGAAATGCAGAAGCAGCCTAGCGTTACCTGGGTACCAAGTCCGTAATTGACGCATCGGCGTTAGATGAAGGAACGAGAGTGTGTGATGAAGCTATGGATTCAGAAGAAGATGTAGTTGCGGCTGTATGCGAACCGCCAGAATTACCGGTGGACTTGGTGTGATGGGTAACTCCAGAACTCACAAAAGCAGGTTTTGTAGGATCTGGTAATTTGATAAGCTTAGTTGAAAGCATCAAATTGATTGTAGACATTGATGGACGAAGTGACGCTTCCCCTTGTGTACACAAGAATCCAACATGGATGCATCTCAACGCTTGTTCCTGATCGCTGCAAGTTTCAATTATTGCTGGATCAATCATGTCTATAATATTTTCTCGTTTATATAATCTCCATGCCTGTATAATAAAAACAGGGCGTCAAATTGGTGAAATCTATGATCCATAAGATCAGCCATTAGTTCATGTTGAATTGTAGAAGTTCATAGACAAGGATTGCTTAATCAACAGATGAGCGGCCATACTCTAATCTCATATAACCTGGCTAAACGAAGTTATGAATTATATTATATACGAAATAACAGGATGGATGCGCTCATGGAAACAATATCCTACCCAATCTAACAGGAACTCCATTCCGGGTGATAAATTAAAATCAATATTCTTTCTTCCACTTATAAGTTCCAGAACAAGAATCCCAAAGCTATAGACATCAACTTTAGCGTACTCTGGTGCCATATACCCGCTGCAATTAAAATGTCACTTGATAAATATGTTTGGCCATTAAGAAAAATAAGTGGTATTTGAAAAAGAATTACATCGAAAGAAAAGTTGTACAATAGCTTTAATTACGCAAGCCCTATACTTATTGACAATGAGCACAATTAATCAGCGTTTAATCTAAAATTCTAATCTGATGGTTAACAATTGAAGATGCTGACATATTCTTAGTCGTCCTCCCAAATCAATGAATGTGAATTACTCTTCATAACTTCCTTGTATTTCTGAATGCATCACTTACCCTGTTTACTTTTTAACATTTACCTAATCATATTAAGAAATTACTGTAGCACTATATGATTGCCACGTTTAAATGATTAACCTTTCAAATTACCATTTAAATTTCCTCAACTGTCCAGACATTTCATTTTCTAGCTGCCTGTGTGTTTCATTTTCTGACTGCTTGTACGTTTCATTTTCTGTCTTTCCTCACCTATCTGCGCGTTTCACCACAAATTTCGCCCTTTCCGCGTTCTCAGCCGCAAGTTAGCGGCTGTGCTATTAAAATGTCACTTGATAAATATGTTTGGCCATTAAGAAAAATAAGAGGTATTTGAAAAAGAATTACATCGAAAGAAAAGTTGTACAATCGCTTTAATGTAAATCCTCTCGTAACCAAATCATCGAAACAGTATGGAGTAACCGGTGTAGATGACCAGTAACTTCGAAAGTATAACCCTAAGACTCAATTAACATAACCCAGTGAGTGCAGTAAGGTATGTCTTGCCGAGTTCCAGCAATTTTTTACCTAACCTGACTTTCATCTTCAACAAAAAGTCTCGCCATGGCGAAATCTGCTATTTTAGCATTCAACTTCTCGTCCAACAAAATGTTGCTTGCTTTAATATCCCGATGAATAATTGGCAGATGAGAATCCTCGTGCAAGTACAGAAGCCCACGAGTTACTCCGATTATGATGTTGTATCGCTCCTGCCAATCAAGGCGTCTGCGTTTATTTGGATCTGTATCGAACATGCAGGATACTAAACAATCATGATCAACCCTGAGTATGGTTAAACATTTCATCAAAGTGACTCACACTCAATAAAATCAAAGTGACCTACCGAATAAAATTTTATCAATAAAATCAAAGTGACCTACCGAATAAAATTTTATAAGGATGTTATTGGGTAAGTAATCATAAACAAGCAACCTTTCTGATCCCTCTGCGCAACAGTCAAGTAACCTCACAAGATTTCGATGTTGAATTTTGGCCACTAGGTCAACTTCATTCATAAATTCTCTTTCCTTGCCTAGATTTTAAGGACAGTTTCTTCACCCCTATTTCTCTTCCATCTCGAGTAGTTCCCTGATAGATTGAGAGAAAAGAGTATGAAGATTTTGCCAAGTATCGATTTACTCTTGTAGATCCAACTGTTAAGGGTGCCTGCTACTGCTACTATAATTTAAGACTTTGTAAGCTACTAGGAAATAATAGACGCTTTCTTAGCCTATGTTACCTTGTATACAACGCCGAATCCTCCCTCTCCAAGCCTGTTCTTAACATGAAAATTTTCAGTTGCAGCTACCAATGTTTCAATTTCAAACTGTGTGAAAACATTGGACAGCCTAAGAATCGGTTGTTGATCTTCTCCGACTTGTGATTCTTCGCTAATATAATGAGCTACCAAACAAGATATTTCACAGCTAGATCAGAAAATGGAGAAAAAGTAGATCGATGTCCAATAGAGTAATTTTTTCAAGCCTGGATATCTATTCTAACAGGTATGGTTTGTCATCATATATTCCAGATGTAAATCAATGAACTCTATTGCCATTTTACAAGACATTGATCGTGCACAAAGCATTCTGGTAGAGACAAGAATATAGAACAAAACGAATGCCTAAGTCTTCAAAGTTCTTCGAGTACATATCAGCATGAATTGCAATACCTAATTCGGTATGCCTTCCAAATATTGCAGATTTCAATCTTTTTCGAGTTGCAAACAACCCTACCATAAACAGGAGGATAACCATGCCGCTAAAAACACTTGAAATTATGGGTATTTTGCTTGAACTTGAATTTTGTGGCCGTTGTGGCGGTGGTGGTGGTGGATAGTTAAAGAAAGAGTTCAAATCATATTGAACAATGCAGTTTCCCGTCAAACCCCGAGCTCCTGATGCTGTGTCGTTAGCTTGGAACAATTTATCTATTGTTGAGGAAAGACATGTTTTGCAGTCGTCAAGGGATATATCTGCCCAGCACTGGGCCAGAGCGTGGATACGGTGAAACAAGTTGTCTACAGTTGTGTTGGAAGCATATCGATTCCTTGAAGATCCAAATGTAATATGAGACGCCAAACTGGACAAAAGCTGCCGAGCAGCTGTCACAAAAACATAAGGGCCACTATCGATAGTATCGATATTGTTAAAAAAATGTAGATTAGTTTCATTATCTCCATTAGTATCCAGCTGTCCGGTAAAGTTATAGTTTCCATTATAACGTAAGAAGCAGAACTTGGACCAAACTCTACTACCAACGTAATTCGCACAATCCTGTAGAACTGCAATTTTTGCTTCCTGTGAACAATTGTAGCATTGGTCGACGGTGGCATCTCCCCTGCATTGGAGGAGGGCATATATTTGGTTAGGACTTTGGCCATACTCTGAAATTCTAAACCTGCTCTGGGATGCGTCCTCAATGTTGTCCACACAAAGACTGCTCAACGCTGCATTCACATTGCTCACAAACTTACTGTCTTTTGTATAGTTAGCTATCCAGTTGCAGATAGGAGGCGGATACCACTATACTTTTTCTGCGCTGCTGCAAACATTTTCTATATCAAGAGAGAATAGGATCAACACAATAACAATGGAGAGGCTCAGGAGGACTCTGGTGGCCATGGCTGTTAGAGAGGCTGTAGTATGTCTACTCTTGAGAAGCCAGCCTGTATAAATGTCATCCTTAAATCTATTGTATGTTTGGGCGGTCGGACGGGCATGGTGATTGTTTCGTAATGGCATTGGAATATGATGCATTCGTTCAATAATGGTTCAAGTCTTTCAACGTTTTTTGCAAGGACCCTTCAAGAAAATTCCTGTATTACTTCATGTCTTAGAACGTGTATGGTAAGGATTCGAAGCACAAGGACATCCTCGAACTTTCCGGTAACTTGCAAGCGTCGTAAGACTCGGGACCATACGAGACAATATCTTTGGATGACAGTGAAGTGAAGAATAAAAATCTTTAGAAAATTGATTAGCAACGCAATGACATATTTCATTTTACTAATCTGTTCGGCCAGATCCAGTGGATCATTCAAGAGAGATACGTGTATCTACGGAGAGCCCCAAATGTCAATTATTATGTTCTCGTGGAATACACCGACTCTTAATATCAATTATGTTATCGTGGAATATGCTAACTTTTAATATGGTGGTTTTTTTCTCAACCACATATTTTGAATGTGAATCTACTGTCCTACACCTAGCGGATCATTGTTGATAAACTTTATTATGGTAAATTTATAATATCTAACCAATATACAATAAAATTAATATTACTTATAGGATGTCAAAATTCAAATTTTACAAAATGTTTTTATTTCTCTTTTTATTATTATTTTTATTTGATAAACTTTTATGATATATTAATTTAGATAAAAAAATTCAAATTTTTTTCAAATATAATTATTATTATCTTTATTTTATATACTTTTGTGATCTATTAAATTAACTAAAAGATTTTAATATTTTTTCAAATATTGATAAGACTAAGACTAAGGTCATAATTTTTAAATCCAATAAGATTCCTTATGATACTTTTGTATATGACAACAACAACATGGAGGAAGTGACTTCATATAAATATCTTGGAATTGATATTCACTATAAGCTCAATTGGAATTATAGCATTGAGAAAAAAATTATTGGGGGATCGAAAGCTTATTATGGGCTTGAAAACAATTGTAAATGAGTTGATATTTGAAGTTAGGATAAGAAGAAACTTCTCTTTGAGACTTTTGTTACACCTATTATTCTTTCTGGATGTGAAGTCTATCTCTAAAATAGAGCAAATTCAAAAGAATTTTATAACCTATAATCTCAAAATTAAAATAAATATGCCCTATCCCATCCTCCTCTTATAAACAAGTCTCTCCTCCATTGAGAGCATGGCTATGACTAGATACCTAATGTATAAGAACAAGTTAAACAACATGGAAGACAAGAGGCTCCCTAAAATTGCTTCAAAATCAAGTCATAACCACCATAGACTAAAGGGAGGATGTCATAAATATGCTCGGTCTTGGCTAAACTATTGGGGAATCACGGAAGAAACCATTTTGCAGAATAAAGATGCTATTAAAAAAACATCAAATCAAAATTTAAGGAAAAAAAGTGGCGTGATAAAGAGTTAGAGGAAAAAATAAAATTAAGGTATTATAAAGATGTAATCAACCCTAATCTAGAAGATCAAAATTATCTATCTATTTTTCCAAGTGTAAAGAAAAAAATAAGCATTGCTAAGATAAGAAAAAATTCTCACTAGCTCCATAGTGAAACTGGGGTTGGTCAATTCCTAAAATGCCATGGGATGAAAGAGTGTGTCACCTTTGCGACGCTAAGAAGGTTGAAGATGAAAATCACTTTCTCTTAGATTGTCCAGCCTATACCCATATTAGATTTCATTTTCAAAATATTTATCACACTACCAACCTTCCTAACCTCTTAACTCAACAAAAGTATGGTGATCTTTGAAAGTTTGTCTTAATTCTTTTCTAGAACATAAACAAAATTCTAAAGAATCGCAAGTAATCAATTACCCTCTTCATCATCATCATCGTCATCAATTATTATTATCCTTATTTTATAGACTTTTGTCACCTATTAATTTAGATAAAGTTTTTCAACATATTTTCAAATATAATTATAAGATGTCCAAGTTAAAATTTTGCAAAATGTTTTTATTTCTCCTTATTTTTTATTATTATCCTTATTTTATAAACTTGTGTAACCTATTAATTTAGAAAAAGGTTTTCAACCGTTTTCCAAAGATAATTAATGTGATTAAATATGAAAAATGAAAAATAAACAATTAAGAATATTTCAAGATTTTGCAAGTTTAATTATTATCTATAAAATTCAAAAATAAAAACATAAAAAATATTATTCTTTTCATTGAAAAAAAATCTACACCAATCTAATATAATTTAGATCATTTAATATTTTATTTTATGTTACTATATATAATTATTGGTGCTTTTATTTAGAAAATACAAATCATCAATTAATCTAATCTAAACTCATACTAATCATTTTAATCTAAGCCATTTAAACATTCAATTTCATGTCACCATTCATAATTAATTTACATGTCACCATTCATAATTCTTAATTAATTTACATGTCACCATTCATAATTCATAATTAAGGGTGATTGATAAAAGTTTATAGCAAGGACGGTCATAGAAAATGAGAGACAATCAAAAACATTTCACCAATAAGTTATAGTAATGTTAAACAAAATGTCTAAATCATATTTAAATCATTATGATGTTTACAATTTTCTTTTTTAGGAATCAAGATATTTCTATCAGCAAGCTAGAGAGATTTTCAGATTTGTGGCCACTACAAATATCATATGACCTACTAATTTAAATTAGGTTTATTAAAATTTTCAATTCCTATTGATGTGATTAAATCTGTAAAATGCTTAATTAAAAATATTTTTCTTATTTAACTGAAAAATCCCACCATCCATTAATCTAATCTAAAACATTCAAACATTTAATTTCATGTCATTATCTATAATTAAAAAAAATGTCTTAAACATAAATCTTAGAGATTTAGTTAGAAAAAACTAAAAAGATTTTTTTTAAATTTACTGTGTTGAGATTTTTCATCCATACAACCAATGGTGGCCTTCATCTAGAAAATCCACACGACCAAGTAATTTAGAATCTAGACCAAATCTATTATTAGAAGCAATGTTGAACAAAATGCCCAAATCATATTCAAATTGGACGCTATTTTTAAAAGAAGTGACATCTTTGAAAATCATTTGGACACAAATTGAGAAGTGACATCTTTGAAAATCATTTGGACACAAATTTCAATTTCAATGTAATGTAAAGAAAATTTAATCCACTCTTTGTGGCTTAAGAGTACATCAATGCCCCTTATATGGTGGTAAGATTATTTACTCCAATATACATTTTCAGATTTGAAATACACTTTGAGATATACTTCCCATTCAAAGATTCGTAGATGTATACCATTTATTATTTTCTTGTTGGGTCTTTCAGATCCATAAATATATACCATTTATTATTCTTTTGTTGAATGCTTCATATTCATAAATATATACTATTTATTACTATCTTGCTGGGTGCTTCAAATTAATTCCATACAACACAAGTTACCAAACTCTTCTTGTCGGTTGCTTCAAGGTAATTACATACAACACAGGCTACCAGACCTTTTTATCTCAAATTTGTGGTTTAATTGAATTACAAGCTGCAGCACCCAGTGCAAGAATCTGTCAAAGTTTGAAATTGACCTGAATTACATGTCCTAGATCATGCAAGATTGGTGTATTTTTCATTAAGATAAATCCTTTGAAACATGGATCATTACGCCACGGCCTCTTCCTAGTAATCTTGCTTTATGCATCATTGCAACTTTGTCATGAATGATTATTATAAGCAAAATTCATTTCTGTTCTACCCGTACCCGTCCAAGGATAAGATAACTAACAACTCTCCACAAGTATAGCAAAGCCATATCTCTGCTACATTGCTTATTATGAGTCAACGAGAGCAACAATTTAACATTTAGAGACAATTATTGAAATTAACCAGTCAATAAGAGAATTAATTATTCCAGATAACGGAGACCCTAAGGATGTAGTGTCATGAGTTTTTATTCAATCAAAAGAAATAAAAATAGAAAACTAAGTTTACACACGTATTTACGGAAATCTGTAAATCACAATTTATCTCGATGGTATGTTTGATGGATATTTCGATGAAGTTCCTTTGTTTTTGTCAACACTCAGATGAGTGAAATTTTGTAATGGATTGGATATTATTTTTGGCAATGGCTCACCAAGACACTGAAAGCTGGTTTCATAAAGGAGTCGTGAGTCCTTCGAGGTGCTAGATTGGCTTAGGTTAATATACTTAACATTATTTATCCAGAAATTATAATTCATCTTTAGCTTTTATTATCAAATTTGGGATCTATGCTGAAACTAATTAGTGAAACCTATATCTACATTGTACAAAAATTATTAATATTCAAAACAGATACAGAATACTCTACATAGTATAAATATCCTTCAATAATCAAAAGAAAATTTAATGTTAGAAGGAAAAGAGATAAAAACATATAATATATATTGCATTAAAATAGGTAATATCACTATATATTAATACTAATACTAAAGTGAAAATAGATAAAATTGAACTTATTTATAAAATTTAGTTGCTACATTAATATCTATAACATTAAAATCATGAAGATAACGTTGTGCTTATTTTAATCCCCACACATATAAAATCTGTAAAATTATTTAATATTTATAATATTAAAATATTTAATATCATAAATAATATATATAAGAAAATAGATCAAATTAAACTCACTTACAAAATTATAAGTATATATATATAATTTAGTTTTACAAGTAATCTATATAACATCAAAGTCATAAGCAAAAACAACAACCATAACATTGTGATCAATTTTATTTCAATTTTCAATTTAAAATATTTTATCAATATATTAATACACATCTCAAATTTAAATTTGGTGAAATGTTTGTATTTGTCTTTCATTTTGTTATCATTATTTTTTATTTTTCTATCATTATCTTTCCTCTAAATTTTATTCATTTTTGTGACTTATTAATTTAGATTAAGTTTTTCAACTTTAATTAATGCTATCAAATATATGAAAATGAAAAATAAATAATTAAAAATATTCCAAAATTTTGCAAGTCTAATAGTTATGATTAAATCTATAAAATTAAAAAATAAATAATTAGAAAAAAAGTCCATACTACTAATTAATCTATTCTAATTTAAATCATTCAAACATTTTATATTCTAATTTAAAGCATTCAAACATTTTATTTGATGTTACTATCTATAATTAAAGATGTTTTCATTTATAAAATCGGGACCACAAATTAATTTAGGGGTTGTCTAAACGTTTTAGTTTGACATTTTTGGTTGGAATTTGGCAAAAACCCTTGAAGCACTCGGAATATGGATTTTGAGAAAAATTCAAGAGATAATATCTTCCAAAAAAAACAAATCATAGAATGTTTGTACTATTACCCCAATACCAACAACCTATGTTGTACAATGGCCCAAGGGTATTCAAAGTGCTTTGTTTCTATTGAGTTATTTTTCCAAAAAATTGGCATATTTTATGGGATTAAGGGAATGGGGACAATCATCCCACCCCAATAACAACCACACATTTAGATATTGAAATTCAAAAATTCAACATAGTGAGGTGAATATCCACCTTGATAAGAAGCATTCAATATTATCGTGAATGCCCGGGATGGGGTGACACACAGCGACGCCTTGCCACATGGCTTAGCATCAAGACACAACTTAAATCTTGTAGGCCGCTCCCCATCCCTTCAACAATTAAGATGGTAGCAGGCCATTACAGCAGCTCTACGGAGGCGGGACTTCTCCCTCGCGCGAATGCACTAGCACAACCATCATTCATGATGATTGAGATAAGAAGGAGCCATGTGATGTCGTCACACGAAAAATTGAAAGTTAGGACGCCTGGACAGAGATGGTTCATTTTCATTTTGGACCTCCCCGCCGATTGGGAGCTCTGGTGCAGTTTCCTCTGTATCTCCATTCACCCCTCCTCTGCAATGACAAGGAAGCAAGGCAAGCCTCGTCGAGGCTTGACTTAGTACACCCACAAAGCGTAGCGAAAGAGAAGATAGAACCTTGAGCGCGCTCTGTCGATGGCGACTTCTATCCTCCAACAGAGAGAAAGAGTCGACCGCTTGACACTCCATGCCACTATAGTATAACCTTTGACAGAGCGGAGCACACACACCCTTGCAATTGATCCTGCTACACAAGCTGGAAGCTGTCCGAAGGGAGGCTTTGAAGAAGAGTTCCCAATTTGGTATGTCGAAGAAACACCGTGCCCAGAGGATTTCGTGACCACCCTGGAACCTCAAGCTACTAAGCCTGAAACACAGGCTGGAAGCGCTCTGAAGGGAGAGCCTACATCAGAGTTCCCAATCTGTTATGTAGAAGAAATACAATGGCCGGATGACTACATCCCCACCTGCCATGCTGAGAAGGTAATGAACGATGATGAGGCTCTGAACAGTACCTACGTAGGGATGAATGTGGACAAGACTAGAGCAGGGATGAACGTGGAAGTGGGGAATGAAACCTTCGACAAAGTAGTAACCAATGATTTGCATGGTCCACTCCTCCATGCAAAGCATTTGGCTCTTGTGTTCGAACTCCGAGGCCACATGGAAGACTAGGATCACAGAGCCCTCCTCATGGGACATCGCTTGGACCTGCTCCTTGATGCATACTCCAATGCTCCAGCAAAGCGGAAATGTCCAATGTGTGCGCAACCATTTGTCATCCCGGCCAGATCTGCGTGTTAGAAGAGAAATTACGACAGGTTACCGGGTATTTGAGTTTTCCTTTGCTCGTCTGGTTTTTCATCAAGTTGTTGTTCAATGTTAACTCAAACTATGTCCATTTGTCCTAGTTTCCTTCGGGCAGGACAGATGGAAAAACAGTTTTTAGCCTATCTTCCTAGACATATTTCGCCCCACACTATGCTGGTTTCCAGTAAAACGACAGCATATTTGGTGGCATGGGACGACAATATCTCTGTGTGTTTGTGTCTATTCTTCTCTGTCAATTTAATATAGTAGGTACTATCTTTTTTACTTAAAAATAAAAATAAAAAATATTATCGTGAATGATGTATTGACTGACCAATACACCAGTGGTCGCATCATTCAAGATTCCCATGACCCATCAGAGCATGGTGGATATTGGTCGCCTTCAACAGAGCAAGAAGGCATTGAACATTGCATTGACTTGGAGTATGTACTCTCAAAAAACTTTAACGGTTCTATATGTTTTTCTTGTGGCATTAAAATTTTAAAATCACATGACATCTCATCATAACTTTATCATGACATTTTTGTGGAGTTGATAAAGATTGGTAGTACACTGTCACATTAAATACAAAGAAGGATATGAGGCCACAACTTAAGAATACAAAAATAAGGATATGAGGCCACAACTTAAGAATACAAAAGTCAGATGTACAATATATTTGACATTTAAATAATCGTACGATAAGATCCCCCTCATGATACATTGAGATCGATATCTAGATTTGGATATTTATTTTAGTTTGGAACAAGAACCATGAGATGCATTCGTCTAGAGGTGCAGCCACCAAAACCAACTATCTAACTACTTTCATATTTGGAAAGATAGGTCAGTTCAAGAAATAATTTATTTTTTGACCTAAGGGGGTTGCGCATACCACAATATTCAATGATATGTTTCTCCCTTCTTAGGCCACTAGAGAAGGAGTTACACATATAGTTAAAAATATATCTTCCATATCTCAAATGGGTATTTCTCAAAATCGCATTTGGATTCCTGGTTTGAGAGATATCATCGATTGAATTTCAGCATGCATTTGACCCAAGGAGGTCGCGCGTACCACCATATTCAAAGGTATTTTTCTTTCTGCTCGTAAAAATATCGAAGGAGGTCCACATATGAGTGGAAATATCTCTTCAAGATATCAAATGGGTATTTCGTGGAATTTCATTTCGTTGTCTGGTTTATGAGATACTTTTGTTTGAAGCAACATATGTTTGTAATGAGTGTGGCCACGTGCCCTTCAAATTTTGCCTTCTTTTTCTCAATCCATGGGCCACCTCATAACAATTTACATATACCTATGGAAATATCTCATCACTAGATCAAATGGGTCTTCGACGGAATTTGATTTCATCACGTGTAAGAAAAGTTATGAATAGATTTGCAGAAGGATGTTCACATCCCCCAAAGTCATGATATTTCCATATTATTTTTTACAATTTTGAGATTTTATTAAAATTTATTTATTTTTCTACCCATGTACAATTCCATTGTCAACTAGGTTATGGGTCAACCAAAAACCCATGATTATGGGTCAACCACACAAAACCCTTCTCTTCATTGGGTATTTTCATACTGTAATCATGATGGTATGATAATGGGGTTTCTATTTTTAGCATGGATGAAATGATGGGGACCATCATTTTCTAAGTGGGAAGGAATGATCCAAATTTTAAGGGGGTATATGGTCTAAATTTAGATGCAAAAGTCATAAATCTATAAAGCTAATAGATTTCCCATGTGGATCAAGGAGATGCCCACCTCCTCATTAATTAATTGGGCTAACAGGTTGCCCATATAGGTCAAAGAGAGTCCCACCTATCCATTATTGTATTGAGTTTTATTGTTCGCTAATTAGTTAGTTGGGTAGTTAGATCTATTATTATAATAATAGAGATTGATTTAGTGAGCTATTTTCATGATTATGTTTGATTTTATTTTCCACTACTTAGTTAGTTGGGTAGTTAGATCTATTATACCAATAATAGAGACTCATTTAATGATCTCTTTTTGACTTTGTCCAATTGACCATTTTGTAATGCTATATAAAGGTCTAACAAACTTTCTCATAATAGCAAGTTACTCATTTTGTCTTCTCTCATATTTTCTATTGTTCATTGTGAGATTAATTATCTCTGAGTGATTTACTAGTAATTAGTTTTAGAGGTGAGGTTCATCTTTGATCCTCACCTCTCGAGTACTTCATTTACATGTTTTTTTCCATTCTTCTTTTCATGCAATATTGGCATGTCTAAGATTCTCCTCTCTCGGCATTCAAGCCATCCAGATCTCAGCCCCCGAGATCCGGATCATCATGGAACCATGTGCTAATTCTTGATTCCATTGTCTTTTCCATACGTTAATAATTCTCTTGAAATGTATTATCCCTCTTCATATGAGCTAAGGATCTTGACATGTTTACCTCTCTTATTTTTAACCATATTTTTAAACTCTTTGAAGTATTAAAAAACAATACTTTTCTTTCTTATGAAATATCATAGACCCATGTGAACTTGGTTTTAACATCAATGAATAAAAGAAAATAAGAAATTTCCCCAGTGATTTAGTTTACATTAGCCCACACACATCAATATGCACTAACTCAATAAAATATATTTTTCATTTATCTATCCTCATTGGGAACTGATTTCTATATTGTTTTCCTAGTGGATAACCATTACATTCAACATGATCTCATTCTTAAAAACTACAATACTTTTTACCATATCTTTTATTTGATGTAAAATAAGATTTTTGAGATTTAAATGCCCATACCTTAAGTGTCATAGCTATTCACACACTTTTGGATAACAAAGCTTATTGACTCTCAATAGTAACATCAATTTGGTATAGTCTTCCCACTCTGATTCCTTCTACTTTTACTTTGTTGTGATCTTGCATATCCCTCACTTGAAAACCTGACTTCACAAATTCAACTTTCAAACCTTGATTTTTGATTGTTGAAACTGAGATTAGATTTTTATTAATCCCTAGAACATACATTACATTTATTATTTGTTTGACACGACCATTTCAAAAATGTAGAGATACATCACCATATCATTTATTTCATTAAATTTATCATCACCTATATACATCTTAACACCATTAGTTATCTCATGAAAGGTTTTAAACCAATATCTATTACAAGTCATATGAATATATGTTCTTGAATATATGAAACATTATTTACAATCATCTACTTATCCTAGTAGGGATACATTTGAAATAAACAACTTTAGATTTTTTAGATCATCACTTCCCTCTCATCTATCAACACAGTTTCATTTTTGTATAGAATTATTAAAATTACGAAATTATTGATCAAGTGATATTATATTTCCACAACAGACGAAACGACACCCATAAATCACCTCTAATCTCAAGTATGCTATATAAATGAAATGCTAACAAGACAAGTCTACAAGCCTACCTTGTTCAGACATTCAAAGAAGACAAGCGTTGAGCATGCGACCCAAATCTTTATACCTGCAACTTGTCCTCAACAACCAATATACGCAAGCATGTGGTGATAATATATTTAATTTCATCATATAAATTAGCATAATACATTAGCATACATGAAAAATATGCCCATCGAAAGTAATTCAAATATTTGCAATATATCAATTAGACGAGAAAATAGCAATTCTATTAAAATAATCAACATAAGTACATAGGTGACAAACTTCTATAACGACACATATTGGAACCGATAAACTAAGTCCCTCCAATTGGGCCTCCATGACTTCAATCCTCCACAAAGGAAAGATCATATTTAGAATTCAATGAGGTTCTCCATCACAAAGTAGGAAGATCTTGGGGGCTGAACACAAGAAGTTCAGAATTTCAAGGATAAAGGGATGCAGACTCAATATGAAGTGAAATTTCTTGAGAGTGTCTTTGCTCTCAATGTTGAATTGTTTTTTAGGTTTGGATATGACTCAATTTATAGCCTCCAAATGAAACTGAAGGGCCAAGTCAGATCGTATCCAGTATATGGAAGGTCAAGGATCATGGATCTTGTGACATGGAATGGAAACCTGACATAATTTTTAATTTTTGAGAACCAAACCTGATGTATGAAGGTTCTAGTGGAGAAACCTACGTATATGCTTGTTGTATAACTGATACGGTGCGTATATGTACACAAATGTGTATTTTAGATCTGAAGTGAAAAAGAAGGAGACTTCAAGTCTACAGAGGGAAATGGAAGGCCATCTAAGAAAGATGCATGGAGTAAGGGAAAATTTGTTGTAACACCAATGTAACTAGGAAAGCATTTCATTAATTGAATTATAAATTCTTTCTCTGCAAATGATTGAGAAAAAAAATGATAAATGTAGTAGAAGAATAATGGACAACTTACCATGCAATTTATTTTCATACTTACAACAATCGAATTTTAAATGATGATTTCAAGTGGATTGCAAAAGGATCTTCATATTGATAGAAAATAGAGACTTGATCATGCATCATAATATCATCCTGGTTCAAAAAGTTTAAGTCCTTTTCTAGGATTTCTATTCCAGTGATGAGGTAAGGTCACTCCACAAGTGTATCTTCGCGTGTTTTCTGATAAAAATGTTCATCATGCTCCACATATTTAAGAACAAATGAAAACAATAAATCTATTTGGCATTCTTCATCAGCATTTTCATATTCATCATGCACTAGTGATATACAAAGATGTTTATTGTCAAAAAATTGCACTATTGATTCTAAAGGTAGCTCTTCATAACTCATTTTTTCTTCAAAAGGATGTTGATGATTTCCTTTATGTATAAAAGGAAGCAATATATCCACTTCAACTATAATTCTATAAGGACTAACCTGAGATGCCAAGATGTCTTCTTTATTTCTTTCTTGAAAAATTATTTCAGAGTTGTCATATAGAAGATCACTATTGTAAAATCCCATGTGTGCTGATGTAGAAATATGCTCTTCATAATCTTGATATTTATCATATACAGGCTGATTACTTAAAGTTTTTAAAACTTCAATTTCAGAAATTTTCATTTCATGAAATTCAGGAAAGAATGGTTGCATATGGATTGCCCAATTTTAATTAAATCTTGAAGCAAAAATTTGATCATAACAAACACAATTAGAAACATTTGAACTAATGTCATATCTATCTATAAAATTACTATCATCAACTTGAAATATCTCTAACTCTAGTGAACAACTATATATATTTTCATAATCATTATCATTAATAATAAAATTTTGAGCAATTTGATGACTTAGAACAATAGCCTATTCCTCGTTGGATTGATCATAACCAAATTCTTGAACAAATTCAGAATTTTCCAAAGATGTTTCTTCAAAAATTATATGATATTCTTCATCTTCACCGCTATGACAAATTTTTTATTCCAACTCTTGATCACCTTCTCCATCAGAAAATCCCTGAAAATCACCTACAAAATTGATACAAAAATCAGCTTCCCAATCATTTACTTGTTGCTGATATGAAATAATTGAAGACGTTTTTTTGTTTGTCAACAATATGAAGCAAAGAATACTATATATTTGATTTATTGTGTTCCTCTTCTTCTCTACGCTTCTCTGTGTTTGGATCGTGATATTTTATTTGACCAAGAAGTTTCCCACAAGCCCGTAAATTGTTTTCAATTTCCTGAGCAATAATAAACATTTTTTTCAATGTTTGAGACTTTCTTTGTCTAATATATAAAGTCAAATCAGGATGATGTGATAATGTATAGTATACCTTGGTAGCAAATTTAGAAGGATGAATCTCAATAGGTAAATTATGATATAATTTTTGAAATATTTTGTTGAATTTCATAACAATTTCTTCATTCATTCTTTTCACAGCATAAAACTCATATAAGTATTGATGATAAGATTTTCTCTCACCCATTTATGCAATAAAACATCATAAAATTCATTCCATGAATAAATTGATTCAATTGGTAAGTCTTTAAACCATGTTTTGACCTATCCTACTAAAGTATGAGTGAACATTCTCATAAAGACATCTTCATATTGAATTTCCAAGCAATCTATGAGATGTTCAAAGGTTTCCATGTGCTTTTCTACTATAACATAATCTTATCCATTGAATGTGGGAAGATTTTTAAAAATTTTGGGAGGTATATCATGAATGATAGATGGCATCTTAAGAGGTTTATATATGTTTAAAATCCATGGGTGAATCTTTACAAGCTGATCACAGGGTATATTAGAGATCGAAGGGAGTAGTAAATTAATATTATCCTCAATTGGTTTTCAAGACCGAGTAGAATTTGGAGGGTTAGATATTTGTACGTTTTGATCAAGGAAGATCTCAAAGGATATTAATACAGAGGGTTGATCGTTACTTCTAGGGGATAACAATAAGGGCTCGCCTCCTTGAGGAGTGCAAGAAGAGATTTGGGTTTCCTTCTCTAAGGAAAGATGATGAACACAATAGTAGAAAATATTTTATAAATATATTTGACAAAGAAACAAATGAATAACCAATAGATCTAAAATATATTGAAATAAAATTGTCATTTGGTACCTGATAATTTTGAAGCAGTTCTTCATTTTTCTGTCAAAGTATGATCTCCCAATGAAGTCATCAGTGGATTCTTCAAATCACAAAGTCATCAAGTGAAAAACAACATGTATGTGTCTAGCTCTTGTTCACCTCCAAGAACCGGATCTAATATTTGGAAATTCCCAGGGAAGATAAAATCCTTCAAAACCATCCCCAACAACGACGCCAAAAAATTTTGTTACTAGAGATTTCTCTTGGTTGTAAAAGAGAAATGTCTAGTACATTTTTAACCAAACTTTGGACTAGAAACTGGCCCTTTCAGTCAAAGGGGGATCCCTCAAGCATCAGATAAATAATTTTTGGTTTCCCATTGTCACTGAACAACATCTTGAAAATAAAAGCACAGTGGCCAGATTTAGGATGATAAAAGAAAAGGATAAGTAGTGTTTAGGATAAAAGGCAGCAAGATAGGATAAAATATGCAAAAATCTCATAGCAGAAGCCTAATCTATTGAGAATGGAGTCATCTAACAGAGCACAATAGTTGAAAATTAAATATGGAAAAAATTGGGAAAATATAATGAATCTCAGACCTGGAAGTGAGTGAGGAAGTCCCTATGTAGCTGAGATGAAGGAAAGTGTAGTTTGTTGGGCATCTCAAACAATTAATCAAACAAACAAGAAGTGCATGGGTTGGGCATAACTTACAAATCTAGTATGATAACACTTTTTTAAAATAAGTTGTAGATGTATGCACATTTTTCTATCGAAATTCATCAGATCAATAAAAACATATATATATCAGCAGTGGTGGTCATACCAATTTGTTGTTTCCAAATTGTATCAATCTCTCTGCAAATTATAAATTGATTAAGAAGAAAACAAATGAACATGTGAGAATCTTAAAACAAAAAAAATAGTGAGAAGACAAGGCTCTGCTAATAACGAGCTATGAATCCAATGCATTAATATATGTCTATGAAGAGTACAACAACCCTACAGGATTACAGATAATGCAACATCTGTGGCAATAAAATCCTATGTTTTCTTGAAAATTTATTGAAATAAACATTCCCATATCATTCTCCTCGATCTCAGATTTCCAATGAGGTATCATGGGCCTAATTTTGTGCCCCGGATCTTGAGATATGACCTTTGGAAATCAAGGTCCTGTAACAATATAGTGCAATCTGGAGAGTGGTAAGTGCATTTTGTGTAATGGTTAAAAACACGAAAAAAAATTAAGTCCCACAAACATGGGAGGAGAGTGGATATTAATGTTTATATTGTTTTATGGTTATGTAATGGTTTGTGTGAGAGAGTGAGGAGGGCATGGTGGAGGGAACATAGGTTAAATTTTTTGTACTAACCCATACTATTAAAATATAATATTAAAATTTAAGTGAATGAGGTAAGGTCGTAGGTGAGTGGACAAGTTAAGTCTTAGGTGGAGTGTAGTCTATGTAGATTCTAGGCTTAGGTCAGGTGATTTATATTATTATGGTAGCACATGGCTTGGGTAGAGTGGGTGGGCAAGAAATTAGGTTAATAAATTTAATAAAACATAGCTTATACCCATGAGTCCTCTCAGTATTTCAGGATCTCGAGTGGAAACAAAATTTGAGATGTGAGATATCTCGAGATCCATATATAAATGTTTTAAACCTGCATAGAATATATCTAGCTAGAAAATGACATACATAGTTTGCAGAGAAAATATCAGAAAAGAGAAACAAGAGAGAAAGAATGGAATAATTCTCATTAACCAAATTAATGAATGATACTTTACACATGATATACTCTGTATAACTCAACTAATGCACACTGGATGATATTCAAATGCACCATAGTGGTGGTGTAGAGTGATATGGACACACACCAGTAGTTATAGGAGTAAACTGCCACCTAGTCTAGTCTCTCAGGTAGTTACGGGAGTGAAGTGCCACCCAGTCTGAGTTAACTAGTCTCTCAGTCTTCAGTTAACTGATTGAAACATAGTGAAGTGAGGAGGAGATCAAGGAATCATGAGTAATGCAATAGTATGGTGATAATACCAAGGACAATAATCATTAGCTAGTGATGATCCCAATGCTAGATGGTGATGATCCCAATCTGTCATCTACACTCCACTCAACTAATCAAACTGAAGTGTGAACTAAAGAGAATATTCTCCTAGAGGAATATTCTCCCTAAACTATAAGAGACTGGATAATAACTAATAAACATAGGGAAAACCTTAGGAAAAATAAATCATATGTGTGTGTGAAGTATCTCCAACACCCCCCTTGAGCATCACTATGGTGAAAATAAAGAATGGGTCCCAACAATGAGGCCATGTTAGGTACCCAAATACGAAAGATACAATGAAATAAATGAGG
>ML777936.1:346869-388298 GCA_009831015.1 Picea engelmannii | reverse complement strand
AAACTTCTTCTCAATGAAGGTCTTGGTGAAGATGTTTGCAGTCTGTTTTGTTGAAGGATAGAACTACAGGTCAATGATCCCCTCCTGTACTAAGTCCCGTATGTAGTGCATGTGGATCTCGATGCACTTCGTCTGTTTCCTCTGAAATGGATCTTTGTATAACTTTAGAGTACTCTGGTTGTCACACCAGATGAAATAGGTCGATGAAACTGAATTCCCAAATCAGTGAGAAAATGTTATGGCCACATAGCTTGAATGGTTATGTTAACTACCCCTTTGTACTCTGCCTCGGTTGAATATAGAGCAATAACAACCTACTTCTTTCTCGACCAATAGATAGGCTAGGAACCAAGACTAAGTGAGTAACCAGATGTGGACTTGCAATTAATATTATCGCCAACCTAGTTAGAATCAATTAACCCGATGAGGTCCAATGTAGATTCTGTTGCATAGTGAATCCAAAAGGTGATGGTTCCCTATACATATAGAACGATACACTTTGCATCCTTCCAATGTATCTCATATGGCCCCTACATGAACCCAAAGACTTCTCCAACTGCATAGGAGAGGTATGGTATAGAGTGTGTAAGATACAAAAAGCTCCCCACTAGCTGTCTGTATAGTGTGTTGTCCACCAGTGGAGTGTCCCTGCCATCCTCAAGTCTAAATATTGATAGGAAAGGACTCGGGGCAGAATTGGATTCTATCATGTCAAATCTCTCAAAGAGATCTCGTGCATACTTGGCCTGAGACAGTTTGATGCCCAATGCATCCTGACTGAAATCGATTCCAAGGAAGAAATGTAGAGGACCCATGTTCGTCATCAAGAACTTGTCATGCAAATTCCTTTTGAATGCATCAATCACTGAAGTCGATAAATCAGTGATCAACCAATCATCAACATACATAACTAGAAGTATAAGTGAATCAGTGTTAAGTGCCTGAATATATCTGCAAATATAATCACCACAAATATTGAATACAAAATATATCCATAGAGAAATATAGAAGAAACCACACTTTATTATTACCCAACCCTTGAGGTAGGTCAAAACCATATGATGGATCCTATTAGGGAAGGGATCCTCTCATGTTCACTTGCCTCTTCCAGGGGGCATCCTCCTATTGAGAGATAACTTACAATACAATGCTTCTCTTCATATCCCATTACATTGCTTGAACCCCTTTATATAGTGCTACCATCAACTAAGAACATTCTAGAGGAGGATGTTGGAAGATTGGTTGTTGTCATTGATGTCAACCCTAGTCATGGGTTTTGGACCACAAGATTGATGAAGGTATTTGGACATGAAGGAAAATGCACATGCAGATACAACACCCATGGATGGATAGTATACATCATGTTGTTTTCGGTGGTACGTCACGTGGATCCTCATGGTTGAGGAGAAATGAGTTTTCGAAGATGACAAAGTGAATTGAAGAAGGAAGTACTTGTAGGCCCTGAAGATAATTAAAGAAAAGAATTACAAAATACAAAAGTGTCAGGTCATCCCTAATGTTAAAAGGAAGTGACATAAATGGTATAAATAAACATCATTATACATTCATTTTATACAAGTTGAATTTCAGAGTTAATAAGAATAAAAGAAGACCAGATTTCAAGAGAGGATGAAGTCTTTTGGTGATGTGTTCTAAGGTATGTTATTTTCAGGTCATCTTACCATTTTTGCTATAACTTTTTTTCTAGAATGATTCATATCATTAAATTGATATGGAATTGAGAAGACATATCAAGGTACCTCTGGTAAAAATTTCAAGTCTTGATTCACTATAATTATGGAGATACACTCTGTGGAAGATAGGGTTTGTGACCAGTCCTGAAGCTAGTCAATAAACATGTGTTCTGGGTAAAATAGTCATAACGTCTTCATCAAGAATCCAAATGAAGTGAGACAAATTTCATTGGATGGAGTACGAACTGTACCTTCTTGTGTGCAAGTTTTAGAATCAGATGTTAATTATTGAGCGTGGGGCATTCTATGAAAGTTCATTCTCCTGAATAGAAAAGAATTGAATAAAGTCTACCATTATTTCTATAACCTCTTTTTGGGGAGGATTCAAGGAGTGAAAATTGGAGGAGTTTCAGAGAATACATTGAGTAATATTATCTACAGGATCAGAGTACTCCAAGAATTGAAGAATTTCAGAAATTGAAGAAGTCTCATGAAGCATTATCATGTTCTATGTGATGATTGGTTGAAGGTGAGGATTTAATATAAATTTTTATTATCTCTCATATATTATTGGGTGGAAGGAAGGGGAAAGGATGGAGAGTTAAACTCTCTCTTGATATTGGAGGATTGTATCTTCCTCTTGGAGGTTTATCCCTCCCTTTACATTTGGAGGCTGTAGCTACCTTTGGAAGTCATTACTTCCCTTGAACAATAACTATTGATTATTCCTCATATATTGTGGATGGTGTATCGTGGTGTACTGGTGTAAATCTTATACTATTGTTCATTTCTCATTGGATATAGTTGAATGGTTTAATTATAAATTGAAAAAGGTTTTAAATTGTACTTGATATTGATTCAACCCCCTCTCAGTATCAACAATTGGTATCATAGCAGGTTACCTTCAGTACAGTTTAACCACTGGAAGGAACATCCTAAGAAGAAATGGAAGACAAAATTCCAAATGGGATTCCACCATTTGATGGAAGCAATTTTGAATATTGGAGTAATAGAAGGGAAACTTACTTGAAAGCTCTTGGGGCAGATGTTTGGTTCTCAGTTGCTTCAGGATACAATGCTTTGAAGAAACCAAAGACTGCAGCACAGAAGGAAGCAAAAAGGAACAACGAATTGGCAATAAATACCACCCTCGATGGATTGACAGATTTAGTGAAATCCAAGGTGGGATCATGTGCATCATCAAAAGATCTTTGGGACAAGCTACAAGATCTTTATGTAAGGGAAGGCATAGAAGAAGAAGAAGAAGAAGAAATTGAAGCAAATTACAACATCTCAGATTTCAAAGAAGAAAATAAAGGTCAGTTCTTTTGCTTTAATTGTGAAGGAGTAGGTCATGTTGAATTTGAATGTCCTCATCCAAGGATTGAAAGAAATTACATTGAAGAAGAAAATTCCAATGAATAAGAATAAAACCATGAAGAAAAAAATATTCAACAAGAAGATGAGAATCTTAAAAAATTGAAGCATGTTGAGATTGAAAATAGCAAGCTCAAAGACACATAAAGAAAACTAAGAAGTGAATTGGGTAGTTGTGAAAAGACAGTTGTAATCTTGATGAAACAATTAGAAGACTTTGAGAAACTAAGAGAATAAACCATTTCCTTGAAAAATCTACTCGAAGAAGAAAGAAGAATAGGAGAAGTAAGGAATGTCCAAATGATGAAGAAAGAAAAAGATTGTGAGAAACTTGAACAAGAAGTTGTCTCATTGAGGACGAGATTAAGAAATTCTCAAGTGCCAAAAGACTTAACACATCTTGGATGCATGGGTGAAACTTCATGCAAAGAAGATGCAAATACCAACAAGAATGTTGAAGAAAGAGCTACATAGAGAGTTGATGAGAAGTGGACCAGGATACCAGAAAGAAGGAATGATTACAAAAGAGGTGAATATCCAAGAAGACATCCTACCTTCAGGAATCAAAGAAGATTCAATCAGTATGAAGGAAACTACAAAAGAATAGATCATGAACCCAAATGGACTACATCACAAAGAAGGTATCAAAATTTCTTTCTTGGTCATTGTTATACTTGCAAAATTTTTGGACATAAGGAAATTAATTGCAGAATCAATGAAAGGAACACATACACAAGAAACATGAATGGTGTAAATAGAAGATATGGAAATAATCATGGATTTGTCAACATAAGTTATATTTCATTTTCCCCATTGATGGAAAAAATATTGCATGCTACAAATGTAATTATCTTGGTCACAAAGCACGAGATTGCAGAGATATGAATGAAGATGTCCCTATGCCAACCACAGTATGGAGAAGGAAAGAGATTCAAAACAATGAAGATTGTCGAATAGCATTGACCGCTGAAGAATGTAAAGAAGAATATGAATGGTACATAGATAGTGGATGTTCTTCACACATGACCGAGGATCAAGACAAATTCATCAACTTGAAGAGAAAGGGTGGCAATGTTGCATTTGGAGATGAATCATCTTCCAAAATACTCGGAGAAGGTGTAGTAGAGCTTGGAAGAAAAAATGTAAATGCAAATAATGTTCTATTGGTTGAAGACTTGAATCATGATCTACTCAGTGTTAGTAAAATGTGTGATCAAGGATACACTCTTACGTTTGATTCCTGAAAATGTAAAATCAGAGAAAATAGCTTAGGAAGATTGGTTGCAACTGCAACAAGAAGACCGAACAACATATACATCCTAGAAATGAAGAAGTGAGAGAAGACAAAATTCATACAAAAGGATTCCAAGGAAGAAAAAGTCCCAAAGACCAAAAATAAGGATGAAGTATTATTGAGTGCCACATGTTTAGGGGGAGTAGCCCCAAAGAAGAAGGTTATCTTTTTCCATTAAACTCAGTGGGAGAAGCCATACCCTTTTCCATTGATGTCAAAGCAGGAGAGAAATTGGGCTCATGATGATAAGGGGAGCATGAGTGTTGCCATCAATGACAAAGGGGGAGATTGTTGGAAGATTGGTTGTTGTCATTGATGTCAACCCTAGTCATGGGTTTTGGACCGCAAGATTGATGAAGGTATTTGGACATGAAGGAAAATGCACATGCATATACAACAACCATGGATGGATATTACACATCATGTTGTTTCTGGTGGTATGTGGCACATCACGTGGATCCTCATGGTTGAGGAGAAATGAATTTTTGAGGATGACAAAGTGAATTGAAGAAGGAAGTACATGTAGACCCTGAAGATAATTAAAGAAAATAATTACAAAATACGAAAGTGTCAGGTCGGCCCTAATGTTAAAAGGAAGTGACATAAATGGTATAAATAAACATCATTATACATTCATTTGATACAAGTTGAATTTCATAGGTAATAAGAAGAAAAGAAGGACGGATTTCAAGGGAGGATGAAGTCTTTTGGTGATGTGTTCTAAGGTATGTTATTTTCAAGTCATCTTACCATTTTTTCTATACCATTTTTTTCTAGAATGATTCCTATGGTGAAATATATATGGTATTGAGAAAACATATCAAGGTACCTCTGGTAAAAATTTCTACTCTTGATTCGCTACAATTATGGAGATACACTCTGTGGAAGATAGGGTTTGTGACTAGTCCTGAAGCTAGTCAATAAATAGGTGTTCCGGGTAAAACAGTCATAACTTCTTCATCTAGAATCCAAATGAAGTGGGGAAAATTTCATTGGAAAGAGTATGGACTTTAGTTTCTTGTATGCAAGTTTCAGAATCGGATGTTAATTATTGAGTGCGGGGCATTTTGTACAAGTTCACTCTTCTGAATAGACCAGAATTGAATAAATTCTACCATTCTTTCTATAACCTCTTTTTGGGGAGGATTCAAGGAGTGAAAATTGGAGGAGTTTTAGAGAATACATTGAGTAATATTTTCTATAGGATCAGAGTACTCCAAGAATTGCAGAAATTGAAGAAGTCTCAGGAAGCATTATCAGGTTCTATGTGATGATTGGTTGAAGGTGATGATTTAATGTAAAGTTTTATTATCTCTCATATATTATTGGGTGGAAGGAAGGGGCAAGGATGGAGAGTTAAAATCTCTCTTGATATTAGAGGATTGTATCTTCCTCTTGGAGGTTTTTCCCTCCCTTTACATTTGGAAGCTATAGCTACCTTTGGAAGTCATTACTTCCCTTGAACAATACCTATTGATTGTTTCTCATATATTGTGCATGGTGTATTGTGGTGTATTGGTGTAACTCTTATACTATTGTTCATTGCTCATTGGATATAGTTGAATGATTTAAGTATAAGTTGAAAAAGGTTTTAAATTGTACTTGATACTGATTCACCCCCCTCTCAGTATTAGCAGAGGAATCTTCTAGAAGTAGAACCTTCTAAGAATTCCTCTTGCATTTATTATATATAACTATCCTTTTATTATATCTAACTACCATAGTGGGACTTATTTAATAATATAGTGGACCTAGTCCACCTTACATTGAATGGCCTCCACTATTATCACTATGGGACCTAACCACCACCCCCCCCCCGAACTACCTCTCTATCTACCTTACATTCCATTACCCTTATGAAAACATTGTCCTCAATGCTTGATGTACAACCATATACCAGGGTCCCATGGATAAGTGTGGACCATAGTGCTGAAGTAGAGTAGAGAAAAAGGGTCCCATGGATAAGTGTGAACCATAGTGATGAAGTAGACTAGAGAACGAGGGTCCCATTGAGAAATCAAAGCCACCATGCTCAAGTAGTCCAATCGCCATTGTAAACTAAGGTCCCATGTCCAAGTGATCATGTGAACTCCACATGGAAGATATCGGCTCCCAATAACCAACTAAAAATGATGCTCCCAATACTGACACCTATCATGTGGATCCAAATAAGAATATCCATCCACATAGTGGGAAAGGGTCAAAGATGAATCTGGAAAGAACAATGCCATTGTAAAATATGCAGGTTGGACGTTGGTAATCATAACTAGCTCATGATGTGGGACATCTATGTTTTCTACAGAAGGTGGAGTAGAGTCATCAAATAAAATATGGAAGTGGTTGTCATCCCATAAATGACAACTATCCATATACAAATCATCACAATCGACCTCAAAATCATACCAAGCTTATATTTCTTGATTATATTCATCCCTGAGCTCCACCATAAGAAATCTCTCTTGCATGCAATCCATTGAATCTTGAATACTACGAAAACTATCATTGAGGCCGTTTGTGAGGCCATCTACAAAGTCATCCAATTTGTCATTCAATGTGTCAAACAATTGGGCTTTGAGTGCTTCAGTAATCTATAGAATATATTTGAGGGTTTGAGAATAAATAGCCATATGAGCAGCCTATGAAAAGTTATGATTTTTACAGTCTCTTCATCGTCACGAAAAAACCCAAAAAATAGAACAAGGGTTTAAAAATAAATTACTGCAGAAAACCGCGACATTTTCTAGAAAAAATCTAAAAAACTGTTGAATTTAAAATGCTCATAACTTCACTTCCCAGACTCTGTTTCGGTTGATGTTTTTTTTTAAATTGGGTATTTTCCTGAGAGAAATTAAAATACCTAATTTTTATTTTCAAATTCATCTCATAAGTCTTCAGATGTGAACCTGAAGTGCACCACCCTATTTTTATTCTCTAGAAAATTTCTGCAAAATGAGAAAAAATGTCTTCCCTTCTTTGGCCAAGGAAAGTGCTCTGATACCAATTGTTAAGGGAAACATCATAAAATGGATCCTATCCTGTTTACTTTCCTCTTTGACGGAGAATCCTCTTATTGAGCGACAAAGCACAATACAATACTTCTCTTCATATCCCATTACATTGCTTGAACCCCTTTATATAGTGCTACCATTACCTAAGAACATTCTAGAGGAGGAATCTTCTAGAAGTAGAACCTTATAAGAAGTACTCTTACATTTATTATATCTAACTACCCATTTATTATATCTAGCTACCATAGTGGGCCTTATTTAATAATATAGTGGGCCTAGTCCACCTTACATTGAATGACCTCCACTATTATCACTATGGGCCCTATGCCCCCCCCACCACTACCTCTATAGATACCTTACAATCAACCGTATTGAGCATGTAAAAATTTGGGTCTGAATTACAATGGAAAAATTCTTGTGAAAGCAGGTAGGAGTCCATGTTTTCATACCATGCCCTCGGGGCCTTCTTGAGGTCATAAAGAGACTTCTCCAATCGAAAGACCAAAGATGAATCCTACATAAATCCCTATGGTTTCTCCATATAGATCTCTTCGAAGAGATCTCCGTGAAGAAATTCATTCTTCACATCCATATGATGGACTTCCCATCCTTTGGCTTCCATAATGGAAAGTTCCAAACATATGGAATCCATCTTCACTACTAGAGCAAAGGTCTCATCATAGTCAATACCATGCACCTATTGAAAGCCTTTGGAAACCATCATGGTTTTTTATATTCTAACATGTCCATCTGTTGTGCTCTTGGTCTTATAGACCCATCTACACCTAACAAGTTTCCTTATTAAAGGAAGGGGAACCAGATCCCAAGTCTGGTTCTCGAGGAGGGAGTTGTACTCCTCTTGCATGGTGGATTCCCAAAATGGATTTCCAGCACCCTCACCATAGGACTGTGGATCTGAATACTGAACCAAGAAAATATGCCTAGGTGGCATCAGTTTAGTGGCATTGAGTGAAAGAGGAGGCCCCTCAAAATTAGATTGAGTCCTCCTAGTATCAACTAGATTCCCAACAAGATCTCCTTCATCCTAAAGAGTAGTATTAGCCCACTTCGGCCTCTGCTATAGCTCTGAATTTTCATATGCATACACTGAATATACATCTGACTATACTAACTTTGTATCTGAATCATCTAAATCCTTTGAATCATAAATCTCATCTGAAGAAGTGTCGTCATGTGCATGTTCATCATCTCTGGCAGGTCAAAGATTAAAAGTGTCTACATGTGGCTGTTGAGGTACATGAAAAACACTTTCCTCGAATTGGACACTTCTCTTATCGATGATTCAGTCAAGGTATCCAATAAATATACACTATGTGCTCTGCGGATCAAGTTCCTTACCCTTCTCAAAGGGAATCTTGGCCCATGCACATGAACCAAAAATACGAAAGTGGGTCACTTCTGATTTGAGACCGCTCCAAACCTCCTAGGGGTCCTTATCATTGACATATCTATGGGAAGATATGCTTTGTACATGTATGTTGCACAATTAAGTGCTTTAGCCCATAATATTTATGGAAGTGACTTTGCATGTAGCATGCAGGATGCCATCTCTTTTAGAGATCTATTTTTCCACTCAACAACTATGTTTTGCTACGAAGTATAAGGAATTGTGTGTTGCAACTGAATCCCTGCCTCATTACAAATATTTTGTATCTCATGGTTGACATACTCTCCCCCATTATCTATTCAAAGGACTTTTATATTCTTTCATGAATGTGTTCAACAAGGGCTTTGAAATCTTTGAGTCGTTTAAAGACCTATGATTTTTCTTGAGAACGAAAATCCATGTGAAGCATGAGAAATCATCAAAAACAATGAGCATGTACATTGCTTTATGGATTTATGGATGTGGGAAAGGGCCCATGACATCACTATGGATTAGATAAAAAGGAAATGAAGCCTTCTGAATCTTTCCTTTGTCGAATTTCTATTGTCAAGGGTGTTTTCCAAGAAAACATCCCTCACAAATTCCTTTGGAGAAGTGGATGTCAGGTAGACCATCAACCATTCCCTTCTTGCTAATTTGTTTCATATATCTAAAATTTAAATTCATGAACCTATTGTTCCATATCCTACTTCTTTCATCAGTATGGGTAAGCAGTAATGCAGAATCTGGTTCAATAAATTCAAAAATTGTGTAGAGTTTTGATTGATGATTTACCTCACCAGTAGAAACCCTGGAATCGGTTTTCATGTCATAGATATCCATTACATC
Source organism: Picea engelmannii (assembly GCA_009831015.1). Taxonomy (NCBI): domain Eukaryota; kingdom Viridiplantae; phylum Streptophyta; class Pinopsida; order Pinales; family Pinaceae; genus Picea; species Picea engelmannii. The sequence goes on along the minus strand of ML777936.1, from coordinate 378,689 downwards.
AAGTGTGAATATGACTCTCTTTCTGATTCCATAGTTTTTCATCTAATACACAGAGAGAAGATTGGTGGAAATTTTTGGAACGTGTACCACATTCTTGAAGCTTCCATTTGTGAGTTCAATTCTTCCTTTACCGGTGACCTCGACTGGAGAGTTTTCCCCCATCAGAATAAGAGGACCTTTGCATGCACCCAATGAAGAGTATACTTCTTTTGCAGCTACCATGTGGTGTGATGCACCTAAATCTATGATCTAAGCATTGAGAGAGTAGTTGATGGAAATCAAAGCATCGCTAGAATTTCCTTTATTCAGATTCTGATCTTCTAGCTTCTTCTTCTTGGCACCCTTGGGGATGCAATCTCCAATATTTTTTTGTTTACGTTTTTGCGACATTTTATCTATCTATTTCTGCATACATGTGGATTTTTGATGGAATACTTTATGGCAGTAAGCGCATTTCTCCCCTTTTCTTTTTCTTCCCTTTCCACCTTTGGATCCAGAGGCATCGTTGAATGGTTTTGAGTACCCTTCCTTCTTTGGATTTGCATGTGATTTCATTTTGTATTTGACTTTAGATTTCTTATTTTGATGAATTCTACCATAATGCATAGTAAGTGCATGAACCTTTGGGCATTTGATTTTTCCCATGTTGATAAGCTTGTTTTTCTCTTGTGTCAGAGATTACATAAAGACCTCAAGAGAGGGCATCTTCCAGGTGGCTCCAAAGGAGAGCCTAAATGAATAAAATGTGGATAAAAACACTGAGTATTATGGACCAAGTTTGGAGAGAATGGTGAGCACCATTTTTTTCTCCTCCATAGATTTATCAACCCCACAAGGCTTGAGTTGTGGCAACAAATCCTTATATTTTATAAAGAAATCTTGGAGATTGTCAAAGGTTTTTGGATCCAATGTGAGAAATTACACCTCAAGCATGTGTCCCCTCATCTCATCCTATTCTCCAAAAATACCTTTAATGGTAGTCCAGGATTCATTGGGGGTTTTACAAGAGGATATGTGAAAGAGGAGTTCAGGAGAAATGAGACTACAAATAGTTCCAAACACTTCATCCATTCGATTCAGGTACTTGTATTTTTCTTTAACTAATGTGGGTTTGATCTCTGTGTCTATGGATAACCTGTATAATCCTCTGCCTTGAATATGCACTATAGTTTTCTCCTTCCATGAAATGAAATTGTACAGTGTAAGAATGAAGTCTTTTGGAAATTACATTTTTTCATTGTCTTCAATCTTCGGTACATGCAAAAAGAATCCATTGTGTATTTTTCATAGAAATCCATCGGCTCTGATACCATGTAAATGTGTTAAAACTGCACAGAATATATCTAGCTATCAAATGACATACACAGTTTGCAGAGAAAATATAAGAAAAGAGAAACAAGAGAGAAAGAATGGAAGAATTCTCATTAACCAAATGAATGAATGATAATTTATACATGACATACTCTGTATAAATCAACTAATGCACACTGGAGGAGAATCCACTACACCATAGTGGTGGTACAGAGTGATCTGGACGCACACCATAAATTACAGGAGTAAACTTCCACCTAATCTAGTCTCTCAGGAAGTTACGGGAGTGAACTTCCACCTAGTCTTAGTTAACTAGTCTCTTAGTCTTCAGTTAACTGACTGAAGAAGGGTGAAGTGGGGAGGAGATCAGGGAATCATGATTAATTCACTAGTCAAGTGATAATCCCAAGGACAATATGCATTAGCTGGTGATGATCCCAATGATGCATGGTGATGATCCCAATGTTGCATGGTGATGATCCCAATGTGGCATCTAGACTCCACTCAACTGATCAAATTGAAGTGTGAACTATAGAGAATATTATCCTAGAGGAATATTCTCCCTAAACTATAGGAGACTGAATAATGACTAATAAACATAGGGAAAACCTTAGGAAAAACAAAATCCTAGGTGTGAGTGAAGTATCTCCAACACCCGAAACCCAATTGACCCGATTGACCAAAAACAACATATAAAATAATATAAAAAAATAATAGTAAATACAAAAATATAAACAATATATAAAAATAATAAATAAATAAATATCAAATGATCAAAATCTAAAACCTGAAGACTTGATGTGACGCCCTTGTATAAATGACATGTGTCATGTGGGGTGGCATATAATAGTGACATGGAATGTAAAAAAAAACATGATTAGATGATGATGTGGTTAGGATACAATAACACATGGCAGTGACATGGAAATTCCACCTACAATTTTTTTCCAATTCAGTGCTGCTACGTAATCATGCCAACTCATCAAAACAATGAAAAATGCCAAACTTCAAAAGGCCATAACTTTTGATTCGAGAGTCAAAATGAGGAAAACTTTATATCGTTGGAAAGATATCGAGGAGACAAATATTATGGGAAGGTTAAAAAGGGACAATAATGAAAAATAAAAATAGTTCAAAATTAGAAACCAAAAGTAATCCAACAAAATATTTCAAGAAATTTATATGGGGTCTCTTTATTTTCAATAAAAATTAGGAAGAAGTGTTCAGGCCTCCATGAAACACTATGATATAAATAATAAAAATCAAACCAAACCCTTAAGAAAAAAAATTTAAAATACCTAAAAAAAAAATAATTTAAAATTTAACCTATGTTACAACACATGTCATCAAAAGAACCAATAGAATTTGTTGGGAGTGAAAGGTACCGGTCATATGTTATACCTATGGGTTTGGAGAAACAATCTGACCATCACATCATCATGTTTGATCAAATGGATGTCACAAATAATGAGAAACTGATCTAGATACTTTTTTGGATCCATAATTCCATCACTCTTAAGAATATGTAAAACCCCCTAAGGAAGGATGGGAAACTAATGTTGCTCGCCTTGTATATTGAGAGGACTAGATCTTGGTCTTCTTATTGTATTTCTTCATCTGTCATTTTCCCTTCCACCATTGTGGGGAATTTCATGTATTTCCTCTTCTTGGTCTCCCATTGTTGTTACAATAAAAGTTTCATAAGTAGAACTTTGAGTGTCTTGATGAATTTCAAGAATCTTCTTTTTGCTTCCTTTTAGAGATCCTTTATATGATTCGATCTTCAATAACTTACTAATGTATTCTTTTTCTTTGAACTTCATCTATATCTTCTCTTTGGGCCAAAGCTTTCCATGTGAGTTTCGATTTCCTCTTAATTTATTGCTATAGACAAACCCAAATTGTATAATTGGTTCAATATGCTTCTTTGGCCTTCAAGTCAAATTTATATCAGGGGTTTATTCGAATTTTGTTGAGTCATTAAATCTTTGGTATGAAAATCCCACCTTTTTTTGATCCCCAGTATGGTCTCCAAAAATGTTGATCTTTAAGACTGTTTAGAGTATTGAAGATAACATCACGAGGATAAACCCACCTACATTTTTAGAGAGGTGGTACTCCTATTTAATATGATACAATTAATACAGAGAATGCCTGAGAAAGGACCAAGATTTTTCTGAAATAAATATTCACAAATAGAGAATGCCTAAGAAAGGACCAGCGTTTTTCAAGAATTCATATTCACAATAACATGCATTATACAAGACTATAAAGGAATAAAATAGAAAATATCACAAGTTATCATTTCCATCATAGCATGAAGTAAATTAAAACATATCATTTAGTAGGATAAGAATAAAGGACCACATATGCAAAGAAATTAGCATGATCATTCAATTAAAACACAAAGTGATTTTGATAGACACATTCTTGAAATATCATGCTTAAAACTCAAAGTCTGAGAAACCAATAGATATGTTCCCCAAATAGTTCTCTGGGAACCTAAAAAATATGCAAATGTCTTAAAAGAGTTAATAATATTTGGAAATGAAATTTCATTTTTTCTAGCAGAATGAGATGGGTCTCCCATGGACCATAATATAAATGAAAATACTTGGAAGAAAAGACTGAAATACATTTAGGAATTGACCTTTGGTATTCATAGACTATGAAATAGAAAATGTTAGATGACTGCTAACTAAAAGGAAATAAATGAAAATCTTAAAAAAATGGTTACTCTACTTACTATGATGGGAAACTCTCTCTCCTTTCTTTTGTCTTTTATATTTTTCTAGTTTGGAGGCGCTTTATCGATTGCAACTGCTTTTTGGGAATCTGGATCAATTATTTTGACCAAAGCATTGTTTAACCATTGTCCAATGTACCACGACATCGGAGAAACTGTAAATTCATGCTTGATATTGGTTTCAAATAGTTCATCTTCAATATACTTTTAATTAAAACCTAATTCATGAATTGTATCTACTTGGTCTTCATTTTTGTTTACATAATAAATTAACCATTTCTCAACTTCCTCTTGCTAGAATTATGTTAGGTTTTCGAATTCATTATACCATGAATTTTTTAGAGCCTCAATTCTTTATTATAATTGATCCTTTGAGAGTAATATAGGGTCCATTATCAAATTTAGGCCCTCCAATTCTTTAGTTAAATCAACAAGCATGAGAAACAAATCACTTATTTTTGAATTTATAATATCACACTCAATAATCATCTCCCATAAACATTTGATTCTCGTTTACCAACATGAATTTATTTACCTAAGTCTAACCTTTGAGGGAAAGTTTTATTACCTCATGTGGACGTTTTTCATACATGTTATTATGGATGTGAATTTTCTGACCTATTCTTTTTAACAATTTTCATCGTTATCTCAATCCTTTTGGAGATATCCTTTGAGATTTAAAATCCTTGTTGAAATACTAGTTGAACTAGAAGTTAGTTCCCAAATATCAAGGATTAAAGTGACCCTATTTTTAATATTTTCTCCAACATACTTTATAATAGCTTCCAATAAACTTGAATTCACTCTCAATATTGAACTTTATTCCGATGTATCCTCTAAAACATTAAGTGGTATAATGGAATAAATTGTTTCTACAAACAATGGTTTGGGAAGTAGAGCGTATTCTAACTCTTTTATTCTTTTCTTCAAAATCAAGTTCTCTTTCTCTTGTTCATCATTATAATATTTTAGGGAATCCCCTACAGCCTCATGAAATTCAAAAACCTTAGAAGGTTTTACTCATTCAATTTCTTTGAGTTCTTTTTAAACGAGGCATGGTGTAGAGCTACTGATTATTCTTCAAAAACTAATGCACCTTCACAAGCTAGTTCTTCTACTACTATTATTCTCTTAATCAGTCATTTTTCAACCCAATCATGCTCTCCAATTATAGCATCAAATTCAATATCTTATGAATTAACTTTAGAGCCTTGAACCTCTTGATTTTCCTTTTTCAACACTTTCCCTTTTTCTCCTTGAAGTTCTTGAAACTCCGTGTGATTTTTCCTTTTCTTTTATAGGGGGTATTTACCTCCTCCATTACCAAAATTTCCATAAATATACTTTCTTTTCTCTACATTACTTACATGATCTTTGCTTCGAGTTGTTGAAGAAATTTTTTCGGAAATGTGGGGTGAGTTCGGGTTACCACTTGTTGTGGTTTTCCTTCTTTGTTTATATTGGTTATTTATGATAATTGTAGTATCAATATCATATTGGTGGCTTTCGGGGGAACTTTCTCAAGGGTTTTGGTTTTCCCTTCCTCCCTCATCCAATTATGTTGACTTAATGAAAGATGAACCATAACCAATGGTGAACATGTGAGCCATGAGAAAACCTTTAGGGTCCAAGCCATGTACTTCGTGATTTTTTCTCATTTTAAAATGAGAGAAATAAAAAGAAAATTCATCCAAGTGAGAGAGGATTTTTGACAATAATCTCTCCAACTTTCAAAGGTAATGGAATGAATTTTTTTCTATTTCTCATTGAAAAAATTGTCCCAAGATCTTTATTTCCTGCATACTTCAACCATAAAGAATTTATCAAAAACAAAATAAGAGAGTAAAAAGGGTTTTCCTTGGAACCCATACAGTATGATATAGTTGAACTCATATTGTACTTCAAAAACTCCCTTTCCAACAATAAATGTTGTGCCTTTTTTTGAAAATCTTTGTGTGGAAGAACCATGAATCATCCTTTTAAAAGTGTATAGGAATGCATTTTGTACATAGTAAAAATGATAAGGATCCTTATGTATCTAGAGTGATGGATACCATAAATGTATTGGATCCTTGTTATAATTCAAATTTACTGACTATGGAAAATCCTCAAGTACATGGCAATAAAATATGGCATGAACCAAATAAGAAGCCATGTAGAACTTGTTTGTTTTATGGAATTTTCCAATTGAAAAGAAACTTGATTCAAGATAATACAAGCCCAATAAAAAATTACATCTTCATGAACAGAATAATGTAGGACATACAAAACATATTTCAGGACAATAGATGTAGAGTATTTCCCAACAATTTTGGTAAACAACCATGTGAATTCCTTGTATGGGTACTTAAGTGAGCATACCTCAATTTGAGAAGAGCTTCCAAAATCATTTTATGGCTCTATGAGAAATTTCCTCAAGAGGTATCCTCCTCCATTATGGGACTTTAGGAAGGAATTTTCTTCAAAACCTTTAAAATTATTCTTGGGTGTTGGGAGTTGAAGTATCTTTCTAAAAACCATAGGCATGAGGGAGACTGGTCTCTTTTCGTCCAGTTGAATTATCCTTTTCCAAGTGTTGAATTTATTTGCATACCACATAATCAATTCCTTGAATTTGAATACCTATGGCATGCACCCAGGCTATGCTATTATGGAAATCCAAATTTTATTTGAGCCTTTTTCCTTAGTTGAGAGTCATGAGTACCACTTAAAAGCTTCCAAACGCTAGAGCTCTCGATCTTCACATCCCAAAGTGTTGATGGTGTCTCCACAATATAGTTCCTTTATATCAATTGACATACTTTTCTTTAATTAATTAAATAAATACGTGGTGGTAGTTTTGAACTAATCTCATTTACATCAAGGATTTAGAAATTACCAAATTCACCACATATATTTCTTAATATCATATGTCATAACACTTAGTTCATAAATGTTAATTATTGATTTGATTTATATTTATAATAGAGATTTTATGAAGACCATGTCACATAAATAACATTATTAATTCATAATGTGTGATTGTGGATGTGATACTGAAATAATTTTTAATGGTTCTCATGTGTTGGGATTGATGGAAATAGGCTATGTATGGAAAGTGAAAAATGAGTAATGCGAGGGTGATTTTGGAGATTGTAGAAGTGAGGCTTGTGGATTGTGGGAGAATAAGGGATGAGATGATGGGAGGGGTATCCTACATTTTCATTCATAGATTAGACTAAGTGTAAAGGTTGGTTCATTTTGCAGGTCACAGAACTATGGGTTCATTCTACAGGATGTAGACTTGCGGGTTACGATTTTATGGGTTGTGGATTTTGGAAATGAATTTATAATGGTTTCGGGTGTATAGTAATGAGGGATCTATGGAGTGAATAAATGACTAAGTATAGGAAATTTTAGGCCTACGTTTTTTCATACTTTTGATGATAAAGGGAGGTCTTCCCGCAACCCACTTTTTGCAAAAAATAACTAAGTGTGGGTCTTTGCAAATATTACTAAGTACTACCAAAGAACTAGAACGTGATCAATGAAACTTGATCAAAATTACCCCACTTACTTTATCTTCCTTTGAGACTGTCAATAAATCCATCTACGATCCTGACAAATCATTAATAATAGAATCTCCCCAATCATGTTAGAACAATATGATGAAGAATTTCATAACTCTAGAGGAAATCATGCTCCTAGCCCTATAGGGAAATCATGCAACTAATCCTACTGATCATGATTATTATTTTGATCATGTTCATATAGTAGTGAAACCCAATACCTTAGGAACTTCATACCATCCACAACCATCTAAAGTTAAACTACTTCTTCCCTAACTAGAGAGGTTAAGTTTTGAAAATCCACTTTCTCAACTTTAGTTTGATTTCTTGGGAGAACTATGAAATGTTTTCATAAAAACACGTTTATTCTAGGAAATCAAATATGTCCCTATATATGCCAAAGTTATCTAAGAACTATGCCTGAGAAATCCTAGTAGGAAAAGGAAGGACCCACAAACTGTCAATTTTATTGGTTAGCTAGCCAAGTTGATGCTTGAGAAAATTTTTATGACCAAGTAAACTGACCCAAAGATCCCTATAGTTAATTTTTACATCAACAATAATTCAATTCCAAACACTTTAATTGACTTGGGATCTACCACCAATGTCATGACTAAGGAAACCATGGAGAAGCTCCAATTTTCCAATTTACACCTAACTCCTATAGTCCTTCAGTTCACTAATTGATCTACTATAAATGTAGAAGGGATACTACATAGTGTAGTAATATATATGGATTCTTAGGAATACATAACAAATTTCATTGTATTGCAGCTAAAAACCAACACTAGGGGCTACCCATTGAGTCAGGGAAGGCTATGGTTGGCCACTATGGATGCCTACATCAGTTGTAGATCCAAGGATATGAATATTTCTCATGGTAATTCCACTAGAATACTTACCGTGTACCCCCTTTCCAATCCCAATATATATCAATAAATGGCTATGTTGGCGGGGGATTAGTACAATGATGATGAAAATGTTAAGAAAATACTAACTCTTGACCAAAATATCACTTTAAAATATGAGACTGAGGATGATCTAATCAACAATTTCATAACCAATCCCTACTCATTCCATCATTCAATATCCCCTTTTCTCAGTCGTATCTTGAAGAAGTGTCTTCAAGAAAAAAATTCATTGGATACTATATCCTTACAATCAAACTCCATGCCTTCTCATTTGTACTCCATAGAAAAATATCGTAATACACATGTGGAAATTAGCCCCCAAAAAATATTCAATATCAGTCCTAAGTTAGAAACCTCCTAGAGGGAACAATTGACTAAGTTACTAGATAAAAATAATAATGCAATTTCCTAGCAATACACTGATATGAAAGGGATTCATCTAGATCTTTCTACCCATCATATTTACATTAGGAATTAATGTCAACCTATTAGACAAAATCAACGATGAATGAAACTTGTTTTGAAATATATAGTGAAAGAAGAATTATAAAAATTGTTTAATATGAATTTCATGTATCCTATCTCGGATACCCAATGGGTCTCACCACATGTAACTGTTTCCGAGAAAAATGGTAAGTGGAGTATTTGTGTTGACTAAAATAATTGAATAAAGACACGTTAAAAGACCATTTCCCTCTTCCTTTCATCTATCATCTCCTTGATACTTGGCTAGTGAGAATTGTTTTCCTTCCTTGATAAGTTTAGTGCATACAAGCAAATTTACATTTCTCCAAAGGATCAAGACAAGACAAATTTTACCTTCCCATGGGGAACCTATCCTTATCAAGTATTTATTTTAGACTATGTAAAAACCCTACTACTTTCATATAGACCATTCTCAATACCTTTTCATATTTGATTAAGGATTGTGTATAGGTTTATATTGATGATTTCATTCTGTATAGTAATTATACTTTTAAGGAAGCCATAGACAACCTAGAGAAAGTTCTCATATGATTCTAGGAAACAAATTTTTCTCTTGGTCATGAGAAATGCCACATGCTATTAACAGAAGGAATTATACTCATCCATCACATATATTTTATATGTATTAAGGTATATCCAACAAAAATCAAGGTAATTTCAAAACTTCTTGTGATGAAATGTCAAAAATATGTTCATAGTTTCTAGGACATGCTAACTAGTATCGTCATTTTATTGAAAAATTCACTTAGATTGCATATCTATAGTTTACACTAATCTCCAAATATGTATATTTTAATTGGATTGATCAATGTTATATTTCTTTTGAATATATCAAGGAAAAGTTTTCCACAACACCTATGTTGAGAGGACCAAATTGGTCTCTACCTTTTCATATTTCCATAAATGCTTGTAAAACAACTATTGGTGTAATACTTGGACAAAAGGGAGACAAACGACTGTATGTTATCTACTTAGAAAAAATATCTCTCGTTGAATTAAAATATACAATAATTGATAAGGATTTTCTTGTTATTCTCCATGCTATTAATGGATTTCGTCAATATAGAACTAGCTATCTTATATTTTTGCATATTGACCACTCATTTATCTGTTCTTTAATGAATGAACTTGTTAATGTTTGGTTAAAATTAACTCGATCATAGATTAGTTAAGATAACCTTGACTAAATCATTGATGGGTTTATCAATGGTGGTTTACAAGCCCATCGTATTGAGAAAACCATGTTATTTTCCAGTGGTATTACATATAATGAAGCATATTTAATGGCCTAGAATACTCCATTTTAAAATTCCTCAAGAGACCAATGTTGGCTTGACTTGGTTATCTTGGTCAAATTGGACAACATTAAATAAATAATATATTTCTTGTAATGTACCAATCTCTTTGGGTACCTCAAGATTCACCTTCTGGGGTGAATTTTATATTTTTAATACCAAAATAAAATCAAGAAGTGTGTAGCAGGCCATGCAATAACCAAGAAACATATGTATTCCTATCAAGAAATCCTTCTCATGCTATGCACAACAATGATCGGAAATTAATAAAGTTAAACATAAACACACACACACACACACACACACACACACACACACACAAAACAAATAATAGAGAATCATAGAAAATGGACTTATCTTTAAAATACGACACACCAACTGGCTGCAGATGTTAGACTTTCCATCGAAACATAGACATTGTTGTTCTAGATATCAATATCATGTCGCCCCCAATCCAGGGATATGAATCCAAAAGTAAGAGTCCTTTACCAACTCTAACACACACAACCAACTATCAAGCTCTCACGATTTTCCCAACCACATAGAAATCCTAGTTTACCAACTCTCTTTCCCTTCAACCTACACAACCCAAAGAAATGACCCCCTTTCTATGCAATGTAGTCTCTCAAGTTTTTCCAATTATTTTCTAGGGATCTAGTGTTACTGGTTAGGAAATATCAATGCTAGAAAATTTAAGGATTCTTAGGTGTGGACAATTCTATCCAAACTTCCATGATTCTCATGCACACATGCATCTATTCCCTCCTAGAATAATCAATAATTACTTACATCCAACCAACAATGAATCTTCTCCTCCACTAATTTTTTCCCATGCCTAGACTAAAAGAAAGAATGAAGGAGGAATGAATAACAAAATAAAATGAAGAACAATGAATGAGTGATTAACCAAATGAATGAGGAACACCCCCAAACAACCAAAAATTGGCTTTATATAATTACATGCAATAAAGCACCACATGGCCTTCCCCAAGAAGCTCATGTAACCACTTTTCCCCAACTAAAACTAAGATGGGTGAATAAATAATGATAAACTAATAATTAGCCCCTTTATCCCCCTCTCTTGTGGAATCATAGCCCCCTATTTCTATATGTGACTGTCTTGTAACCAATGATGTATTTTATTAATATTTTCAAACTATTACATTGTACAAATACATATCTCGTCCCTTGGACATATTACTAACTAGAAGCTCTTTGACCTAGAGTATATCAACTCACGAGTCAAAGTCACATTTACATAAATACACTTTAGTTCATATGGATTAAAACCAGGGATGTTATATCCCCCTCGCCTTATTTTTTTACTCTCCTCAGTTCACAACACGATACCAATGTTCTTAATATTAAAAATCTAGGACCTTCGGCCTTTAATCCACATAGGAAGTCAAGTTGAATGCTTATATACATAGGCATTCTAGCCTAAAAACATGCATACATAGGAACTCTGGCCCAACACATTTATAATATTCTCACACTTTATATTTCTAGTAGCAGTTCCAACCAACAAGATTGCATTCCCCATCATCTCGCACAAACCAAGTAAGTGTACCACCTTCTCTCCTCTACAGTTCCTCAGGTTGTACCACTTCTCTTCAGGTCTCTAGTGAACTCGTCCAAAAAGTCTTAGAGTTGCGCCTCCATGAAATCCGGTTGCAGCAAGTCCATTGGACTTTCTAATTCGTTTCATGCCTTTGTCCTTGAGCTCGATTTCCTTTTGGTGGTCTTCTTCCTAAGATTCTATCTTCAATAGCCAACATCTCATCTATATTACACACATATAATCATCATGAGATATCATCATAACAATTTCACTCATTAAATGTCAAATCTATTTTATAGGGAATTTTGTTTTTCCAATATGAGTTTCCTTTACTAATGTTTGTCTCTTGCATCAACATACATTTGTATTCCTTATGGTATTACACCATTTTCATATCCATTACCATTCTTCCTGCAGTTTTCTAAACCTTCATTCAACCAAACAAATTGTCAGTACTCATGCACATTATCATTCTATCTTGGTAACATTTTCAACAGCTCAGAAAGTGATCTCAAAATTGTAACAAGCTAATAATTCAATCACCTTCATCTAGTCTCCATATTAAATATAATGCAACTATCATTCATTATGCATTTTTAGAACCACCGTATTTTCATAATGCAACAAATAATTACCAATAAAATAAAAATTTATGTCCCAATACCCATGGCCACATCTACACAATGCATCCTTGCATTGACTCCATAATACCACATTTCTATGTCATGCATTCCACCATGGTGAGTTGGAATTTCTATCCAACACCTCAACACATCATCAAACCTCTTCCCAATTACTTTCTCTACTATTTTGATACCTTCCTCTTCAACTCATACACAACACTAGGAAAATATTCCTAAGTGTTCTTCAGTGTCGGAAAATAGGTTGTAGTCCAAACATCAGTTATACAAGAGAAACCATTGTGAACTCACATAGCCCTATAGTCCTTCCATATCCAACCATCTCATGGTATCACACATGAATATCTCTATGTGAGTTCATATCTATAGAAGGAGTATGTCTTCTGACTTGACCTCAGCATGATCTCATAACAATCATAACATAATATGCAATTATATTTTACCTAAATAAATTCTAGCATCAACAATATTCATATACTCTAGGCCTTCGACCATTCCACGTCAATTCAAATATTGAAATTTAACTAAGTGAATTGAAATTCCTACCTCAATTCCCTTCAACATTTATGCATCAAAAGCAACCAAATGCATACTTTCATGGCTGTTATCAACCTATTTGATGATACATGATCAGTGATATTTGTAGAATCTCACAAGCTTCCCCCACCATCCTTTTGATCATCATTCCTACCACCCTCATGGTCTTCACATGGATGGAATCCATATGTAGAAGCAAAAAAATCCACATCTTCAACCATGCTATATCATATTTCTTGAATACATAATCCATCCTTGGTCATACTCAATTTCCATAACATCATTATTCAATGTATATAACAACAAACTATTCTAATTCCACAAGCATGCCATATGCATATCCAAGCATGTACATATGCACAAATGCACATCCATATGCACCAAGAATTCATTGTCAGCATGCCTACTAATACATATGCATTCTAACTTCATCGTATGCATCATGCACTCCAATGAATTTATGTTTCAGCCTCACTTATTTATTTATTTAGGTTGTAACTAGTTGTCCTTGAATTATTTCAAATCCTTGATGTTGGTTTTTCTAATTTCCAAATATGATAATTATTTCTTTATGATTTCAAATAGATTTTAATGCCATTGATATCATATATTAATTACATACTGAGAGTTACAACTAAAATAAAACTACAACGGAAATAACAAAATCATAGAGAAATAGCCATGCACAACAGACAAGACATTTATCCCGGGAAAACCCGAACTCGGGAGAAAAACCCGGAAAACTTTTCTCTAGAAGAAATTCAATCCAATTTCATGAATACATCACCAGGAAAATGAAGAGTTCCAATCATGTAGAAATATGTTCCCTAGTGTGAGGAATATCCCTCAAGTATGGAGCATCACTACTACTAGAACAGGGTAGTGCACCACAAGAATCACACAGCTGGCAAATGGCAACTGCAACTACAACTGAAAACTTGGATGAAGCAACTAGTCAATGTGCACTAAAAGAAGAGAGTTGATGAGATGTGTAATAATGAAATGAATATGGATTTATTTATACTAGTCAAGTCACCTTAATCTACTAGCAGGGTTGACTTGTCATTTTTATATTTTAACTTTATTTTATTTATTTGTGTTTCTTTTACAAGTGTTTCTTCAATGGTTAAATGGATATGGATTAATCTCTTGTCTTATATTTCTTTCTATTGCATTTAAGGGTCTTATATAATGGTTTCTTATGTTTTTTTATGGAGAATGACTTCCCGAAGTTGAAAAACTTCAACACTCCCTCTCAATGAGGGAGACATTATCCATACATGGATTTCTTCAGTCATATAAAAGTTTCCTCATGAACCATGTTGATGATCCATATCCACACAATTGTGCTTAGCACCTCGGGTCTTAAAGAAGACCACACCTGGACCATTCACCTCCACAAGTACATCCTTCTGAGTGAATTTCACCACATGTAAACCCTTGTGAGTGAGTCTTCCATTCTCTACTGGTTAAACCACCAATCTTAGGAGAATGGCATCTGTTAGCGACCAAAAAGTAATGGTATTTTTGGAGAATGTCCTCATTACTCACTAATTGATTTATCGTTCCCTTAGGTATTTTGTCTAGTATAAGAGTCTCAATTCTTCATCAAGCTTTGAATAGTATCCTAGTAATCTTGTTGCCTAAGATTTCTTTGGCTTTTCCATCTTCACCTGCATAGCCAAAATTTAAACATTTTTATTATTTTTGTTTTTGGACCATTGTTTTAGGATTTCTCATCAAAATTTAAATAGTCATTTCATTCGTTGGTCTTTTATCAAAAAGTGGTCTTGTGTGTGTTTAGTGTCAAACCATCAATAAATCTGCAAGCCAAACCTTAATGCTAGCCATGGATCATATGCCAAACTCTGAGTCACACAAATCAAGTTACAAAGATTAGTGTTGATTGTTGAGATCCTTACCTCTCACCACATATTATCAATCATCTTATATATGCATGGGTGCATATAAAGTTAGAAAATATCTAATCTTGATACATATCGGATATGGTTCAAAAGGTAAAAATTAAAGGGAAGAATGCAGAACAATTGCCAGGTGTATTGCACAGGTGGTCCAAGGAGGAAGGTAGCTCAGGCTTTAAGCTGCATGTGGCGAGGTAATGAAAGTTTATGTATGCATCTGAGCCAAAGAGCAAGTCCCAGTTCCCACTCCATAGGATCTTAACATTTGATGCCTCGGGGATTTGATTTCTGAACAAATAAAATATAAATCAAATACAGATAACCTCCATGTATTGCAGATGTCGAATTTTTATTAAAAGACTTGTAGACCACCAAGTAAACACCCTGTCAATTCAGATTGGCGTGCGATGGTCAGAGAAAGATATCATCGACGGATCCTTATTTATTTGAGCAGGTGATTAATCTTGTAGGAAAAGCTTAGATCGATGAAAAGTAACCAATTGTGGAGAACGTTTATGTTTCTTAACACATTGGATGTGGCCACTTTTCATGGAGCATGGGGTTTCTCAGCAGACAGATTGCTAGCTCTTAGTTCATGTCCCTTAACGGATCCAGTAATAGAGATTCCTATATTACATGGTTGGCTTGAATCTCCATTGCTCTTGTATAATCTCTGTGCATGGAGATCCAGGATTCCATTCATAAACGCCCTAGAGCTATGTTCATGGATTTTTGGTACAAAGGGAAAAGTTCTTCATGTTGTTGTAGTTGTATCGGCTCTTGAAAAAGAGCAGCTACATTATCATTTTACATTTATTACACATGTCGATCATAACCAGAAGTATAGGGGTGAATTGTTTGGGTTTGTGCAAACCATAGGAGAACATTTTTGGCACCCGATACATAGAGATCTGAGTCAAATAACCATTTTCCAGATCAGTGTAAAGCTTTGCATCAGACTGATATTCATTGTGTACCTATCTATTTAACAATTATTCATTTAGATCTTGGGTTTTCGAGGATACTCAAGAATTCGTTTGGTGCTTTGTGGAGATTATTCACAAAGTAGATGATGATCATGAATTTTTTCTTAAGGTAGTTACGATTGGGAATTTTGGTATGGGTAAGTCCGGTTTTCTCTCCAGAATCACCAGAAATAAATCCAGTTTGGAAACAAAATCTACCATTGTTGCGGAGTTTGCAATGAGGAGCATTGCTTTTTGCCTTTTCTTATTTTGACACGCAAATTACACTAGATGAGCTTTAGCAAATCTGCCAGGAATTTGGTATTGTTGAGCTTGAGGAAATGATCAAAGAAGATTGATCAAGATAATGATAGGAATACCCATATGCCCCAGTAAGAGGATCATTCTTGCGTTGCTATCAAATTCCGGTCATAGATATCAGCAATTGTGTATTTGGATTTATTTTTCATTGTAGGTCACCTGAGGTTTAAACATCAAATGTCGACAACACTTTATAATGCAGCTGCTGAAGAATCTAACACTTTATGTAGGATCATTGCTACTATGCATAATTTTTTCTCAAAGATAAAATAGATCTTTCACTAGCGCAAAAGGTAGAGTTATAACCAGTTAGCTGATGAAAAGTAGAGCTTTCACTAGCACAAAAGGCAGAAGTATAACCAGTTAGATGATGAAAAGCAGAGTTTTCACCAGCTAACTAGCAAATCTTAAGGTAAAATAGATGGTGAAACCTAAGATGGCCAGATAAAGAGTAATTTTGCCCAGATCGAAGTTTTTACTAATCCAAATCATTTGAAAACACTTGTAATGGATAGATGTTGAATTATAGAGTCAGATTCAAGATCCATTTTGGTGTATAAGGATTAGAAAAGGTATTCAAGTTGGTTTTGGTACCTATTTTGGTGGCAACAAATTAGGGTTTTTGCACAACTCAACAAATTCGAATTCTATCTCTTGGAAGAGTCATCAATCAACCTTGGGAGGCTAGTCTGCACTGCACAAGGATTCTACTACCTCTGAAGACCATCATATGTGGAATTGACCTCATCTTGAGGATCTTTCCCTATTTTTTGTAATTATTGTTTTGACTTTCTGTATTTAGTAAATCTGATCCATTAATTCAAGATGTAGATACTGTGATGTAAAAACTATAAAGCTGAAAATAGAAGATGAACTCAAGGGGAAAATTCAGAATACAATTTGGCCTATTGTACTAAGACTCTTATCTTTATAGAATCACAATATTCTTTTTCTATCAATGTCAGATTTGTTCATATATTGGATTTCTCTGTACTTTATTGCAATTTAGCTCATCTTCTAAGAATTGTTATCTTCTTATTAAAATCATGAATTTGAATTAAAAGATCTCTTACTATCTTGTATGACCCTACATGTTAATGTACTTGGTTATCTAGACTAGTATTCTTCATACCCTTTTCAATTACTCTGTCTGGTCATTGATTTCTAAAGGCATTTTCTTATTCGAATGCATGATAAGTTGTTCTTCTCATTAGCTATTGAGTTATCCCATTGTTCCAAGCACACCAAATTTATCATATTCTCTAGTTACCAAGCATCTTTGGCCTACAACCCCAAGGAGTTTCTTGGAGTGATAACAAATTGGCGTCGTTTCCGGGGAGAGGAGATTGAAGCTCAGCTTCCTTGGGAGATGACATAAGTTCTAGCTTTGATGATAGACAAATATTGGGCACATTTTCGGTTGTAATCATCTATCTGGCGACTCCATAAAGGAAAAATTCAGTGGCGACTCCATTGTTTAGAAATCTGTTGGTGACTCCATTGGTATGACATGAATCAAATCTTTGGTAAGAGGTATGTGTTCTGTGATTTTTCAAGTATTTCTAGTTACCCTCATCCAGTGCCTATTAGAGATGAATGGGAACACAACCTTCCTAGATTTCGAGGAGAAGAATGGGAAGTGCCAACTGAACACTTGCTGGATTTTCATGACTTTATTCATTACCTTGAAATTGTACATGAAGATGTTCAAATTAAGCTTTTCAGGTATTCATTAGAGGGGATCGCTCTTGAATGGTGCAGGTCTCTTCCAAATGCAAGTGTTAGTTCTTTGATAGATTTCCATTCAGCCTTCAATTCCTTTTGTAAAGATTATTTTCAAGGTTGAGTGTCTTTTTGAAGGATGTTGTGAAGAGTTTTCTTCATTTCACAAAGTTTTTGCTTGTCACAAGGATCAAGTTCGTGATAAAGTTGTTATTGTTGAAGAAGACATTTACCATGTAGGTCAAGAGGTGTTGAAGGATAATAGTGACGTATTTGACATCATATCAGATGTGTCTGTTATTTTAAATATTAACAAAAATCAATATGTCTCTTTTGGATGTATTGATGTCAAAGAATCAATGCATATATCAGCAGGAAAAAGAAATGAATCTGAGTGAGCAGGAGAAAGTAATAGATCAACAAATTTCAGATCTGTGGCAAATACTATGAGTAGTCCTCAGTTTTTAGATTTGCAGCCATAGGGAAATTGTAGTAGACATGAAGACTTGAAAGGTGATGAGCAGATTGACCAATCAACAAGTGAAATTATTGAATCTCCAATATATGTTGAGGACAACCCACATTTTCCAGACTTGCAGACAAAAGTGGTTTGCAGAAGATATGAGAAGGAAGGTGAAGAAAAGAAGGGTTCAGATCATAAATTGAGTTTGTATTTTCCTCCAACAGAGATCAAGCAGTCTACATTCAGCATTGAGTTTTGTGAAGGAAAAGAAGAGCAACATTACAATTAGTTGGATCAACAACTCAAAGAGGTATTTCACTATGACTTTAATGATCCTTTTGCTGACTATTTAGAGTCTATGAGTAGCATGGATGTTAAAAAAAATTGTGAGAAGAATATTGTTTTTATCATCTGTTCAAACCTCTTTTCTGCATGATATGGCTTTCATTGTTTCTTGGGTCAAGATCTAGCAAGATGTCAGTAAATCAGTCCCTTACATGGCTTCATTGGAAGCATCACTTCACTTGATAAGAGGAAGTACAGTTGGTTAGTGTAGGAGTAGAAGAAAATAAGCTCACTCAACGAGCATGAGAGCCTTTTCAGTCTAGTAGTTTGCAGCAGGAACTTGTGTTCAACGCGTTGTTAGAGTTTGAATAAGTTGCAAGATTTGGTTAGGGTTTCAAATCATTTTTTGACACTCCATAGCCCAATGAATGTGAGACATTGCTTGCAAGTTTACAGTTGAACATTTGTGGATAGATTACAGTGATCTAGTAAGGCTATTAACGAATCCATAGCCCAATGGACTAGACACAATACAAAATTATGGATGATTGCTGAGCAGGTTGCAGGGTTTTCAGATTAAATGGTTAAGGCGACATGTCTGCTTGTTCTTGAAACCTCACAGGGAGGCTTTCATCCCTAGAAGGAGCTAGATGTTAGCAACCAAAAAGTAATGGTATTTTTGGAGAATGTCCTCATTATTCGCTACTTGATTTATCTCACCCTTAGGTATTTTGTCCAGTATCAGAGTCTCAATTCTTCATCAAGCTTTGAATAGTCTTCTAGTAATCTTGTTGCCTAAGATTTCTTTGGATTTTCCATCTTAACCTGCATAGCCAAAATTTAAACCTTTTTATTATTTATTTTTTTCGACCATTGTTTTAGGATTTCTCATCAAAATTTAAATAGTCATTTCATTTGTTGGTCTTCTATCAAAAAGTGGTCTTGTGTGTGTTTAGTGTCAAACCATCAATAAATCTACAAGCCAAACCTTCATGCTAGCCATGGATCATATGCCAAACTCTGAGTCACAGAAATCAAGTTAGAAAGCTTAGCGTTGATTGTTGAGCTCCTTACCTCTCACCACATATTATAAATCATCTTATATATGAATGGGTGCATATAAATATGGAAAATATCTAATCTTGATACCTATCGAATATGGTTCAAAAGGTAAAAATTAAAGGGAAGAATGCAGAACAATTGCCAGGTGTATTGCGCATGTGGTCCAAGGAGGAAGGTAGCTCAAGCTTTAAGCTGCAAGTGGCGAGGTAATGACAGTTTATGTATGCATCTGAGCCAAAGAGAAAGTGTCAGTTCCCACTCCATAGGATCTTAACATTTGATGCCTCAGGGATTTGATTTCTGAACAAATAAAATATAAATCAAATACATATAAGCTGAATGTATTGCAGATGTCGAATTTTTATTAAAAGACTTGCAAACCACCAAGTAAACCCCCTATCAATTCATATTGGCATGCAATGGTTAGAGAAAGATCTCATCGACAGATCATTATTTATTTGAGCAGGTGATTAATCTTGAAGGAAAATCTTAGATCGATGAAAAGTAACCAATTGTGGAGACCGTTTATGTTTCTTAACACATTGGATGTGGCCACTTTTCATGGAGCATGGGGTTTCTCGGTGGACAAATTGCTAGCTCTTAGTTCATGTCCCTTTACATATTCAGTAAAAAAGATTCCTATATTACATGGTTGGCCCGAATCTCCATTGCTCTTGTATAATCTCTGTGCATGGAGATCCAGGATGCCATTCATAAATGCCCTAGAGCTATGTTCATGGATTTTTGGCACAAAGGGAGAAGTTCTTCCTATTGCTATAATTGTATTGGCTCTTGCAAAAGAGCAACAACATTATCATTTTACATTTATTACACATGTCGCTCATAACCAGAAGTATAGGGGTGAATTGTTTGGGTTTGTGCAAACCACAGGACAACATTTTGGGCACTCGATACACAGAGATCTGAGTCAAATAACCATTTTCCAGATCAGTTTAAATATTTGCATCAAACTAATATTCATTGTGTACCAACCTATTTAACAGTTATTCATTCAGATCTTGGGTTTTCGAGGATACTCAATAATTCATTTGGTGCTTTGTGGAGATGGTTTACAAAGTAGATGATGATCATGAATTTTTGATTGAGGTAGTTTCGATTGGGAATTCTGGTATGGGTAGGTCTGGTTTGCTCTATAGAATCAACAGAAATAAATCCAGTTTGGAAACCAAATCTACCATTGTTGCGGAGTTTACAATGAGGAGCATCGCTTTTTTCCTTTTCTTATTTTCACACACAAATTACTCTGGATGAGCTTCAACGAATCTGCTAGGAATTTGGTATTGTTAAGATTGAGGAAATGATCAAAGAATATTGATCAAGATAATGATAGGAATACCCATATGCCCCAACAAGAAGATCATTCTTGTGCTGCTATCAAATTCCAGTCATAGATATCAACAATTGTGTATTTGGATTTCTTTTTCATTGCAGGTCACCTGAGGTTTAAACATCAAATGTCGACAACACTTTATTATGCAATTGTTGAAGAACCTAACACTCTATGCAGGATCATTGCTACTATGCATAATTTTTTCTCAAAGATAAAACAGATCTTTCACCAGCACAAAAGGCAGAATTATAACCAGTTAGCTGATGAAAAGCAGAGCTTTCACCAGCTAACCAGCAAATCTTAAGGCAAAATAGCTGGTGAAACCTGAGATGGCCAAAGAAAGAGTAATTTTGCCCAGATCGAAGTTTTTACTAATCCAAATCATTTGAAAACACTTGTAATGGATAGATGTTGAATTATAGATTTAGATTCAAGATCCATTTTGGTGTATAAGGATTAGAAAAGGTATTCAAGTTGGTTTTCATACCTATTTTGGTGGCAACAAATTAGGGTTTTTGCACAACTCAACAAATTTTATTTCTATCTCTTGGAAGAGTCATCAATCAGCCTTGGGAGGCTAGTCTGCACTGCACAAGGATTCTACTACCTCTGAAGACCATCATATGTGGAATCGACCTCATCTTGAGGATCTTTCCCTATTTTTTGTAAATATTGTTTTGATTTTCTGTATTTAGTAAATCTAATCCATTAATTCAGGATCTAGATACTGTGATGTAAAAGCTATAAAGATGAAAACAGAAGATGAAATCAAGGGGAAAATCCAGGATACAATTTGGCCTATTGTACTAAGACTCTTATCTTTATAGAAGCACAGTCTTCTTTTGCTATCAATGTCAGATTTGTTCATATATTGCATTACTATGTACTTTATTGAAATTTAGCTCAGCTTCTAAGAACTATTATCTTCTTATTAAGCTCATGAATTTGAATTAAAGGATCTCTTACTATCTTGTATGACCATGCATGTTAATGTACTTGGTTATCTAGACTAGTCTTATTCATACCCTTTTCAATTACTCTGTCTGATCATTGATTTCTTAAAGAACTGTCTTATTCGAATGCATGATAAGTTGTCCTTCTCATTATCTATTGAGTTATCCCATTGTTCCAAGCATACCAAATTTACCATATTCTTGAGTTACCAAGCATCTTTGGCCTACAACCCCAAGGAGTTTCTTGGAGTGATAAAAAAATTGGCGTCGTTGCCAAGGAGAGGAGATTGAATCTCAACTTCCTTGGGAGATGACATAAGTTCCATCTTTGATGATAGACAAAGACTGGGCACATTTTCGGTTGTAATCATCTATCTGGTGACTCCATGAAGGACGAACTCAGTGGCGACTCCATTGTTCAAAAATCTGTTGGTGACTCCATTGGTATGACATGAATCAGATCTTTGTGAAGAGTTATGCGTTCTGTGATTTTTCAAGTATTTTCGGTTACCCTCATCCAGTGCCCAGTAGAGATGAATGGGAACGCAGACTTCCCAGATTTCGAGGAGAAGAATGGGAAGTTCCAGCTGAACTCTTGCTGGATTTTCATGACTTTATTCATCGACTTGAAATTGTACATGAAGATGTTCAAATTAATCTTTTGAGGTATTCATTAGAGGGGATCGCTCTTGAATGGTGCAGGTCTCTTCCAAATACAAGTGTTAGTTCTTTTACATATTTCCATTCAGCCTTCAATTCCTTTTGTAAATATTATTTTCTAGTTGAGTGTCTTTTTGAAGGATGTTGTGAAGAGTTTTCTTCGTTTCATAAAGTTTTTGCTTCTCACAAAGATCAAGTTTGTGATAAATCTTTTATTGTTGAAGAAGACATTTACCATGTAGGTCAAGAGGTGTTGAAGGATAATAGTGACGTATCTGACATCATATCAGATGTGTCTATTATTTTAAATATTGATAAAAATCAATATGTCTCTTTTGGATGTATTGATGTCAAAGAACCAATGCATATATCAGCAGGAAAAAGAAATGAATCTGAGTCAGCAGGAGAAAGTAATAGATCAACATATTTCAGATCTGTGGAAAATATTATGAGCAGTCCTCAGCTTTCATATTTGCAGCCATAGGGAAATTGTAGTAGACATGAAGACTTGAAAGGTGATGAGAAGATTGACTAATCAACAAGTGAAATTATTGAATCTGCAGTATATGTTGAGGACAACCCACATTTTCCAGACTTGCAGATAAAAGTGGTTTGCAGCAGATATGAGAAGGAAGGTGAAGAAAAGAAGGGTTCAGATTAGAAATTGAGTTTTTGTTTTCCTCCAACAGATATCAAGCAGTCTACATTCAACATTGAGTTTTGTGAAGGAAAAGAAGAGTAGCATTACAGTCCGTTGGATCAAAAAATCAAAGAGGTATTTCATTATGACTTTAATGACCCTTTCACTGACTATTTAGAGTCTATGAGTAGCATGGATGTTAAAAACATTTGTCAGAAGAATATTGTTTTTATCATCTGTTCAAACCTCTTTTCTGCATGATATGGCTTTCATTGTTTCTTGGGTCAAGATCTAGCAAGATGTCAGTAAATCAGTTCCTTACATGGATTCATTGGAAGCATCACTTCACTTGATAAGAGTCAGTATAGTTGGTTAGTGTAGGAGTAGAAGAAAATAAGCTAACACAACGAGCATGAGAGCCTTTTCAGTCTTGTAGTTTGCAGTAGGAACATGTGTTCAACACGTTGTTAGAGTTTGAATAAGTTGCAGGATTTGGTTAGGGTTTGAAATCAATTTTTGAGACTCCATAGCCCAATGAATGCGAGGCATTGCTAGCAGGTTTACAATTGAACATTTGTAGATAGATTGCAGTGATCTAGTAAGGCAATTAATGACTCCATAGCCTAATGGACTAGACACAATACAAAATTATGGATGTTTGCTGAGCAGGTTGCAGGGTTTTCAGATTAAATGGTTAAGGCAACATGTCTGTGTGTTCTTGAAACCTCACAAGGAGGCTTTCATCCCCAGAAGGAGCCAAATCTTAATGACCAAAAAGTAAGGGTATTTTTGGAGAATGTCCTCATTACTCTCTACTTGATTTATCATTCCCTTAGGTATTTTGTCCAGTATCAGAGTCTCAATTCTTCATCAAGCTTTGAATAGTCTCCTAGTAATCGTGTTGCCTAAGATTGCTTTGGCGCTTCCATCTTAAACTGCATAGCCAAAATTTAAACCTTTTTATTATTTTTGTTTTTGGACCATTGTTTTAGGATTTCTCATCAAAATTCAAATAGTCATTTCATTCATTGGTCTTTTATCAAAAAGTGGTCTTGTTTGTGTTTAGTGTCAAACCATCAATAAATCTACAAGCCAAACCTTCATGCTATCCACAGATCATATGCCAAACTCTGAGTCACACAAATCAAGTTACAAATCTTAGCACTGACTGTTGAGATCCTTACCTCTCACCACATATTATTGATCATCTTATATATGCATGGGCACATATAAAGTTGGAAAATATCTAATATTGATACATATTGGATATGGTTCAAAGGGTAAAAATTAAAGGGAAGAATCCAGAACAATTGCTAGGTGTATTGCGCAGGTGGTCCAAGGAGGAAGGCAGCTTGAGATTTAAGCTACAAGTGGAAAGGTAATGACAGTTTATGTATGCATCCGAGCCAAAGAGCAAGTGCTAGTTCCCACTCCATAGGATCTTAACATTTTTTTCCTCAGGGATTTGGTTTCTGAACAAATAAAATATAAATCAAATACAGATAACCTCCATGTATTGTAGATGTAGATTTTTTATTGAAAGACTTGCAGACCACCAAGTAAATCCCCTGTCAATTCAAATTGGCGCACGATGGTCAGAGAAAGATCTCATCGATATATCATTATTTATTTGAGTAGGTGATTAATCTTCCAGGAAAATCTTAGATCGATGAAAAGTAACCAATTGTGGAGACCATTTTTGTTTCTTAACACATTGGATGTGGCCACTTTTCATGGAGGATGGGGTTTCTCGGCAGAAAAATTGCTATCTCTTAGTTCATGTACCTTAACATATTCAGTAACAGAGCTTCCTATATTACATGGTTGGCCTGAATCTCCATTGCTCTTGTATAATCTCTGTGCATGGAGATCTAGGATGCCATTCATAAACACCCTAGAGCTGTGTTCATGGATTTTTGGCACAAAGGGTGAAGTTCTTCCTGTTGTTGTAGTTGTATCGGCTCTTGCAAAAGAGAAACAACATTATCATTTTACATTTATTACACATGTCGTTCATAACCAGAAGTACAGGGGTGAATTGTTTGGGTTTGTGCAAACCACGGGACAACATTTTGGGCACCCGATACGCAAAGATCTGAGTCAAATAACCATTTTCTAGATCAGTGTAAATCTTTGCATCAGATTGATATCAATTGTGTACCTATCTATTTAATAGTTATTCATTCAGATCTTAGGTTTTCGAGGATACTCAAGAATTCGTTTCGTGCTTTGTGGAGATGATTTACAAAGTAGATGATGATCATGACTTTTTTCTTAAGGTAGTTTCGATTGGGAATTCTGGTATGGGTAAGTCTGGTCTGCTCTTTAGAATCACTGGAAATAAATCCATTTTGGAAACCAAATCTACCATTGTTGCGGAGTTTGAAATGAGGAGCATCGCTTTTTTCCTTTTCTTATTTTGACACGCAAATTACTCTGGATGAGCTTCAACGAATCTGCCAGGAATTTGGTATTGTTGAGCTTGAGGAAATGATCAAATAAGATTGATCAAGATAATGATAGGAATACCCATATGCCCCAGCAAGAAGATCATTCTTGTGTTGCTATCAAATTCCGGTCATAGATATCAGCAATTGTGTATTTGGATTTCTTTTTCATTGCAGGTCATGTAGTGTCCCCAAGGCCAAGCCCCGTTACAGATCATGTTATATGCAAAGAATTGTAAATATGTTCTATAGGCTGGTGAGCCAAGTTTTGTATAAGCTGTAGGCTTTTAGTTTTGTTAGGCCAGGAAGCCTAAGTGCTGAAGGCCAGGAGCCTGTTGATGTACTTGTATGTATGCAGGTCAATTAATAAAATATAAATACCGCCAGTGCAGACCGACCACGATGAAAGAGTGACGGGGGATTGAGCATCCACAGAGTGGGCAAGGGATCAAGGGGCTGAAAGGTGGGAAAGGGGCTGAGTAAGGAGCCTAGGGGCTAAGCTTAGGGGGCTTAGGCCTGGAATAATATTTTATTATTGTTCCTAAGAATCCATGTGCACATTCTTTTATCCTAAGTCCTTTTTGGAAGGACCCGTGAGTTCCCAAGTGGTGGGAGGAAGGTGTACAGATGGAATGCATGCAGTTCCCAGGGTGACAAGTGTCAACCCTGGTGCATGCAAATAAAATCCTTGAACTGAACCGTGGGGGAGGACACTCGGGCATTCTGAACCGAACCTCCGTGCGTGGAACCAGTACGACCTTTTCCAGATATCCTGATTCATCTTGGAAACCGTTAGCTGTGTTTGCCTGAGGAAAACCGTGTAATACCCTGTCCAGAGATATGAGTCTGTGTCTGTTCTAGGCAACTCGCAAACGCATTCCTGAACCAGAATTCCCTGTGCTGGACTCAAGTGGAAGCATCCTGTGATTGTATGGGAAAACTGCGCTAGCCTGTGCGTGAAGCTTTCTCCGAAATCATCACCGTGAGATCATCCTGTGATTGCCGAGCCATTGTTGGAAGCATTTGTCTGTGTTCCTATGGATTGTTTTGACTGCGCAGTACTGGACTGCGTGAGGCTTGTTGACCTATGAGCGACTCCTCCAGGTGAGGGAGTGCGCAGAGGGAGAAGAGAACTCCTAGAAGGAACCCTGTAGCTGCCATAGAGCCGGAGAATTCCAGTCCAGTCTGTTCCTGTAACCCAAGGTAAGGGAGACTGGCAGCCGAAGGACTGTCTAGGTGACAGAGAAGGTGCACTCTCCTGGGGTGGAACAAGCATGTGGGGAAGAGGGCCTGTGTGCAGTGAGCGTGGGAGATTCCTGGGAGAGCTTCTTCCTGGTGAATGTGAATGTGCTATCTTCCCTGTAACCTCAGCCTAGCGTAGGATTCCTTGCCTTGGGGTGGAGCTCAGTCCCAGCTCGGGGGTGACCTACTATTGAGCTGATGAATAGTGTGGTCTAAGGCTGGGAGGTTCGTGGAAGGCCTGCACTTGGTTGGTGATTTCTCCAGCTGATAAAAGATAAGTATTCTAAGTTATGTTTTGATCATGTTCGCATGACTGTGCTGTTGTGTATCATGTTTTCTGCTGTGTAAATGAATTAATGATGAATGTTATGGAACGTTTAATTATAGCAGTACCCAGATATGTTTCACTCAGTATTTTAAGTGTGTTTTACTGTGTTAAATGCATTTGCTTATAATTCCATATACAGAATGGTAAAACTGAGAGGTTGGGAAAACCGGGGTAGTGAAGGGTACACTACAAATTGGTATCAGAGAAAAGGTTTCGACACTGAGCCTAGATGGGCCAGTGGAGCGGTCTTTGGACCGAAAATATGAAGAGAAATTGGGCCTGGGATGGCCAATTTCGGATGTTGGTTCGTTCCAGTGCGTCAAGTAGTTGCTTGACCATGTTTATAAGCTCAAGAGGTTTAGCGGTGCTGTGAAACTACAGCTGGTATGGTCTATGACCACAGGAAGATAGGTTTCTACGCTGATGGTGTGAGAACCGTCGGATCTGTTCGGGAGGGGAGGCAAACCCTTGTAACCATCAGATCTGGAGAATGTGCACAAGATTCAAAACTTTCGAATGTTGCACCGGAGTTTAACTCGGGAGGATCGTGAGTCGTAAGATACCTATGGGATTACCCATCAACCGTCCGAGTTGACAGAAGTTGCGCAGAACTTAAGTCCTCATGGGTAGAGGAGAAGTCTCGAAGAAGCGTCGGGATATTAGAATTCAAGAGAATCGAGACCCTGTGATTATCGAAAACCCAAGGAGGGATCATAGCCATAAATATCGGGAGGAAACGTATCAGAATCCTGGAGAGAGTCGGAACTCGGAGAATCAGAGTTCTTGAGTACGTAGAAATCTTGTCACACAAAATCGCGATCTACGAATTCGCGACAAGATCCGGACCATTTATATTAGTGGACACGTGGCAGAGATCTGCGCCATCGGGGAAAGTCCTGACAAGGAGTAAATCCATTGGTGATTGAGGTTCACTGGGAAAGTCTCGATAGAAAGGTCATTCATTGGAAATCGGGATTTGAGAAATCGGGAATCGAGAAATCGGGGATTCCGCTGGAAAGCGTTTTGGCGCATTCATGTTTGTGAAACCCCGAACCCCGATAAGGGATAAGGCCAAGGTCACGAGTCAGCGGTCACATAGGCCAGGGATGAGCTTGGAGGACTAAGGCATATTGGAGATCGGAGAATCGGGAGTTGCAAGGACATGCACCTATTGACAGTGCAAGTGCCGAAACTCTGATAAGGGTAGTCACGAGAGCGAAATGACCACGGTCAGGGCGCATGGTCATATGAGTCACGGGCTAGGCTCAGGAGGGCTAGCACGTAAAAAGGGTCATTGGAGATCGGGAATCCGAGAGGATAGTAAACCTTGACATCAGGAGTTGCGAAACTTTGAAACTGGAAGTCCCGAAATAACTGAAATGGAAGTTTCGGTCAACCGAAAAACACAGAGCCATACAGAACTCAGAAAACTTGTGAAGCTGAAATAACTTTCATTCTTGTTCGTATTAATTATGAATATTGTGGGTTATTCATGAAGTTTAATGGCCTGACAATTTTGAATTGGATTGCACAGTGTGTGTTCCGAATACAACAGAGGCCAAAACTCCAGATAATCAACACCAAGTATGGAGTGGGGAAGAATGCCAATTATCCCTGAAATGGAAGATGATCAAGAAGGAAAGGATGTTAACCAAGGAGTCGAGGGATCGTACTCTAATGGGCATGGAAGAGAGATGGATAAGGAAGGACATATGATGAAAATCATTGAAGGGTTACAAAGAGAGGCTAAGGAATGCCGAGCTGATAGCCGAAAGCTCATGAAAGTCAGAGATCGGCAAGGGAAATTAAACTTAAGATTCATGCATAGTCTGGAAAGAATAGAGAAGAAACTTGAGAAAGGAAGAGACTCAAGTACGACGGAGAGTTGCAGAACTCATGGGGAAAGAAGCAGGTCAGGGAGTGGTAGCCAACATCACAGTCGCTCCCAAAAATGTTCTGGCAGTAAGACACATAGCAGTTCAAGCCCATCACCTACCAGAAAACATCAGAAATCTGGAAGGGAGGAATTGAAAGGAGAAATGAATAAAATTAAACCTCCAACATTTGATGGGGAGCATAAGAGGGAGGAAGATGCTGAGACATGGTTGCTTGGCATGAAGAAATATTTCCAGCTGCAGAATTATTCTACTCATGCAGAAGGAAGAATTGCAATGTACCAACTGAAAGGAAAGGCATCTATGTGGTGGGATCAGTTTGTGCAGGTACAACACATCAAAGAGAAAGAGGTTACTTGGAAGGAATTCAAGAGGTATTTCGAGAAGAAATACCTGAAAAAAAGGTACTATGATAGAAAGATGAAGGAGTTCTTCGAACTCAAACTGGGCAACATGACCATTGATGAGTATGAACGAAGTTTTATGGAACTACTGAAGTATGTTCCATTCATCAAAGACGAGGCTGTCAAAATTCAGAGGTATCTGAGTGGACTGCCACCTTCCATTGGTGACAAAATTCAATACGATGATCCTAAGACCATGGCAGAGACCATAAGAAGGGCGAAATGCCTATATGAACAGCAGATAGAAAAGCCTATCTTTCAGAAGACTTGGGATAACCAGAAGAGGTTTAAGAAAGAACAGAGGCAGAAGGGAAGAAAGCCTTCCTTTTTCAAAAACAGTCCTTGGGGACAGTCAACTTTTAAAGAACCCAGGAAATTTGAAGGGAATGAACAAATGTCAAGGCCTCCAACCATGGAGTGTTGGGGCTGTAAAGGGAATCATAGGTACAGAGACTGCCCCCACAGAAAATACAAAGCAAGAACTGTCCATACTGTTCAGCAAGCTGAAACAGTGGAGGATATGGGCAGCAGAATGTCGTGGATATACGCAGCCCTGGATAACAAGCAAGCAAAATTTCAATCACACATGATTGAAGTGGAAGGTATGATCAACAATCGACCACTTGTTATTTTGATTGATTCAGGGGCTAGTCATAGTTATGTAGATCCTAGGTTGGTGGAAAGATTGCATCTAACGAGGAGCAAACATGAGAAGTCTTGGTTAGTGCAGTTAGCCACAGGGACCAAGCAGAAGGTCACTGAATTGGTTAAGTCCTGTTCAGTGGACATGAAAGGAATGAGCACTAAGGCTGAATTGAAAATTCTGCCTTTAGGCTCATATGATTGCTTAATTGGGATGGACTGGTTGGACCAGCACCATTCCCTTTTGGATTGCCGAAATAAGAGGTTCACATGCTTAAACGAAGAAGGAAATCAGGTAACAGTCCAAGGAATTCCCATAGCTGTGACTGTTAGAGAAATCTCCGCTATGCAGCTAAAGAAATGTTACCGGAAAGGCTGTCAGTTATTTGCAGCTCGGGTGGAAGCAGTATTCCAAGATGTGGTCTCAAATCTGGAAGAGCACAGGGTGCTCAAATAATTCGAAGACGTGTTTCAGGAGGTGCCTGGATTACCTCCAAAGAGGGACATTGATTTTTCTATAAACCTGACGCCTGGAGCAGCTCCAGTTTCGAAATCTCCTTATAGGATGAGCACACCAGAGCTAAAAGAGTTGCAACTGCAGATCGAAGAGATATTGAAGAAAGGCTACATTCGTCCCAGCGTGTCACCATGGGGATCCCCAGTCCTATTTGTGAAGAAGAAAGATGGGACGTTGAGGTTGTGCATCGACTTTCAACAGTTGAACAAAGTCACTATCAAGAACAAATATCCTCTGCCAAGAATTGATGATCTTTTTGATCAGTTGAAGGATGTGAAAGTATTTTCTAAAATAGATCTTCAATCGGGATATCATCAAGTGAGGATAAAATATGAAGACATCAGCAAAACCGCCTTTAGAACAAGGTACGGTCAATACAAGTTTACAGTGGTGTCGTTTGGACTGTCCAACGCGCCTGCTGTCTTCATGTGCTTAATGAATGGAGTGTTCAGAAATTATCTAGACAAGTTCGTCATAGTCTTCTTGGATGATATCTTGGTGTACTCCAAGAAAAAGGAAGAACATGAACAACATCTTAGAATGGTGCTGCAGGTGTTGAGAGAACACCAGCTGTATGAAAAATTGAGCAAGTGCTCATTTTACCATAAGCAGATCCATTATATGGGACATATTATATCTGAGGAAGGGATTGCTGTGGATCCTGAGAAGGTAAAGGCCATTCAAGAGTGGCCAGCGCGAAGAAATGTGATAGAAGTTAGATCCTTTATGGGTCTGGCAGGTTATTATAGGAGATTCATAGCTGGATTTTCAAGGATAGCTCATGCTATCACTTCCTTGCAAAAGAAGGAGAAGAAGTTCCAATGGACTGAACAATGTGAGAACAGCTTCCAACAATTGAAGCAGCTACTCACTAGTGCTCCAATCCTGAAGATTGCTGATCCAAGTAAGGATTGTGTAGTATGCACAGATGCGTGTAAG
Source organism: Picea engelmannii (assembly GCA_009831015.1). Lineage (NCBI taxonomy): Eukaryota > Viridiplantae > Streptophyta > Pinopsida > Pinales > Pinaceae > Picea > Picea engelmannii. The sequence continues at coordinate 346,895 of ML777936.1, read as the reverse complement.
GAGGGGCTGGGAGGAGTTCTCAGCCA
>ML777936.1:324955-345398 GCA_009831015.1 Picea engelmannii | reverse complement strand
CATGCTTGCATTACCTGCATCTATGACTGTACATAATGTGTTTCATGTGTCACTGCTTAAGAAATATGTACCTGATGCTAATCATGTTATCGATTGGACTGTGATTCAGGTGGAACCAGAAGGTGTCCTGCAAGTGCATCCTGCGCGCATATTGGACATGAAAAACAAGCAGCTCCGAAATCGATCCATAGAGCTTGTAAAGGTCCAGTGGACCTGGTACGGTCCTGAGGACGCGACATGGGAGCATGCAGATATTATGCGGGCAGAGTACCCGCATCTTTTTGAAAATTTTGAAGGACACATAGAAGCAGTGTAGGTTGCACTGAGGACAGTGCAAAAATAAGGGGAGGGGGATTGTAGTGTCCCCAAGGCCGAGCCCCATTACAGATCATGTTATATGCAAAGAATTGTAAATATGTTCTATAGGATGGTGAGCCAAGTTTTGTATAAGTTGTAGGCTTTTAGTTTTGTTAGGTCAGGAAGCCTAAGTGCTGAAGGCCAAGAGCCTATTGATGTACTTGTATGTATGCAGGTCAATTAATAAAATATAAATACCGCCAGTGCAGACCGACCATGATGAAAGAGTGACGGGGGACTGAGCATCCACAGAGTGGGAAAGGGATCAAGGGGATGAAAGGTGGGAAAGGGGATGAGTAAGGAGCCTAGGGGATAAGCCTAGGGGGCTTAGGCCTAGAATAATATTTTATTATTGTTCCTAAGAATCCATGTGCACATTCTTTTATCCTAAGTCCTTTTTGGAAGGACCCGTGAGTTCCCAAGTGGTGGGAGGAAGGTGTATGGATGGAATGCATGCAGTTCCCAGGGTGACAAATGTCAACCCTGGTGCATGCAAATAAAAGCCTTGAACTGAACCGTGGTGGAGGACACTCGAGCATTATGAACCGAACCTCTATGCATGGAACTAGTACAACCTATGTCGGATATCCTGGTTCATCTCAGAAACCGTTAGCTGTGTTTGCCTGAGGAAAACCGTGTAATACCCTGTCCAGAGCTATGAGTCTGTGTCTGTTCTAGGCAACCCACAAACGCATTCCTGAACCAGAATTCCCTGTGCTGGACTCGAGTGGAAGCATCCTGTGATTGTATGGGAAAATTGCGCTAGCCTGTGCGTGAAGCCTGCTCCAAAATCATCACCGTGAGATCATCCTGTGATTGTCGAGCCGTTGTTGGAAGCATTTGTCTGTGTTCCTGTGGATTGTTGTGACTGCGCAGTACTGGACTATGTGAGGCTTGTTGACCTGTGAGCGACTCCTCCAGGTGAGGGAGTGCGCAGAGGGAGAAGAGAACTCCTGGAAGGAACCCTGTAGCTTCCATAGAGCCAGAGAATTCCGGTCCGGTCTGTTCCTGTAACCCAAGGTAAGGGAGACTGGCAGCCGAAGGACTGTCTAGGTAACAGAGAAGGTGCACTCTCCTGGGGTGGAACAGGCATGTGGGGAAGAGGGCCTGTGTGCAGTGAGCGTGGGAGATTCCTGGGAGAGCTTCTTCCTGGTGAATGTGAATGTGCTATCTTCCCTATAACCTCAGCCTAGCCTTGGATTCCTTGCCTTGGGGTGGAGCTCAGTCCCAGCTCGGGGGTGACCTACTGTTGAGCTGATGAACAGTGTGGTCTAAGGCTGGGAGGTTCGTGGAAGGCCTGCACTTGGTTGGTGATTTCTCCAGCTGATAAAAGATAAGTATTCTAAGTTATGTTTTGATCATGTTGACATGACTGTGCTATTGTGTATCATGTTTTCCGCTGTGTAAATGAATTAATGATGAATGTTATGGAACGTTTAATTATAGCAGTACCCAGATATGTTTCACTCAGTATTTTAAGTGTGTTTTACTGTGTTAAATGCATTTGCTTATAATTCCATATACAGAATGGTAAAACTGAGAGGTTGGGAAAACCAGGGTAGTGAAGGGTACAGTACAGGTCACCTAAGGTTTAAACATCAAATGTCGACAACACTTTATTATGCAGCTGCTGAAGAATCTAACACTCTATGCAGGATCATTGCTACTATGCATAATTTTTTCTCAAAGATAAAACATAGCTTTCATCAGCGCAAAAGGAAGAATTATAACTAGTTAGCTGATGAAAAGCAGAGCTTTCACCAGCTAACTAGCAAATCTTAAGGCAAAATAGCTTGTGAAACCTGAGATGGCTAGAGAAAGAGTAATTTTTCCCAGATCGAAGTTTTTACTAATCCAAATCATTTGAAAACACTTTTAATGGATAGATGTTGAATTATAGAGTCAGATTCAAGATCCATTTTTGGTGTATAAGGATTAGAAAAGGTATTCAAGTTGGTTTTGGTACCTATTTTGGTGGCAACAAATTAGGGTTTTTGCACAACTCAACAAATTCGAATTCTATCTCTTGGAAGAGTCATCAATCAGCCTTGGGAGGCTAGTCTGCACTTCACAAGGATTTTACTACCTCTGAAGACCATCATATGTGGAATTGACCTCATCTTGAGGATCTTTCCCTATTTTTTGTAAATATTGTTTTGACTTTCTGTATTTAGTAAATCTGATCCATTAATTTAGGATCTAGATATTGTGATGTAAAAGATATAAAGTTGAAAACAGAAGATGAACTTAAGGGGAAAATTCGGTATACAATTTGCCCTATTTTACTAAGACTCTTATCTTTATAGAATCACAGTCTTATTTTTCTATCAATGTCATATTTTTTCATATATTGCATTGCTCTGTACTTTATTGCAATTTAGCTCAACTTCTAAGAATTGTTATCTTCTTATTAAGCTCATGAATTTGAATTAAAGGATCTCTTACTATCTTGTATGACCCTGCATGTTAATGTACTTGGTTATCTAGACTAGTATTCTTCATACCCTTTTCAATTACTCTATCTGATCATTGATTTCTAAAAGCAATGTCTTATTCGAATGCATGATAAGTTGTTCTTCTCATTAGATATTGAGTTATCCCATTGTTCCAAGCATACCAAATTTACCATATTCTTGAGTTACCAAGCATCTTTGGCCTACAACCCCAAAGAGTTTCTTGGAGTGATAACAACGTCTGATGCTATATGACATGTGGAATCACCTCAAGAAACTCAAGTCCATAGGTAAACCCTTGTAAGTAAGGTCTACATTTGGACCCATTTACCACAAGTACAACCTTATGATAAAGGTATCCTATCTCCATTAGTCTGCAGCTCAATCTAGGAGAAGTTCCACCTAATGCTTACTAGGTCCACTCACCACCACAAGTACACCCTTTTGAGTGAGTCTCATTTATAGGTAAACCCATGTAAGTGAATTTATCATTATCCACTGGTTAAAACACCAATCATGGGAGAATGATGCCCGATGCAACTACACACTGGAGGAATACTACCACCTTGAGTATTATATCCTAAAGACTATGCATGGGCCACTCACCTCCATAAGTAAATCCTTGTGAGTGAGTGTCACTTATTGGTAAACCCATTTAAGTGAATATTTCATTCTCCACTAGTTAAACCACTAATCTTAGGAGAATGACACTTGATGCTTCCTCCAGGAGAAACAACATCACCCCGATTCTTATGTCTTTTGAAGGCTACTCCTGGGCCACAACTACACCCTTGTGAATACTTTCAGGATGTTGCAAATCATAAACACTTCCTCTCAGTGAGGGAGACATTCTAGATCATGCCAAGCTTGTCTCTAGATAATAGTGCTTCACTTCTCCCTTCTATATCATGTCTCAAATTATCTTCAATCTGCTCATCTATGGATATGTATTGGAGCTTCATTTCTCCCTTCTGCATCATGTCTCATATGAATTCCTATAAAAAACAATTGAAGCTAGACTTATTTATGACTTATGATATCAGTTTCGATATACACTATATATGTTGTATCGAGTGCTATAGAAACCCGCTTTCCTGAAATCGTAATTGATCCCAAGCTGAAGAAGCACTCCAAGGTGCCCATTCGAAATTTTTATATCCTTGCAGCCTCACTTCACCACCTAAGACATATATAAGGCCATATGAAACTATACCATGCAGGTACCTCAACACATGCTTTGTTGAAACCTATTGGTAGTGTCTCAGATCTACCATAAACTGGCTCAAGGTGCTCACTGCAAATAAAATATTTATCCTAGTGTTAACCATATACATCAAGGATCCAATCAACTTCCTATACATCATGGGATCCACCAAACTTGAATCTAAATAAGAATCACTCAACTTATTCAGATTTGTCTCCATAGGTGTATCCGTGGACTTTCAATCCATCATATCGAACCTCATCAGTATCCCCCATCTGAGGAAGATCTCATTGACCTTTGTCACACCTCTAATCCCAAAAAATATTACATCTTGTCAAGATCCTCCACCTCAAACTTTGACTCCGATTCCCATTGTCATTGAAGTAAGTCTTGTTGTCTACTCTGCCTCACCCGGTGCTCCCTCTCTGACTATAGAAAAGTATACTAAAAGAAGTGTATCCTCCCAGGATATATCACATCTTCTATAGGCCTCCTAAACTCATGAAAAATGTTTGTCATTTCTATAATATGTCTCTCTCCCACCTGAATATAAGGGGTGGATCCCTCTGAATGATCATCTCTTCCTCCGATTCAACTAAATATCTCTAAGATCAATCTCACTCTAAGTCTGCATTCTCCCCCTAAAGATTCAATCCCTCTGAGTCTATACAATATTCCTATCCATGTTCTCCCTATGCATCTATTTACTTCCTCTGAAGTTGGATCTCTCATGAACTGTCATGAGGGGCTACTCCTCCCTACTGGATATTGAGGGCTAACTCCCTCTGAACTCTGGCTCCTTCTAAGTTGGTACTTGGTGGGGCCACCTACCTCACCATTGGTGGAGCCATATTATGCTCCTCATGATGTTTCTCATCAATTCCATATAAATCAAGAATATTTGAGGTATTTTCCTCTCCCTGAAAGTATCACGAGGAGATGCACACCTCACTACATACTGCAAAGTATCATGAAGCCATGTTGGCCTCCTCCTGGTCACTGCAACATCTCTAGGTAGATTCAATGGTCATTCTGGCTCTAGTGACTCCTCCTGATATTCTGAAGGATGAACAACTGGACTAGAGGTAATTGTATAGTCATCTCTCATACCTTCCTCTCCTCAAAATCAATCTTCATATGATACACTATGTATCCCATAAACTTACCCTTCTTTCTAGAAGGTTCTAATTTTGTTCTCTTCTACTTCAGTACATGGATGTACACTATCATGTATACAACTCTTTTTCTGGATATTACGCTCCATGTATCAATGTAAATGTGTTGACCTACACAGAGTAGATCTATCTAAACAATGATACACACATTTGTAGAGAGAATTGGAAAAAGAAGAAGAAGGAGAGAAAGAATGGAAAGAATTCTCATTAACCATTGTGAATAATGAATAATTTACACATGATATACTATGTATATCTCAATGAGTTCGACTTGAGGTGAAACAAGTCTCCATAGTGGTGGTACAGAGTGTTCTGAACACACAACATCAGTTACGGGAGTGAACTACCACCTATTCTAGTCTCTCAGGCAGTTACGGGAGTGAACTGCCACCTAGTTGAGTTAACTAGTCAACTAGTCTTCAGTTAACTGACTGAACATAAAGTAGTGAGGAGTTAACTCAAGGAATCAAGGCTAATGCGCCACTTTGGTGATGATACCAAGGCAAGGTTGAATTATCATGGTGATGATCCCAATGCAACATCTAAACTCAACTCAACTAGTCAAACTAAAGCGTGAACTGAAAGAGAATATTCTCCAAGTGGAATATTCTCTCCTAAAATATAGGAGACTGGATAATGACTAATTATGACTAATGAAAAAATAAAAAAATTAGGTAAAATAAATCCTAGGTGTGTTTGAAGTAACTCCAACACCCCCCCTAAACATCACTATGGTGAAAATAAATATTGGGTCCTGGAAACGAGGCCATGTTAGGTACCCAAGTACAAAAGATACACTGAAAATAAAGTGAGGAAAGAGGGAAAACCTCATGGGAAAACCCCCCCTTCAAGGTACAATGTATGTAAAAAAAAAAAGAACTACAGTTGCTAGGCAATTGTGTCCTTCACTCCAAGATGACCTTGTAGAGAATGGAATTTCTACTCAGTGAAGGTGTTGGTGAAAATGTTTGTCGTCTATTTTGTTGAAGGACAGAACTATAAGTTGATGATCCCCTCATGTACCAAGTCCCGGATGTAGTGCATGTGGATCTCGATGTGCTTCGTACGCTACCTCTCAACTGGATCTCTGTAGAACTTTAGAGTGCTCTAGTTGTCACACCAGATGACGATCGACCGATGAAACTGAATGCCCAACTCTATGAGAAAATGTTGTAGCCACATAGCCTGAATGGTTATGTTAACTACCCCTCTGTACTCTGCCTCGGTTGAAGATAGAGCAATGGTAGCTTGCTTCTTGCTCGACCAACAAATAGGCCCGAAACCAAGACTGAGTGAGAAACCAGATGTGGACTTGTGATCAATGTTATCACCAGCCCAGTCGGAATTATTAAAACCAATGAGATATAATGTAGAGTCTACTTCATAATGAATCCCAAAGGTGATTGTTCCCTATATGTATCGAAGAATATTCTTTGAAGCTTTCCAATGTAGCTCATGCGGCTCCTGCATGAACCTGGAAACTATGCCAACTACATATGAGAGGTCTGGTCTAGAGTGTGTGTGATACAACAAGCTCCCTACTAGTTGTTTGTACAGTGTGTTGTCAATCAGTGGAGTCTCCCCACCATCCTCAAGTTTGACTCCTTATAGGAAAGGAGTCGGAGCAAACTTGCAGTCTATCATGTGAAATCTCTCAAGGAGATCTCGTGCATACTTGGCTTGAGACAGTTTGATGCCTGATGCATCCTGACTATTCTCAAGTCCAAGGAAGAAGTGTAGAAGACCCTTTTCCATCATAAAAAACCTGTCATGAAGAATCCTCTTGACTGCAACAATCGCTGAATTCGAGCAACCGGCGATTAGCAAATCATCGACATACAGAACTAAAAGTAGAAGTGAATCATCCATCCTGAGCGTGTATACATTCAGGTCTGATTTACAATGTACAAAGTTCTGTGACAATAGGTAGGAGTCCATCTTGCAATACCATGCCCTCAGAGCCTGCTTGAGGCCATAAAGTGACTTCTTCAGTCGATAGACCAAAGATGATTCCTGCATAAATCCCTAGGACTACTCCATGTAGATCTCCTTAGAGCGATTACTTTGAAGAAATGCATTCTTCACGTCCATCTGATGGACTTCCCATCCCTTGGTTGCTACAATGGCAAGTGCCAATCGTATGGAATCCATCTTCACTACTGGAGCGAAGGTATCATCATAGTCAATACCATGAACCTGTTGAAAGCCTTTGGCGACAAGCTTGGCTTTCTATCTGCTGATCTGTCCATCCACTGCTCTCTTGGTCTTATAGACCCATCTGCATCTGACAAGTTTCCTCCCAGAAGGAAGGGGAACCAGATCCCAACTCTGGTTCTCGAGGAGGGAGTTGTACTCCTCTTGCATGGAGGATTCCCAAAAAGGATTTCCAACAGCCTCGCCATAAGACTTTGGATATGAAGACTGAGAAAATAAAATATGTCTAGAAGGAAATGGTTTAGTGGCAGTGAGTGCAACAGGAAGCTCCTCGAAATCTGATTGAGTCTTCCTAGTATCGGTTGGATCACCAACGAGATCCCCTGCATCCTGAAGAGTAGTTTGTGCCCACGTGGGCCTCTTCTCTAGCTCTACAACTGCATCTGGATGCTCTAACTCTTCATCTAACTGTATTGACTATGAATTTGAATCATCTGATTCCTCTAAATCAGAACTCTCATATGAATAATATTCATCATGTGCATGCTCATCATCTCGGACAAGTGGAAGAGTGAAGGTGCCTGGATGCGACTGTTGAGGTACATGCGAGACACTTTCCTCGAATTGGACACTACGCTCAATGATGAGTCGGTCCAAGGAAAGATCAATAAGTCAATATCCCTTCACACCGTCGGGGTATCCAAAAAAAATGCACTCACTGCTCTGTGGATCAAGTGCCTTCCTTTTTTCAGAGGGAATCCGGGTCCATGCATGTGAACCAAAAATGCAAAAGTGGGCCACTTCTGGTTTGAGGCCACTCCAAGCCTCACAGGGGATCTTATCCTTGATAGATCTATGAGGAGATATTTTTTGGATGTATGTTGCACAATTAAGTTCTTCGGACCATAGTCTCTATGGTAGTGACTTTGCATGCAACATGCAATATGCCATCTCCTTTAGAGATCTGTTTTTTCGCTCAGCAACTCTATTTTGTTGTGGAGTGTAGGGAACTGTATGCTACAACTGAATCCCTGCCTCATGGAAAATATTATGAATCTCATGATTCACATACTCTCCCCCGTTATCATTTTGGAGGAATTTGATCTTCTTTCCAGATTGTGTCTCAACCAAAGCTTTGAAATCTTTGAGGTGTTGAAAGACCTCGGGTTTTTCCCTGAGAAAGTAGATCCAAGTAAAACATGAGAAATCATCAACAAAAATGAGAACAATCCTCTCTTTTCTGATCGATGGATGTGAAAAAAGGACCCATGAGTTCACTGTGGATCAGATCTAAAGGTGCGGAAGCTCACTGAGACTTTCCTTTGACGAATTTCTCTTGAGGGTGTTTTCCGAGAACACATCCCTCACATACTCCCTTGGAGAAATGGATGTCTGGTAGACCATTAACTAATATGTACTTGCTAATCTATCGCATGTATCTGAAATTCAAATGTCCAAACCTTTCGTGCCATATCCTACTACTTTCATCGGCATGCGTAAGCAGTAAAGCGGAATCAGGTTCAATGAATTCAAAAAATGTATACAATATAGACTGATGATTTACCTCACCAGTAGCAACCCTGGAGTTGGTTTTCATGTCGTATATGTCCATGGAATTTGGTTTGAATATGACTTTCTTTCCGGTGTCAGAATTCGTCATATGATACATGGAGAGAAGGTTGACAAAAAGCTTGGGAACATGCAGGATGTTCTCGAAGCTTCCGTTGGTGAGTTCAATCCTTCCTTTGTCAGTGAATTCAATATAAGAGTTGTCCTCCATAAGAATAGGAGGACCTTTGCATGCATCCAAAGAAGAATAGATTGCCTTTGAGGCATCCATGTGATGTGATGCTCCTAAATCTATGATGCAAGCATCGGGAGAGGAGTTGATTGCAATCAAGGCATGGCTAGAATTGCCTTTCTTGGAATTCAGATCTTCTGGATTCTTCTTCTTTGAACCCTCAGGGATGCGATCTCCAAGGTTTTCTTTCTGAAGTATCTGAGACATCAGATCTATTTGTTTTTTCATGCATGCAAATTCTGAATGGAATCCTTTGTGACATTATGTGCATTTCTCTCCTTTTCTTCCCTTTTCTCCTTTGGATCCAGAGGCATCAATGAAGGGTTTTGTGTACCCCTCCTTCTTCGTATGTGCATGATATTTCCGCTTATCTTTATATTTATATTTCTGATATTTTTGGCTACCATCATGCACAGTGAGTGCATGCACCCTTGGGCCTTTGATTGCGCCCATGTTGATGAACTTGGTTTGCTCTTGTATCAGGGATTCGATAAAGTCCTCAAGAGAAGGCATCTTCCAGGTGGATCCAGAGGCAAATCTGACAGTATGAAATATAGATATGAATAATAAGAATTCAATACCAAGATTGGAGATAATGGTGAGAACCATTTGTTTCTCCTTCTTCGATTTATCAACCTCGCAAGCTTTGAGTTTCGACAGTAAATCCTTGAATTTTGTAAAGAAATATTGGATATTATCGAAGCTTTTTGGATCCACTGTGAGCAGCTCCATATCCAACATGTGTCCCCTCATCTCATCATATTTTCCAAAGAGCCATTCCAAGATGGTCCACGCTTCATTGGGAGTCTTATAGGAAGATATATGAAGAAGGAGATCGGGAGAAATAAGACTGCAAATTGTTCTGAGTGCCTCATCCATGAGATTTAAGTACTTGCATTTTTCTATGGATGATGTTGGCTCTGTATATGTATTCATGGTTAACCTATACAACCCTTTGGATCGGAGATGTATGGATATTTTCTCCTTCCATGCAAAATAGTTGTAAGGTGTAAGAATGAATTCTTTTTGGAATTCCATCTTTCCGTTGTCTTCAATCTTTTGCACCTGCAATTTTTTTTTTTGGTGTATCTTTTTCTTAGCACTTCGTTGGATCTGATACCATGTAAATTTTTTGACTTACACAGAATATATCTAGCTAAACAATGATACACACATTTGCAGAGAGAATTCAAAAAAGAAGAAGAAGGAGAGAAAGAATGGAAAGAATTCTCATTAACCGTTGTGAATAATGAATAATTTACACATGATATACTTTTTATAACTCAACGAGTTCGACTTGAGGTGAACCAAGTCACCATAGTGGTGGTATAGAGTGATATAGACACACACCAACAATTACGGGAGTGAACTACCACCTATTCTAGTCACTCAGGTAGTTACGGGAGTGAACTGCCACCTAGTTGAGTTAACTAGTCAACTAGTCTTCAATTAATTGATTGAACAAAAAGTAGTGAGGAGTTAACTCAAAGAATCAAGGCTAATGCACCACTTTGTTGATGATACCAAGGAAAGGTTGAATTAGCATGGTGATGATCCCAATGTTGCATGGTGATGATCCCAATGCCACATCTAAACTCAACTCAACTAGTCAAACTGAAGTGTGAACTGAAAGAGAATATTCTCCAGGTGGAATATTCTCTCCTAAAATATAGGAGATTGGATAATGACTAATTATGACTAATGAACAAATAAAAACCTTAGGAAAAATAAATCCTAGGTGTGTGTGAAGTAACTCCAACAATATCAAGCTAGATATCATCTAATATATTTCCTCCTACAAGTGTCACTATAGCTCCCTCTCAGGGCTATCACCTATGACCTTCCCAGAATAAGAACATGAGCAAGTAGAACTGTCACTATATCTCTTTCTTGGAGTTATCACATGTGACTTGCCTAGAACAAGAAAAATAATAAGAAGAATGAAAAATGGTTTTCTAGTGTTGTGACCAATTATTCCTCCATGGTAACCTTCTTGTAATAAAACAAGAACATGTTCATGGTAACCTCCTTTTATAGAATTATTAACCCCCCAACCAGTGAGACATCATATCCTAAAGGTCACCTACCCAATTCACTCATCTTTCATCATCTTCCCATTGAATTTCTAGCCTAATCTCCCTTCGATTTCCCTTGTCATTTCTCAAGCCTGCAACCAAAGAGGTCGGTCGCTCCTTCCAGACTCCCAATTCATGAACATGTTGCTTTGTCTATGTACTTAGGTTGTGAACAAGACTAGAAGCTCCCTTTTTTTGGATTTGGTTGTGATGGATGAGACCTGTCTCTGATTTCTCAAGGTTTAGTCTTGAGAAGGCTTCAAGTATAAGCCTGAAGATATTATCCCATTAACCATATGGCCTTATCTCTAAATCCATATAATAACCAATCCATTTCCATGGGAAAGGGGGAAAATAACTAGAAAATTTACTCTAGTGTTTTGGAGGCAAGGCATGGGAGAGGAGCTTGGAAGAAAGATATATCTTCATTTTACACTTGTAAGTTGTAATATTTTTTACTTGACTAATGGAAGATATGATGGATGTTTCCCTCTAAATGATTTTTTATGTAATTTTATGCATTTATTGATATAGGATTTATATATTTGTAGATCATGACATATTATCAAGCTTATAATCATCCTTTGCTCATATCTCTATTCATGTTTTAGGTTTAGGAAGAGCCTAAGGGAGATCATCTCCTGAAAGGTACAAAATCCCTACAATAGACTGGTGACCATGCTGGGGAGATTGCCTCTCATGTTCTTTTCTTCCTTCTTTATATATGATTTATTTCTAAAATTATTACACATTAAAATGTCCTGATCTAATTGCTAGACTTTGTTATGCCCTTTCCTGAGTTTAGTTAAAGAAATCAATATCTTGGATCTGATAGATCTCATCCCAAATCTTACTTTTCTTTATTTTTCTTGGCTTCCTAATTTTTTTGTGACTTCCTTGTTCACACAAAGGGACCAAAGCCTTCCTGTTCGTGGTTTTCCACCTTTGCAGAAGCGACCATCCCTGCTCCCAAGATTGTTAGGCACGACCATACTCTTCGGTCTCATTGTATCTCTCTCTGGGTTGCCACCTAGTCACAATGTCTCCCTCTATAGGGAGCGACTGAGACCCTAATATTTTATTTTTGAACAATTTATCCTTCAAAAAACTCAGTTAGACCATTTTAAGCTATTTTCCTTCAACATTCCATATTTGTATGAAGACTATCACTTTGACCTTCGTTATCTTGCTTGAAATTGATGCAATTATATTCTCTTGGTAACCATATCATGTGATTGATAGGTACAAACAAGATCACCTAATCTAATCCTTTTAGTCCTATAGAATATTGCTTATACCTTCCCAAGAAGTCTTTCTTTCATTAAGTTGAATGCTTATTGTTTCCTAAATCATTTGAGAACTTTTCAAACTTTCGTTCAGAATTAAAATATTTTTGCGTGCTTTAAATTTGCATGCTTTGTGTTGTCTTTATTCCATATTTTTCATTCATTTCCGAACATGGTCAATTGAAAGAAAAGGCTGGAGAATATTTTTTGTTTCCATTTTCACGTAATTCGAAAAAATAAAAGAAAAAAAAAACATTTCATTTAGAGTGCTTTAAAATATCATTGAAACAATTTGTACTTAGTTGGGATTGTCATAAATCATTTTGTGAGTTTGGTTGAAAAATTGTCCTTTTATCTTAGTTGTAAGAATATATAGAAAATGATATGCATTAGGGTGTTTTATTTTATAAAAAGAAATATGATCTTCTCCCTCTCCTAAATAGGATTCATCAAAAAGAAAATTGTTCAAATTTCATCCTTTTTCATCCTTTTGGAGTCGAGATTATTCACATCATAAATTTCACTTCCACACAACCTTTTGACTAAAGAGAAGCCTTAAGAATGACACGTGCTAATAAAATTAACTAGACATTTTATTTTCTAAAGAACACCAAATATAGTCTAGGTATAGGGTCTTTGGACTAAGATAAGTGAGTAAATTTTCCAAGACCACAAAAACAAGCCATAGAATATTAAATAGTGGTTAAATAAAACTTTCGTATAGGCATATCTGGGACCGCCCTCTCACACAGAGGTTACACATGAGGTCTTATGTGCCTGGGAAATAGAGATTACCCCTCCAAGGCTTAACCAAACGTAGTGGAACGATAGTATATTGGGGATTCTTCTTGAGAATCAACTTCTTCCATTTGGTATCAGAAATTCATGAACCTCGAATCCCTTTGAGGTCCTCTAAATATTTTTCTAGTCCTCTTGAGGAGTTTTAGACTTGATATCCTTCCCATAATGCCAGACCTGACTGTCGACTGTACCTGCCCAGAGTCTAACTGCGTGTTGATCACCTTAGTCGCCATAATATTTAGGCATATTACACAAGGTGACGATGAATGGTATTCTTCGTTGTACCTGGACCAGATGTTGGTCAAACTCACTCATGCTTCTTGGAGGGAGACCTATGGATAGATCGTAGGGAAGCTTGTACCAAGGTTTAAGTCTGTTAAGAAGGAAAAAAACATAACTAATCCACCCACTTATCCCCACCCCTTCTTACATGTCCCCACGATGTTGGATTTCATCACCAACTAGTGAGCCAATGGAAAGAATCTTTGGTTTTTTTGTCTAATTTCTAGATTATGTTTTAGCATGTGCTGCTTCTTTTCTTTAGTGGGCTATAGGACTGTCATTTTCATATCTCACCCTAGCCTATAAAAACATGTTTCGGCCTCGGAGGATGATAGGTTTTCCTCTGCTACATTACGAACTATTACTTCCCAAATCACCTAAAGATCACCTTCAAGAGGAAAACCACTCTGACGCCGGAAGTGTTGTTACCCCCTTGCTTGAACACCTAGAAGGAGATAAATTTCGAGAAGGTTTTGTACTCCCTGCAAATCCACCTTGGAAATGGCATGGGATGACAATGGCATGGAAATTGGAGGAAAGGAAAGGCATGACATGGAAAGGAAAGCCATGGCATGGCATGGAAAGGCAAGGAAATCCATGGCTTGGAAAGGTAAGACAAGGCAAGGTCTAGGTCTAGGTCATTATTTCAAGTTTTGTGGATGGTTATTTATTGAATGTATATAAGTGGTGATATTTCTTGTTATCTTTTATTCTTATTGAATTAACCTTTTCTTGAAACCCTCAATTTCGTGGTTAGATTAGGAGTTTCCCTCACTTTCCATCCTTGTTAGCTTGTCGTCTAGCATTTAGTTGTCATCTTTGACCCTTAGAATACACCTTGACACCTTTTATTATATTTATGTCATATTTTTCATTCGTTTAGGGCTTGATGTCTTGAATATTCTAGTGTTGTTATGTGTCATATTTCATTTCAACAAGCTTTTCTTATCTAAACCCTAGTTTAGGCTTGCATTTTCAACCCCCTTTAATTTAATGATTACTTGTTTTAAGGGTTGTTATATTTGTCTTGTTGTAACTTAGTTAATATCATTTATTGGCTTGGTGAGGAATGGAAATGGCATGACAATGGGATGCAATGGAAATGGCATGATTCTTGGTGTATAAATATGTTCAATATATATCTTACACTCAATTAAATGTCAATCTGGGATTTGTAATCAATAGAGTTGTTGCACTATATGTGCCAATAACAGATAGTTTCTTATGTTTGATGAGTATATCATAAAGAAGAAACAATCAATACCAATACTTTGTTTTCACACTTCAAAGATAACACTCTTCACACAATTCAGAAATTAGAAAGAAAACTCATAAACAAACATATGATCTAAAGTTCTTTCTTAGGTGATGGACCTGTTCATTGATGTCTCATGAAAGGAAAATGTGAACTTTGATTCTATCTCCTAGAGAAACTAAACTAAAAGCAATCAACACTCTATTTTGCAATCCTTAATCTATGTTTTACACACTATGCAAAAATTAAAGAACAAAATTCAAATAAAAGACTAGCTAACATGCATTCCAAATGCTCTCTTACAAGAAACAAGATCGTCCATTTACTAGCTCATGAAGGTGAAAGATGGATTATGATCTTACTCCTGTAGTCACTCACTTCAATATCAACTTGCAAGTTGTCTAATTCTGCACACTCTTCAAATTAGAAAAGGAATTTTAATGCAACCTCGCAATTCTAAAAAGTTACTTTATTTCTACACAGGAAACAAGGATTTTAAATGAGATGTTCCATGTGTTGGCTCATGTAATGAAAAATATGGACTCTCCAATTGTTCCTGTACTACCACACTTTCCAAGATAGAAGCTAAGATTAGAAGGACACAATTCAAAAATAAATGATCACACACAGAAATCATAAATGTTCACACACAGAAATTATAAATGATTATAAAGCTACCACTAGATTATTGTTCACAACTTTTGATTCACCCACACTTAGATTATTTTGTAACTTACAACTTATTTACATCAAACATTTATACTCACAACTGATATGTACAGAATCACTCTATAGACATACTTACAGAAATTAGATCCACGTTGCAATTACAGTAAGCTTGTGAAGTTGCACCAGTGGGCCCTTGCCGATGACAACGGGGAAGCTTAGAGGGAACTCACAGAATAGAAAACTTTAAATAACACTTGGATTCAATGAACTTAATCTCATATTAATTCTTCAACAATTTTACATAGATAATATGTTCAAAAATCCAATCTGCGACATAACAATTCTTCTCCCTTTTGGCTTAGCCATCACTCGATTTATATGATTTTTACGTTACAAATTTGGATCTAGACAATCCAATCAAAATAAAAACAATTTTCCATCAATGGAGGTCAAGTACAACAACTATCTATTCAAGGAAATGTTGTTCCCATGAATCTGGGCATGATCTTAGAAATTTTGGAAAATTGGAAAAGATTGAGGATGGAATTGTTCCCCCTGAGTTGGAGGTCCACATGTGTATGATCTAGATATTTTGGCCCATTAGTCTGAATGAAAACATTGCTTTGGAAAAAACCCATTACCCCAAATTTTGAGATCCATCGTCATCGGCCCAAAAATCGAGGTTAAAATCTAGTACTGGAATGTTGGTACCAGAATCCTGTAGGTAGGTGTTTAGTACCGGAATACACACAGTCACACCATGAGTACCGGATTAGCACAGAACAAATGTTGGTACCAGATTAGTCACCCAGGAAGTACTGGATCAATTCTTCTTAAGATTCATATAAAATCAATCATTAAATCAAATTAACTCAAGAAAACTAAACAAATCATGCCTTAATCATAATTTACCCCTTATGCACATGAACGAGGTCACTAAGTGGATTTATGGAGGAAACATTCAAGTATACACTCATATCATAGGTAGAATAGGCTCATATAGAGGGTCATATAAGGCATTAGAAGTGTCAAAATGGAGACTCAACATACCCCCATCCTTAAGTCATTGCATGTCCTCATGCAACAATGATATTCAAAATTTTCAAAATTGATGGTACTCCTCACTCGATCAAGCATTCCCTGAAGTTTCATCCTTCTTCAGATATTAAGTTCTCGTTAAACAATATAAACTTCTTGTCTTATGCTTCACACTTCTTACCCATGGCAAAGTAGTTATGACGGAAAAGTGGAGTCATGGATAATAGATTAGATCTGTTAGTAATTTGACGTTTAAGTTTTATCTAATCTATTTTTTATCAAAGTTAGGAGAAAGTGTTGATTGTGACTCTGGTATGATTATAGGATAGTGGCCAAGAGTTTTCATAATGACTTTGACTAATATCCCCCCCTGGCTAGATTACCTTTAAAACAAAAGTGATGTAAGCATAGTTTAGATCTCATTTGAAGAGAGGAACACATAAATGAATACATCCCAAGATGATTAACTCATTTCTTATCCAAGTTTTTAGAGATGAAGCTCTTCTTGCTTAGGTAAGGTGAATTACACATACTGAGGGTCCCACTTCTCATGAAAACCTATTTATTTTAAAGATAGAACTTTAAAGTGGATACTTGAAGGTTCTTAAGAACACCGTTCAAGAGATATAAAGGTCATATCCTAGCCTTAATTTGATAGTGATTGCTTCATAATGAGACCCAAGGGTTTTTGTTCAGTTTTAAGTGATCCACTTTATGTTTTTCAACTCTCTTTACCCGGAATAGCCCCGCTGCTAGCAGGCATGTTCAGTACCCCGACGCGTTTACCTTAGTACCATACAAGCATGGCCCCACTACCAACATACCTATTTAGTACCCCGATGGGTTTACTTGTACTTCCTGATACTTCCTTTTTATTATATTACTCAAAAGATTTAGAATTATGTATACTGCTCATTAACAGTTTTAGAGTATAAGGAAGGCAGGTGGTACGAGAGTGTTTTAGATTTAATAGGCATATAATTAATTGTTTGCAATTATCCCAAGGGTGAAATCATCCACATTCAACTTAAATCTCATCTATTCAATGTATAATGGAACATCTTGGATAATGACTAAGAAGTCCCTCTAGTTAGTCCTATTAGGGTTCTCATGAAAGTTCATTCAGGTTTTGCAAGGGAAGTTCACCACATGAGGTTTTCATCAATACCTCCAAGAGAAACTTGTAAAGATAAACTTGGATAAGAACTTGTTGAATCAACTAGGTTAGTATTATACATAATGGTGTCATCACTTTTCAATGGATATTTCAATTAGCAATCACTTTTTCAAAATTATGAGGTAATAAGACAAGTGCACACATTATCATATCGAGCTAATTGTGGAAATATATTCTTAAAGGATATCAAGGATGATTCATTGAGGGTTGAGTGTAGAAATGTAGGAGGAAGATGTACTTGAGAGTAAAAAGAATTCAACACAGGACTTAAATGATCCTTGATAGAAAGAACATGAAGAGATTAGCCCATACCTCTAATTACCTGAAGTGAAAATGATGTTAAGCACATGAAAAGATCATATCACCTTAGCATCAGTACCAAATTGGTAACTGGTATCAGAACATGTTTCTACAGTACCAAAATAGGACAGTAACGGAATAGGACAGTACTGGAACAGAGCAGAGGGAAGAAATAGAGTGATAGAATGAATGATTTCCATATGAGGAGATGTATATGAGTGATTGCATAAATTCATGGTAGGGAGTGTGCAATAATTGAGAGTAATCATATGTTTATTGCATAATTAGTCTAATTCCTTAGTAAACCGAAAAAAAAATTTGAGTTTATATGTCCTATTGCTTGAAGCATTTAAATCGAGCAGCAAAAATTGAATACATGATTAGAGCTACCATCACCTTATTACCAGTACAAGATCACCCGAGTACCAGATGGACACAGGGTTGTGCTTCTGAAACTTTTGTAGGTTGCACCTTGCAGAAGTAGTGGGTGCTCTCTTGGTGTTCCGGAAGAGGACCTGTGATCTGATTCAACTGAAAAAACATGTAGATGGAACAAATACCAACACTAGATGTAGGAACTCTGGGTTTGCATCAGAATAATGAAAAATAATTTGGTGAATGGGCTCCAAGCTCTGTGAGAAGAGGGTATTCTGTAATTGGATGACCATATGTTGAGATTTTAGAAGCCTCCTCTTTTGGGACCAGGCTGATCACTGCTCCTGTTGGCACTTCTTTTTTATTACAAAAATAATAATCCTAACTACTACTGTCTCAAAAACCACTCCCCCATGCTTGAGGTTTTGCATGGCCTCATGCAAACAATGCGAGACACTAAAAAAATTGCTCAGAGCATTGCGATCATCGGGATTTTCCATAGCAAATCCATATTGCATTTTCATCATGATTTCCACAGAATTCAAAATATCCATCCTGAGATTTTTCTCAAAATGAGATGATGCTTCGACCTTTGAAGTCTCAGCTTGTAGGGAAGATTGAATACATTGAGAATCCTAATGATTTTATGATTGAAAGTGCACCAATTCATCCTCAAAAGATATTTTTCAAATGATTAATCCAGATCATCAATTGTCAAGTTATAAGTGTGCAATGGGGAAGACTGGCTTGTATAACAGATGTGGCAATTTGTAGCTGGCAAAGAGCTCATTTGCATGCAAATGATATTTCAAATTGTGTGGCCTTCTCAAAAGTTGTAATATTCAATTCAGATGCATTTTGAGAAATCAAATATACATGCATGTACCTTCATATTCTCCAAAGATTTAGCTGGAGTCACATTTGAAAACTGAACAAAGTCATTAAGTTCTCAAAAATGAGTATGCACAAATACTTTTTTTGAAGATGGTCTTGCAAGTTATGGAAGAGGAATACCATAGAATGAAACAACACTATTGAATTCTGGACACAACACATCGCTTGCAATAGATAAATCACCACCCTTGTAAATGCAGTGACCACGGTCTCAATAGTTGCACCTGCTCCATGGCCTCTTTTGAGGGATTGCAAATTATGGGTGTCATCAGGATTGTAGAGTTAACAGTGGGAATATCCCATTCATTGTTGCTTTCAGTAAATTTTGAAGGAGGATTAAGTGTCTTGAAGCATATTATGCCTTCAAAGAAATCTTCCAACCCTCTGCAGCATGAACTTTGTCACTATTTGTAAATATAAATTTCCACTGAGGCATGCTAAATAACATGTTCTTCAGCGCATGATCTGGTTTAAGATTCTCATATGGAAATCTCCCATTAACAAAACTGTGGTAATCGTCATAGTCAAATTCATAGCCCACTGCCCCGAGTCTAGCCATGGTTGTCCCATAAGTCTCATACAACTCTCTGTTCAAGTCTGGGACTCTCCTCTTTTCAACTCCGAGATTTGTATTCATATAATCTTCAATGTTCTTGGTGCATGCTGTAGCAAGTCCGGAATTTAAGGGATATCATGTGTCATCCAAATCAAACAAAAGACATTCATATCGAGACCTCTAGTCTGTCATCATCGATTCTCATCCAGCGCCATTATCGATCACTCTGAATGCAACAAGGAGGGAGACAATGTATGTTGAAAGAATGGTGATTCTGAGAAAAATATTACAAAACAAAAAGAAAAAGCAAGCTAACAAGGTTGAGATGGAATGGTCAGGCCATCTATTCACCAAGACTCTAATGTCCTCAAAGATCCAGTGACCAAGAAGATCCCAGTTTCCATATCTTCACATGGGAGGACATGGTATGTGTTGGGGCTCAGAAATGTCATATTTTCATCCACCTTTCCCTTCACTATTCCTTACATTTCATCACCCTATTAAACCTTCATCATATCATTTTCATAAATACATTTGGGTTTCACATTATTATTTTCCACTTTATTCATTTTAGTATTAAAAGTGAATTTA
>ML777936.1:307406-324905 GCA_009831015.1 Picea engelmannii | reverse complement strand
AAGATATATGAGAGATATGTGTGAGGATTTAAAGGGATTATATTTTGTAATAATGGGAAATAGGTTGAGAGAATAGTGGATCTGCAATTATGAGATGGTTATCTTTTTCATGTATATAAGAGAGTGCTCTCTCTTCATTTCATAAGCTGGAGTTTTTTGAGATAGTCTTGTAATTAGGAGAAGGGGATTCTTAGCTTTGTTATTCTTTCATGTTTTGTCATTTGACTGATGTAATATAATTTGAGATTGATATATTGTGTGAGCTCACATATGTCATTGTTGTTAACTCTTCACATGTTGTATTTCCCTTATGCAATTTCATGCTTTCCTAGGTAGTGTTTCAATGCTTTCTTAGATTAGTTTAATTTTAACAACATGGATTAGATTAGATTAGTTCTACTTTAGTCCTGCACAAACAGTGCACGTGCTTCGTCAATTTACATACCCCGGGTTGACAATTAAATATTTGGGCAAGTACTACAACGTTATTATAATGATATATATTTCGCCTAACATTTTGGCGTCGTTGCCGTTGAAGCACAAGGGATTGAGGTATCAATTTCCTTTTATGCAAGAGTGCTAATCAGAGACTGGTGCTGAAGGTTCCTGCTTAAGGGAAGGAATTAGGGTCATGTTCTCTATTAGGAGATAGATAGCCTTCAATGTGTGTCAATCATTTCAATTAGCAATGGGTTCTCGCAACTGTGAAGAGTGTTTTTCATGTGTTTCAGCAAGAGTGGTTTGTTTCAAGAGTGTTTCAGCAAGTGTGATTTTCATATTTTCATTTTGATTTGGATGTTGTAAGAATCCCTTCTTTTTAACATGGTTCAACTATGAGTATAAGCTTGGAACAATTCACTCAGATCCTTGCGGAATCCAGAATTTCCTCTTCTCTAGAAGAGAAGATCTTGATAGCAGTCGAGAGCTTAATTACTCCTCCAGAAACAGACAATGAATCAACACATGAAGAATGCGAGCAGGAGGAGGAGGAGGACAATGAGGAGCTACAACATGATCTAAGTGAGACAAATTACGCCTACAAGAGCCTCATCGAACGATGGTTTCAAGCAGGTACCAGGTTAGAGTCATTTAGTTTTTCTTTCTATTTTGATAATTTAGAGTTTCAGCAGTTTTCCGATTATCTTTTGTATATTTATGTATATTTCTGATTATCATTTGTGAAATTAAAGAGAACATATTCGTACTACTATTACATGAATGGCTTCACTGGAAGTGTGATTATACATAACTTCTTTCTAATTTCTAATTAGTATAGAATAGGTAGGCTTTCATTTTCAGTTTTTTTTCTTACGAATAAGTATGCTCTCCTCTGCGCTTCGTGCGATCGCGAGGATCAGAAAGTAGGGATGATTAATAATGTTTTTTTTTTTTAGGAAGTATAATGATGCCTAAAAGATCCATTTGCAAAAAGAAAACAATTAAGAATAAACATGTGATGCTGGAACAGTTGTAACAGCAGCTGAAACAGCGTCACTGTCGCACTCTCGTTTTTTTTGTTTTTTTTATAAATTTGCAAAATAAAATTTGTAAAGCTTTTTTTTTATTTTATTTTCTGAAAACACAAAACGAAATAAATGGTCTGCTGAAACAGTCTCTGAAACTATGTCACTATATGCTGAAACAATGGCTGCAACTCTTTTCGACCTGATTTATAATTGGTTTGCATAGTAGCAACTCCATGCTTTTGCCTTCGTCCCTCATCCTATCAATGCCTGGAAATTAACTCTACAAACAAAACAATAAACAATTCAAAAATTTACGTTTGCAATTAGAACCATTTTGGGAATAATGCACATAGAAGGAAAATTTTAAATTAAAAACTCATAAGAGCATGACATGCTTATCAAAAGAATCCAGTTGTTGAATGAATTTGCATCATTTGGCTTGGCATAAACCCTGCAATTTGAAACCTGCAAAACCAATTTTTAGTGGTGGCATGATGACTCGCAATTGTCAATTAGTTAAAAAAAATGGCATAACTAATTCCTTTCATTTTCTCTGCCACCATATTTAATACATACAAACCATGGCATCTTTAGGGAAATGCTAGCGTTTTCTTGTCTATTATTACTTTTTTATTTTTCTCTGCAATATCCTCTGAACATCCCTCGCCCTACGAAGTTCCTTGCCCTCTGGAGTTCCGCACCGGAGTCTTTTTAGATTCTGTTCACGTTTCTTATTTCTACACAACACGCCCGCGTCCATCTAACAAGTTTGATTTCGGGTATTACATCATTGAAGAAGATCCTCCCCCGTATCCTTCCTTGAGTTAGTTTGGAAACGATGATTCCTAGCCAGTGAAGGTAACCTCAGAACAAGACTGTCTCCCATCTAGAAAGCAATAATAAATGCCTACCCATAATAGATAAATTATATCGAGGTTAATGTGATATGTCCTTATCTTTTGGTATTGTCTTTCCAAGATTTTCTCTGATTGTTATTTTTAAATCTAACAGCCTTGAGTTATTGACAGAATCACGTAGATATGGCGATAGGTAAAGATCCTCGCTGCTATCATTTCTAAGTATACATCTTGATCATCGGTGCGGATTTTGCCTCCGCCTTGGCTCAAGTATCATGATACTGGAAGGGAGAAAGATTGCTTGCTGCAGGTCAGACAATTCAATGCAAATGAAGTGTTAGTTCTTGGACAAGAAAAACTCTGTAGCATGTTGAAAGATGTGCTGAAAGGTAAACCAATTGTAGACATTGTCAAGCCCCACAAATCAGGGGGAGCGGTTCCAAGAAATTTGAAGTATCGACAGCAGATGCGTATTTATAGGACACGAGAATACTTCTATGGTCTTACCAATAAACTGTCACCACATGCCAATGTTGTAAATTATGGTGATCTAGAGACTGCCTGAGGCGTGTGCGGTGAGCTCCAATAAGTCTGCCAGGAGAACCATATAGGCTGTAGAGAGGAGCCACCATTTTCTAGGATACGTGATTCAGAAGAGGTCGCGGTGGTTGAGATCATTGCCATCGCGCGAGTCAAGCACCATTAAGATTGCAGGAGGAGGCCCACGCTTCTGGAGGAAGTGGTGCTAGAATGAAAATGCTTGTGTATGGGTAGAGATTGATGAAGGGATGTGTTCTGATGGATGTCGCTATTGTGCACTGCCCGATTAAGGAACTGTTGCTGCTGCTAAAGCTGGAGAAGACTGCCATCATTGTTGTTGAAAATAGAGGCCATGGATGAGTAGATGTGCTCTAGAGCTTGTTGGTAGTTGATGAACACAACAGTGCCACTGCAGTCAAAGGGAGAGATGCCATTTTCAATTTTCATTAATGGAGCTGCCAGTGTGTATTCAGTGATAAAGAAATTTGCATAGGAGAGAACCCACGTGGAGGATAGGAGCACCAGATTTCCTGCCTATAAAATGTTGATGTGGGGGAAATGTAATTATAGGGCTTCTCTCACCAACGCTGTGGAAATATGAGATCTTGTTGAGCCCAAAAAGGATGGACAATGTGTGGAGCCGGAGAATGGACTAGATGTGAGGTCCAAACTAGTTTCTCACACATGTGAGGTCTAGAGAGTGTTGGAGGTGCAGGCGCAAAGGGGTAGCGGTGATCATCCGAGCACAAAAATGGAAAAATGAGAAGAAGGACAGTGTTGCTCGTAGTTTTTGTCATGAGTTGGTGCAGATGTGTCAGATCGCTGGCATGGTATTTAATCTAGAACTTGTCATTCCTATCTACGGGGCATGACCGGATCAAGCTGAGAGAGCACAGAAGACTCTATACAAAGAGGTGACGAACGAGCTTAAGGGAAAAGAACTAGAACTTCCTGTTGTTATTTCTCCTGACAACAATGGTTCTTTGTATGGTGACTTGAATAACCACTATTGGTCTGAAGATAATCGTTGAGTGTTCTCATTGAGAAATAGAAATATTGTATGCGACTCGTGGATTGCCTTGGCATCAAGCAATTGCTTGCTGAGATCAAGAGATCAAAACCTGAGTAGAATCTATTTGAAGCCGCAGTCATCAACACTGAAAAGTCTGTATTCCTCTTAACTTGTTCATGCTAAAAAAGACGTAAAGAAGGTACAACAGCCATCAATCAATGATTAAATTGATTAGGTCAGATAGGACCCCTTTGCATCAGTTCAAGTGTATATAGAGGCTTCGATGATAGAGTAGAAAGCCAAGTTATTATTTCTCTTTCTATTTGCTACTATTAGATATTGGTTCAAATTGTACTAGAGAGACAATTTTTGTATTCTTATGATACATGGCATATTTTGGACGAGAACAAGAGAACAAATTATTATCATGTTCCTCTACAGAAAAATAATCTACTTTATATGTGTTCCAGGCGATCATTTATGATCTTTTGCAGGGCAAGGTTCCTTAATTAGACATATACTTAAACAATTGCATTCAAAATTTGATTATGTTCCCTAGAAGCTGCAGATGAAGACAACCGAGAAGCACAAAACTGGAGTCACTTTTGGTTTCTGATGAGTGCACCTTTGTGATCAAGCATGGAGGTGAGTAGATACAATAGGTTACAAAGAGATGAATTAAGTGCGCAAGAGAAAGTTGCTGCAACTGTATGACATTATTCTCAATGTACACATAGATTCTTTCCCACAAGATATACCAGCATCTTTTTCTAATCTTTTGGAAGGTGATTTCTTAAAACTCGATAATCCCACACACAAGATTTTGACGAGTTAAATGAATTCTTTGATGCTTTTCTTTTGGATTATTACAGGTTTACATTTCATTGTAATGATTGTACATAAAAATTGTAGAAATGGAAGATCACCCAAGGAGATTCATGCATGCAGG
Source organism: Picea engelmannii (assembly GCA_009831015.1). Classification (NCBI taxonomy): domain Eukaryota; kingdom Viridiplantae; phylum Streptophyta; class Pinopsida; order Pinales; family Pinaceae; genus Picea; species Picea engelmannii. Next base: position 320,081 of record ML777936.1, on the reverse strand, counting down.
TCTGATCGAAAAAAAAACTCATACTATGCACAACTGTCAGGAAAATTAATGACAACAGTCTAGAATCCACCTTAAGTGCAATCCCAAAATCTCTGAATCCGTTGTCTTATTTCTTGAATTCTAGAACTAGAGTGACAGGTCTCAACAATTGACAATTTGATGAAGCCAAGGCCACACTCTTATTGTTTTCCTTTAGCATGATTTTTGTATTTTGATGTGTATTATCCGAATAAAACAAAAACCATAAAAACAAAAATAAATAAAATAAATAAATAAATAATTATAAAATCATAAAAATCAAAACATTGCAAATGGACCTTTCACTCACTTCCTGAAAACGATAATCAAAACATGTTTCTTTACGCTTAACACTAATATGTTTTCTTTGAGTCACTGTCGCAACAATCAAAGACAAACAAGTATGCAAGGGAAATAGGTATATCAACGCAGTTTATTTCATTGAATTGCTCGCATTTGCACTTATTTCTACATTTTTCGATGCTCTCACATTTTGCTACAGGAAAATGATAACCTTTTACAGGTTCAAAGATGATTGCATTTGTTGCTGCTGTGATTTTTCAAGAATCACAAAATTTTAACAAACATGCTTTGATCAACAGCTTGACGGAGCTGTTACTCATCATAAACATCATGACGCTTGCTGTTACACATAAACCTTTCATAAACCATTTGCGTCATGCATTTTTATCCCTATTTTTCCTTCAAATGCACATTAGTCATCCATGTCTGAAGCCTATCTTCCATCGCCTTATCAGTCACAACTTCACACATGCCTATTTTTCTCTGAATCGCATACATTCCTTTATCCCTTTCAGTTCATTTTTGCCTTCTTTTTCCATTTCAGTTTTCCTTACGAATAAAACCATTCAGTTCCCTTTCCATGATTACATTGCCTTGTTTTCCTTGCCCTGCTGATCCACACTGCTTGACCGTGAGATCTTTTCATTTATAGTCCTACCAAATTTTTTTATACAAACTCGTGTTGACTGATGTGGGATTCCTTAAGGCCCACCTTTCAACAAGTATTTCCCCATCGACCTCAACACCTTATCTGGGATATAGAATAGAGTTCCTTTTGAGTACCTAGAGGCTTGCATGCCTTAATGGTAAGTTCTCTCGCTAACAATCATGGGAATACATCAATGTCCCTTGATCATCAGATCTTGCAAGTGGTTCGACATCAGCTCATCTATTCGCACTTCGCAAGATGTACTCAGGTACCTTGGCACTTATTGACATCAATGGTGAGTTTTCCTCACATTGGTTAACGACATTCATCAATGGCCAGTAATCCAATGATTTCTTTTCATGCTCGACATCAACACATTTATTCACATGACTAGGATTGTACCATTGGGTTTTGTAGCAGGTGAAGACTATACACTTTTTCATGAGTCCCTTAGCAGTTACAACAGCATAAATTCAGATCTATGAGAGTACCACAGTCCCACTTTCAGCCTTTATATTTTCCATCAACACCAGTTTAGATTCCTCCACTTCACATTCTATGATTCAGGATTGACAGTCGTTGTAGTTCCAACCATTTTTGTTACAGCAGTCGTTGTTACAGCAGTCGTTGTTACAACTGTTACAACAGTTGTTGTTATAGCAGTCACTGTTACAGCTGATTACAATAGTCATCGTTACAGCAGTTACAACAATATCTGTTATGGCAATTACAGTAGTTCCCGCAGTTGTAGTTGCAGTAGTGCTGCTACAGTAGCAGTCACCTTTGACATGATCCTACAACAGTGCCATCTTTCATGTTATAACAACAACGCCATTCACAGCTACATTTTCATGATCCTGCACCAGTGACACCTTCCATCTTCCAGTAGTCGCAGTCACATATTCTTTTCCCCAGCCATTACAGTAGTTGCAGCTACAATACCAGTCACGATTTCCTAATCCAGCAGCCACAACAACTACATTCCTATTGCATAGTTCATCTACATTTTGGGTAAGTGGAGGTATGTTGTTTTCTAAGCTTTAATCATGAAATTCCTTCTATGCTGACTTGAATATTTTTGGAAAATTCCCTTGCCACTCTTCATTTCCTTTTTCCTTCCATGACCTACACTATGTTGCATGGGGGCATGCAACCGATTCAGTTGGGGGGGGTGAAATCTCATGGCAAGGAAAGGCAAGCCATGGAAAGGAAAGGCATGCAATGACAAGACAAGGCATGGCATGGCATGGAATGGAAAGGCAAGGAAATGGCATGGAATGACAATGGAATGGAATGGTATGGAATGGGAATGGAATGTCAAGGAAAGGCATGGAAATGGTGTGGAAATGGCATGGTGTGGCATGTCATGGAAAGGCAAGGCAAGGCATGGCATGGAATGGCAAGGCAAGGCATGCAATGGAAAGGAAAGGCATGACATGGGAAGGCAAGGCATGGCATGGAAATGCATGGAAAGGTAAGTCATGGCATGGAAAGGAAAAGCACATAATGGTGATCCAAGAGAATCTCCACGTGGAAAATTCATACTTTGCACACCATGGGATAAATCATTAAAAAGTTGGATAATAGGTGGAAAAGAATAATTAATGCTCATGAATGAATTAATTAAATTGTAACAATGATTAATACTTGAAATGAGTATGAGAAATTCATGTATTAGTCATGCACATTGGAAAAATGATTAATTCTTGAAGTGAGTTTGAGAATATCATGTATTATTCATTTAATTGTTAAAAGGCAATTTAGTTTTATGTGAGAATCCAACTCACAAATTAGTTTTCTAATTTTAAGGGGAAATTAGTTTCCTAGTCTTAAGGAGAAAGTGAAGGGTCTCATGAGTTGGTTTTGACTCTTACTCACTTTATTACAAGTGGTTTCCTAGTCTCAAGGAGGAAGTAAGGGTCTCATGATTTGGTTGAGATGCTTTATCATTTTTTTCCTTGAGTAATTAGTAGATCCTAAATTTGTGGATCTTGTCTCCTTGAATTATGAAGCTAAGGAAACTATATAAACTCCTTATGTAATATTTGGGAAAAAAACCCTTTGGGGGAATCATCTTTTATGGACCCCCTTTGGGGGAATCATTCTTTATGCATCCCTTTATAGAGTTGATAAGAGATTCCACATGCTTGTGAGAGACCAACCTTTTTCAGAGGAGATCATTTCTTTGTCGGAGAGACATTGGCACATGATTGTGAGATATCTAGCCTTGTACTATCATAGGATATCGTCTCTTTGCAAGAGAGACATGGCCATATGCTTGTGAGAATATATCTCTGTGAAATGTGCATGAGAGAATCTCTTCGATACTAATACTTGTTGTGGGAATTCTACTGCCACTTGTTGATGTGGGAATTCATCCCTTTTCATTGTAAAGGAGAGTATCTTTGAAGAAGAGAATGAAGCGGTTCATGGATTTTACGAGCCCAAAGACGTATCCAAAAGGTTCTGGTGAACTTTGTTAACAACTCGGTGATCTCTTGGATTTTACAAGCCCAAAGATGTAGCTAGAAGGTTCTGGTGAACTTCGTTAACAAATTGGTGATCTCTTGTCTCATATTTTCTTATGCAATATTATTTCCACTGTCATGTTCATTAAATGCATTAAGTGATGATATATGAGATTAATAGCATGTTCAAGTTGGATTCAATCCTTCATAAGTCCATATTTTTCACCTTTGATACAATCAAGTTCAACAGATCCGTAATTGTAAATTTGACCTTAATTAAGTGGCCTAGAACCAAAACAAGATTAGTATCAGTGTCACCCTGGTTTCAGATCAAGTGGTATCAAAGAAGGATTGACAAGGATCGTAGGTGTTCAAGACAAGATGGGAAAAACACAAAAAATATTGAAGAAATCAACCAATCCATCCAAGCAGTGAATGCAAAGAAAAGAAGGCCTATTAATCTGGACAAATAGGAAATGGGTAGCCTGAATGAGCCATGGGGCTGCAAAATACCTCAAAAATAAAAGTTCCCATAATTCAATGAAAACAAGACCAGGTCGAAGAGCTCGACAAGATATTTCCAATGGTGCAAAAGGCTCATCAAACGCAGTTCATATGACAAAGTTATGGCCATCTAAAGTTTTTCAGCAAAAAGGGGAAATTGACACAAATCCCAAGACATGTATGGAATGTGTCGCACGCATTTAGAGGTCCAAAGTTTTCACGTAGATCAACATATAATCATGGAGAGAATATTGAGACAAGTAATACATGTGGCACACATTTCAAGGTCCACATAGGCACACATTCAAGGTCTTCAATCTACATGGAAATCGATGCCTAATAGTGGCACAGATCTCAAGACAACGATGACATATGTGGCATGCATTTCGAGGTCCATATATTGAAAGAATATTGAGGCCTAAGAGTGGCATGAATATCAATATAGGTACAACCTATGTGCCACATATTTTGAGGTCTACATAGGGAACATATTTTGAGGTCTACATCTTGCACGTGGATCGAGGCCTGATAGTGGCACGTATCCTAAGATAGGTACAACCTATTTGGCATGTATTTCGAGGTCCACAAAAGGCACAAATTTTTAGTTCCACATACTGCACATGGATTGAGGCCTAACAGTGGCATGAATACCGACACAGGTACAGACTGTGTGTTATGCAAATCGAGGCAGAGAGACTAGGAGGGTCCAAAAGTCACTGTGACAGAATTGGATTAAATTACAATAATTTTGCATGTTTTTTCACCACAAATTCATTGGTGTAGTCTGTTTTATGATATGAGAAGTATATCTGAGGGGTCATGATAGAAGCCCAATTTTTCCATTAATTCTTGGGCACTCATTTCAAGGCAGGAGGGTTCATAACTCATAATGACAGAATTGGACAAAAGTACAATCATTTTTGCATGATTTCTCCCCATGAATCCACTAGTGCAATCCTTTCTATGATATAATAAATATATCTAAGGGATCATGACAAAATCCCAATTTTTTCATTAATTCTTTTGCACACATTTCGAGACAGGAGGATCGAGAAGTCACATTCATGGAATTTGACAAAATTATAGTCATTTTTGCATGACTTTTCACCACGAATCCGTTGGTGTAGTCCGTTTTTTTATTTGAGCAATAGATATGTTGGATCATGACAAAGCCCAAGTTTTTTATTAATACTTTGGCACTGTTTAGAACACTGTATATGTTAGTTTCACTATTTAGAACGGGTCGAGTTTATAGTCAAAAGTTTTAGAGTGATGAGATAGACCTACTAGTGTTGTGTATGCCAAGATTTGAGAAACAATTTGAGTACCTTGGCATGAAAACCAATGTAAGTTTTATGCATTTATTGTTGTTGCTTCTTTTTGAAAATTGTAAGAGGATAAATGTATGTTGCAGATTCTATTGATATTTGAGTGTTGTAGCAGGGAAGCAAGATCTGAATTATTGTAGGAAATTCATTGTTTGAGTCTTTCACGCAAATTAAGACTGTGCGGTAAGAGGCCAATTTGACAATTAGATAGAAAATATTCATGATTATAGTCAAAAGTCTCAGAATTATGAGATAAGTATGATGATGATGGCATTTTCCTTATTTTTTATGTTTCACATGTTTGTAATGGGGGGATTAAAAACCATAGAGTGTCCCACTAATGCACATTTTGAGGCATCTTCCTTAATTTTAATTATGTAAAAGGTTGTAATTAGCCACTCTTGAAAGTGATGATGAGAGTGAGAGGCATTTTGTTCTATGCCTAAAACCTTGTAAGACTTATTGGAAACATTGTAATGGGTCTTGTAGCCACTATTGAGTGAGAGACATAGTTTTTCCTAGGCCTGTTTTGGCAACATTGTAATGGGTCTTGTAGCCACTATTGAGTGAGAGGCATTGTTTTTCCTAGGCCTATTTTGGAAACATTGTAATGGGTCTTGTAGCCACTGTTGAGTGAGAGGCATTATTTTTACTAAGGCCTATCTGGAAATCATTGTAAACTTGTCCATGAGTGATTTATCAATTCTTGGGAAGTATGGTATTTCTTCGAAACTGTGATCATGTATGATTAGCTATAGATTTGAATTGATGCAAGTGTCAGGATCAACATCCTCATTATAAAGTAGAAAGGTGAAGGAGAATAAGGTTGCATCCTTTTAGAGACATTTGTTATGCAGATCAAGGAATCAACTATGAATTCACATTGATACAAGTGTTGGCATCGACATCCTCATTTTGAAGTAGAAAGGTGAAGGAGAAGAAGGGTGCAGCCCGGTAGAGACATTTGTTATGCAGATAGAGCAGTGGAGAAGTGCATCATGGAGTGTAAGAAACTTCCTAGAAGTTGGTTGCATATATTCAAGTTACGATTCCTCTCTATACTTTTGGAGGAACAAAAGTTATTTTGTGGGGAGGTTTGATCCAGGAGGATCTCCACATGGAAAATTCCTACTTTGCACACCATGGGATAAATCATTAATTTTTTTGATAATAGGTGGAAAATAATAATTAGTGCTCATGAATGAATTAATTAAATTGTAAAAATGATTAATACTTAAAATGAGTATGAGAAACTCATGTATTAGTCATGCACATTGGAAAAATGATTAATGCTTGAAGTGAGTTTGAGAATATCATGTATTATTCATTTAATTGTAAAAGAAGAAATTAGTTTTATCTAAGAATCCAACTCAAAAATTAGTTTCCTAGCCTTAAGGAGGGAGTTAAGGGTCTCATGAGTTGGTTTGGACTTTTTCTAGCTTTATTACAAGTGGTAAATCCTAGTCTCAAGGAGGAATTTAAGGGTCTCATGAGTTGGTTGAGATGCTTTCTAATTTTTGTCCTTGAGTGGTTATTAGATCTTAAATTTGTGGATCTCATATCCTTGAATTATGGAGCTAAGGAAGCTATATAAACTCGTTATGTAATATTTGGGGGAAAACCCCTTTGGGGGAATCATCCTTTATGTACCCCCTTTAGGGGAATCATCCTTTATGGAGCTCATAAGAGAGTCCACATGCTTATGAGAGACTAACCTTTTTTATAAAATATTGTCTCTTTGTAGGAGATGCATTTCCACATGATTTTGATAGATATATCCTTTTACTGATAGAGGAGATCATCTCTTTGTAGGAGATACGTGGCCAGATGCTTGTGAGAATCTAGCTCTTTGCATTGTACATGAGAGCATATCTTCGATATTGCTACCTATTGTGGGAATTATACTTCCACTTGTTGATGTGGGAATTCATCCCTTTGTATTATAAAGGAGAGTATATTTGAAGAAGAGAATGAATCAGTTCATGGATTTTATGACCCCAGAGACATAGCCAGAAGGTTTTGGTGAACTTTGTTAACAAATCGGTGATATCATGTCTCATATTTTCTTATGAAATATTATTTCCACTATCATGTTTATTAAATTCATTAAGTGATGATATATGATATTAATAGCACATTCACAAAGTTAATATTCAAGTTGGATTCAATCCTTCATAAGTCCATCTTTTTCACCTTTGATGCAATCAAGTTCAATAGATCCGTAATTGTAAATCTGACCTTAATTATGTGGCCTAGAACCAAAACAAAATTGGTATCACTATCACCCTAGTTTCATATCAAATGGCATGGAATGGCATGGCTTGGCAAGGAAAGGAATGTCATGACATGGCATGGAATGACAACTCAAGGCAAGGAAAGGCATGCAATGTTTTTCACCTACACTTAAAATGTCGTAAAAATTTCATTGGATGGAAATAAACTTTGTGGTATAAGTTTAATTCATATGTGTTTTTTATTTCTTGGGATGAGAAATGTTTCCTTTTTGTTATTCTTGTTTCTTTGCAATCCACATTTTGATTTGACTTTTTCCTTGCATAATGTTATGAAAATTTATATTTATTGTTGTATATCTTAAAATCGGAAGCTACATGATAAGACATGGGAAACTACATGACAATGGCAGGCATGGAATATCTTGGAAAGGCATGGAACATATTGTAAAGGCATGGAAAGGCAATGACATTAAAATGGAATGCCATGGCATGGCTTAGCAAGGCATAACATTGGCATGGCAATGACATGGCATGGAAAGGCATGGAAAAGGCATGGCATGGAAAGGCATAAAAATGGCATGGAAATGGAAAGGCATAACAATGGGATGTAATGACATGGAATGAAAAGGCATGGAAATGACATGGCATGACTTAGATTAGCAAGGCATGGAAATGACATGGCATGGAAATGCATGGAAAAGATATGGAAATGGAATGGAATGGAAATGGCATGGAAATGGAATTCTATGGGATGGATGTTACAGATTGTTTACCCTGTGGATAGGTGAAACATATACTTAAAATTTGAGTTTGAATATGCAACATCTCCTCCAGGATCTCCTCATCCAACCCTTGCATGACTGATATAAGATCAAAATAACGATGTTATTACTGATTTCTTCCTCCCCTTTCACCATGGAAATGCCTCCAATTTATAGGCATGAGAAGTACAACCACCATGATAAAATGAGGGATATGGTTGAGGATATGGATCCTTGAGGTTTGGATAAGATCCTAAGGTGAATCCCAAGCATGAGGGTCGAACATAATTAATCCAATCTGAGAGAGATGGCCCATAAAATTAGGTGGAGAAGACCCCCTTTTCCCTTAACAAGAATGGCGCTCCCCCACAATGAGAGATAGGGTGCCATCCTAGTAGTGGTGCTCCCCTAACCTGGTATAGGGGGTGCCATGGAACTCCCCCAACATTTCCATGGGGGCTCCACCCTTCATAAATGCTCAAAAATAGGTTGATTTTTCCAAGGAAAAGGTGTGTTTCGACTGCTAAATGATGGGGTTTTTCCTTGTAAAATGTTTTAGGGGTTATGACAAGTGTTTTTATGGCTTTGATTATGTTGCGACACTTATGAAGCATGTTAAAACACTTGTGAAAATTTAGGTTTGAAACTTATGACACTTGCGATAGTTTATGTGCGACACTTACAACACTTGAGACACTTACTATGTGATGTTTGTGCCACATGCGACACTTGTGGCACTTTGAATGTGATATTTGTGACACATGAAACACATTATGGAAGCATGGAAATTTGATGTGTAACATATTTCCCCCCAAAGTTGGATGTTAGAAGAGGAAACTAGTGGTCGAAACACTTTATAGATTCTTCAATTCTAGGGTGGTGGATTTGGAGAACCTGGTGGAAGCTACAAACCATCATCCAACAATATTAATATATATTTAATTATCGAGGTAGAAATACCTATGCTCAGAATATAAATGACTCAGAGCATGGCCTTCGACCAATACTCCATGGATCGATGATAATATTGACTAAGGAGATGGCCATTAAAGATACAATGTGGTTCCATTTATACATGACATGACCTAATCGCAACCATGAAAGAATACATAGTGGAGCTACGATATGATAAGAACATATCCATGGACCAATACAAAGTGGATCTATGTATACCAGTGAAAAGATCTCCATCACAACCTAGGAAAATTACTCAACCCAAGGTATTCGTCCCAATCCCAAAATAGTATAATTCTATCCATGTGAATAAATGTTTTGATGTCGAACATGGTAGAAACCACTTTATTACCAGTCATTGATGTATATTGTTAAAAATCATGAGTAAAATCACCAATGATGTCGATGAATCCCAAGTTACCTATAGTACATTCCAACAAACATGAACGATGAGATGAAGTCAAACATATGTGGAATCAATCGATCAGGGGTCATTGATGTAAACCCACTGTCGAAATAAAGGATGCTTGGAATTGAGGCATGCAGGTCCCAAGGTACTATTTTTTTTCTAAATCTAATCAATGCATAATGTGCTAAATTCAATCAGAAAAGACTCATCGAAGGAGGGCCTTTATGTTTCCCCAATCCTCGACATGAAATGATCATAGGAAAGTGATATGAGATCGTAAATATGGACTAACATAGGAATGGAAAATGGTAATATTGTAGATGGTTTATATGAAGTGAAAAACTTCCTTTGAACATTACAAGGAACGACACAAGAATTGGAATATTCAAATTGTTTAGGAAATGGACCAAAACATAGTGAGACAATGATTGGGGCACTCTTTGGATGAGCCGAAGGAGTAACAAGAATCATAGGATTGGTTTGACTAAAGATAGAGAGAAATAACCAAATGTAAGGTGAGATGCAAATAGGTTCCATGTTCAACGAATACAACAACAACTTCCTTAAAGGTTTTAAGAAACTTGACCCACTTCCCTCAAATTCCCCCCCATCAAGATAGATGAGTACCTTTTTCTTGTTTATTGAGCTTGAGGAGGATAACAAGTGCTTGGTATAACAGACATTCGGTAAGTTTCTCTTCCTATGTTTAACGAATTGGAAGAAGTAAGGGTTAATCCCCAAATGGGCCCTTCAATGTATGGTTTTATGAGTCCAAAGTAGGAAAACTTGGTTGTTTTTCATGTTTAGGGAGTTTGAAAATAACTTAAAGAAAACTTTGTAGGTGTTCTTTTCCATAATTTTAGTCTCCAACGCCCGAAAAAGCATAAAATAATGCGAAGGAGAAATCTTCTAACCAAGGTGGTCAGACTATTCATTTTTTGCAGTTAGTCTATTGGGACCAAAAAATGGTTAAACTATCTCCCAATAGACAACTATTCGTGATTTTATCAAGCTTGAAGTATGACGAAGCATGGTTGAACGGATTGCAAGGTTACCAAAAAGTATCACATCCTATGTTCCTGCATTAAAAAAACATTCTTGGAATTTTTTTTGTCAACAATTGTTTAAAAACCAATGGAAATTGTGGAAAAATATCAAATAAAACAAAATTTCAATGTGAAAAAGGTTTAAATAGAACTAGTTTGTAAGTGGTTAAAATTAATTTGGGTGAAAAATCTAGCTCATTTCACTTTTCACTTTCACCTACTTCTTTCACTTGGATTTTTTTTCCATTTAGAGAAGTTTTTATAAAGTGTTTATTTCGAGAGCTCTGGGCCACCATTCTTCATTTCGTCTAGACCAGGTTGGTAGTCTGATCCTCCTCTTTATTTTCAATTCTTTCATGGTTGTTTTCATGCAATTTTTGGTTGTTTTTGGGATCCTTGGGAACCTTCTTGGCACCCTACTAGGGTTGCGCTCCCCTAAGTCATCGAGGGGGGGGGGGGGTGGATACATCTCATATCTTAGCACCTTGGTGCCTTTGACTAGAGCATGCCAGTGCTATGAAATAGGTTGCAAAGGGTGCTAGGCGAAAAACACAAAAAAATTGCATGGTTTTACTATTTAGGAAAGCAATTTTTGACTTGGGGAGTTTGACTAATGATGATTAATGTTGATTTGTAAGGATTTTTATAGCCAATTTGATTCAATGGAAGGAAAGAGAACACAAAAATGATGATTTGGATGCATTTCATGACCCTCAAGCAAGGACAACACTCTAGAATTGTGTTTTACTAAAATTTTTCAAGATACATAACACGCGAAAGGAAACACTTCTCCTTGAGCATCTGATTGGGTTATGGGATGTTGATGAGCAATATTTTCGAGTGGGATCTCATATTTTAGAGATCGAAATCAAGGATATGTACTTTCTGACGGGATTCTATAAAAGAGGAGAACCCATCATATTATCTAGACACCAGGCCATGCCATTGTAGACTGATGACTACGTAGCACAGTTATGTATGTCGGGATCCCACATGGAAAGTGGTAGGATTTCCATTAAGGAAGTGATATATATTCCATTACGTGATATCCTATTCACCATTGCCAAAATAGAAGGAAGCACCAATCCTCATCTCACTTCCAAATCACATATGGCATACACAGTTGAGTGTCTTGAGCCGAAGATCTTGAATTGGTGTACAAAATTTCTAGCAAATGTCAAGATCAAATTTCCAGATGTAGTTCAGGGAGGTAGAAATAGTTTGGGTATGGATATTTCTTAGTATATTTCTTCCTAGAATGAATACCCTTGATGCAATGACATATTTATTTGATAGAGCATCTGGTATCTAAGCCTCATATGGAGAGGTGGACTAGCCTGTCACCTCAGTTGGGGAACGAGCCTTCATTTTTTTCTTTCACTATTGATTTATTTTCATGGTGGAGGAGGCAGATCGTGATGATAGAAGACTATCTTTATGCGGGGATGGAATTTAGAGGTAGTGTGGATTAAGTTTTACCTGAATGGGCACAATGGGACACATTAGGTAGATTTAGAAAATGTGACATTGCAAAAAGTGTTTTTTGATCTTTTTTTATAATATATGTATTGTTTTGAGGTATAATGAGGGTTCTAAACATGTTTGTTTTTCATCATGCAGATAGAGGGATGTCTCTTCCAGTTGGAATGTTGTTATTTGGACGATGCAATGGTGCCCAGGTAGCAACAAAGGTAGGTGGCAGAGTTGTAGGACTCCACGAGGTAGAGAGAAATCTCAGGGGGCTTTCCATGGGTGTCCCTTCATGATATTGAGATATGTGCCTTATCACCTGCAGAGGCACACAATGGGTGTACCAGAGACTCTCAGCCATCTGCTATGGTGAGTAGTCGAGGCAGTGGTGTTTTACCATTAGCACAACATAGTGCAGGGAAATGAGTAGAGTTTCCTATATTCATACTATGATGATGTATGAGTATAGTAGCCCACATTTTTCCTCTGTATGTACTTTTTGGATGATATCATGACACACTTTTTCTACTT
>ML777936.1:290472-305251 GCA_009831015.1 Picea engelmannii | reverse complement strand
CCTCCTCAAATTACAATGCATAAAAAAAATATGAGAAGGAACAAAAGACAATTGCTAATCAACCTTGTCCTTCACTCCAAGAAGATCTCGCAATTGTCCAAGTTTGTACTCGTTGAAGATTTTTTTGAATATGTAGATGTATGCATGTATATGATGAAGTATATGCACCATTGCGATGTCCACACATATCCACTTTCTCTTCTTCAAAAGATCTAAATAAAGTTTGGATGAAATTTTGAAAACCATGCAGCCGTTCCCGGAAAGATGCTGAAATTTTGTTGATTTTAAAATGATCATAACTTCACTTCCCGAACTCCGTTTCGGACGATTGATTTTTTGAAATTGGATATTTTCCCAAGAGGAATTCAAATATCCAATTTTTGTTGCATTTTTTTCTTAGAAAATATCATAATTGAGTCTGATGTGTGAACCTCCCTTTTTGTCTCCTAAGATGCATGCATTGCGCATGGAAAATTGTCTGCATGTGACCCCTGAGATGCATGCCATATATATTCCACATGAAATTAAGAAAAAGAATATATGAAATGGAGTAGACATCATCTTCAATTAATGGAATACAAATTTGTGCAAATACGTTTGTATAAGACTCTTCATAATAAGAGGCTTGATCTTCTGATGGCTTCTCTTTTGGCTCTATCTTTTCAACCTCCTGCAAGAAATATTCACAATATTATTTATTCACAAATAGAACCTCCAATATGGTTCATAATTCATTTGGAGTTTATTCTTGTGAGTCGCCATATACTTGATGGAGAATTTTAGGAGAAATAAACCAACGGATACATCCTATGGCCATATCTTGTCTATTGAGAAAATTGTTTTCTCATCGATGGAATCAGGCTCTACTTCCATTTCCATAGTTATTTGGTACAAATATCTGCATCTGAGCATAAGAATAATTTTTGGATTCCATTCCAAATAGTTATGAGGCATGAGAATTATTGTCAACAAATAATCCACCTTTTCTGCGCTCTTCAATCTTTAGTACCTGCAAAAAATAATTTGGTGTAGATTTTTCTTAGTAGTCCATCGACTCTAATACCATGTAAATGTGTTGAACCTGCAAAAAATATATCTAGCTAGAAAATACCACACACATTTGTAGAGAGAAATTGAGAAAGAAGAAGCAAGAGAGAAAGAATAGAAGAATTCTCATTAACCGTAATGAATAATGAATCATTTGCACATGATATACTTTGTATAGCTCAATGAATGTGCATTGGATGAGAACCAATTCACCATAGTGGTGGTATAGAGTGATATGGACACACACCAGCAGTTACAAGAGTGAATTTCCACCTAGTCTAGTCCCTCAAGAAGTTACCAGAGTGAACTGCCACCTAGCTGAGTTAACTAGTCAACTAGTCTTCAGTTAACTTACTGAACATAGTGTAGTGAGGAGTAGATCAATGAATCAAGGGTAATGCACCAGTATGGTGATGATACCAATGAAAGTGCGCATTATCATGGTGATGATCCCAATGTTGCATGGTGACAAAACCAATGCAACATCTAGACTCAACTCAACTAGTCAAACTGAAGTGTAAATTGAAAGAGAATATTCTCCAAGTGGAATATTCTCCCCTAAAATATAGGATACTGGATAATGACTAATTATGACTAATAAACAAGGAAAAACCTTAGGAAAAATAAATCCTAGGTGTGTGTGAAGTAACTCCAACACTTTCTAGGGTAAATGGAGTCACTAATGGCAACATAAATATTAATGGAAAGGTAGCAATGATAATGATATGTTGAAGGGTGGATAGGATAAGATATGTTTTGGTATCCCAAGTCCTCAAAAATCCACTTCCAAGACAAAATTTTCTAGAAAGTAACAAGGGTTAGGCCCTAACTATTTTATCTTTCCTTGAACAAAAATGTAATAAACTATGCAATTGGGCAATGGAAGTAAGGTTACTAGAGTTCTACAATGGTAGGGCTCTAGTATCTACTTCAAATTAGGTTACTTTCAAGATATTTTAACACATGGAAGATTATAGGGAAAAAGATAATAACATATGTCATTCCTCTAGGGTTTCAAGCTAACAATTTCATAATCTTAGACATGAAACAAGTAAAAATAACCATAGCGTTTATTCACAATAAATAAGTGCATAATTTCCACTTACTTCACCAAAAATAATATAGCAAATTGCCCTAGTTGAAGATCCTCCACAAGAAAATAGCCAAAATGCACCAAACATTACCTCTTTCAAGAAGTGCACACCACTAGTTTCAGTGAATAACACTTAAGGGAGGCTGAATTTCAGACCTATAACTGAGTGATGAATGAATGATGAAAAAATACAAGAGTTTTATCTCTTATTTATACAATGACAATGACCTTTAATTTTCTTTTATATCACAAAAGGCCAACATGGCCAGTTTACATCAAAAATCCATTTTTTTAATAAAATTAACAATTTAAACCCTAAATTGACTTTTAGGGATGACGTCATGCCCCTCTTAGGGTGATGTTAGGCCCCATCATCGAACTCTAGGCCTCATAAGATGCCACACATGCCAAATAGCACCAAATTGTTCTGATGTGAAACCCTAACTGATGATGTGAAGGGTCAATATGATCATGTTAGTAGCCTTCAAGGGCCAACGTCATGGTAGAAGGGAAATACCCCCTAGGTCTAGGCCTTCCAGAGTGTTTCAGAGGAAAAGTTCTTCTTATTTCCTGGTGCCATCCTCTGGTGTCTCTCTGCCCCTAGTTGGGGTCACAACATCCATATGGTGGACTTTTATCCCCATGGAGGTCCGATCTAATCATCTCCCCATGTTTACTTGTCCACCGAGCATGGTCCTACAGAAAAAAAAAAGTACTCCCTCCATGGTATCATAAGTCACAGGGATCATATCAATGTTAATCACATCTAATAATCAAATTACCCAAACATGTGCATCAAACCCCCCTTTACCTAGACAAATTTTCAAAGATGTTATGTAGTTTAACAAGCCAGGTTTGGAGAGGGTCTCAGGATGTCCTATTGGGATAAAACTCCTCAAGTTTGGCGTGTTTCCTAGGTGAAGAACAATCTAGGTCATGTAAGTGTATGAAATGATGTAGGCAATGTTTGGGCAAGGGGTGCAATGATAAAAAGGAAATGTAGATCTTACCTGTGGGTGCCTCTGTGGAGGGTGAGCCACACCTTGTCATGGATGCCATTGTTTCCTAGCCCATTCAATGCATTTTATTATTTGTCTTATTGATGTTTCTTTTCAAGAGAATATCTAGGGGACACTATCCTAGACTGGTGACCAGTGGTGACAACGTTACCCACAAGCACTTCATGGAAATGAGAAGGTTGGCTCATGATGAGACCCCCTCTCTGTTAGCTATGACACTAAGAGCCACTACCCTGGTTTGGTGACCAGATAGATGGTAGTGTCATACCGCTACATGCCCATGGACCTAATAGGCTGGCTCATGATGAGAGATCCTATCCACTAACTAAATATTGAGTTTTATTTTATTTTACAGGTCCCCTTTTCTTACTGAGAATCCATTTATTGCTTTATTGGGAATCCCTGGGAAAAGAATATCAAGGTTTCATTTTGGATTTTAACTTTTTCCAGCTACTTTTACCCTCTAGGCCTTTAGCCCCTTCTACCCACAAGGCAAGGTACAACCCTTACTAGTTTGGAAAACCCAATACCTGAACCAAGATAGGGGAATATGAGAGGGGCAATGATGAAAAGTGGTAAGTATGGAAGGAATGGACAATGACCTTTCATAGACCCACCTACTGGAAAATCATTCCTAAGGGAACCATCTTACTAGGGTACTCTTATCAGCCCCCCTAGGTATGAACAAGTTAAAGAGCATAATTTACAAGAAAATGTTATGAAACAAAATAGAGTTCAGTGCACATATTCAAATTCTTTGAAAATATGAGTGACACATACCATGATACCCACACCCATTACCTCATGGAGAAAGACCCACTTCTACTTCAGGATCAGGTCAATGGGATGGATGTTGTTGTTGCTAACAGATAGAGTGCACTGAAGAAAATATGGGGCCCTCCAGGGCCAAGCTCAATTCATATGGCTCTCGGTACTCCATGTCTAGGAACTGTGGGCCTCAAGACATAATCTCCTTACTTATCCATAGGATAGGGAATAACAGGTAGGGATGATTTTAGGGGCTAAATTTTGCTCATGGGCTAATTTTCCATGGTTTTTCCAAAAATGAGATTTTCTATTTTAAAAATGATTCGCCCAAATTCTATAGGATAAAATTATTTTACCTTAAAAATCTCCAAATTTTATAAAAAATATATAAATTCCTTAGAAATTTGAATATTTTTACAAAAAATTCGCCAATCATTTATAGTTGGCATATGAAGGATTAATAGGATTCACCAAGGTTTCTACATTTAAAAATAAATTTCCATCCTTAAAATCATCCCTGATAACAGGACAAACTTATCATATTGGGTTTTTATTTATTTTTTATATGTCTCGTTAATGAGAGATGAATCATGATGGGCTTCATCAATAAAAATTAGATATAGGAAACGATCTTCTTCGACATAGATGTTGGGCAGGAGCTTTATGGCTAGTTTCAGAGATGGAATCTTGCATTCAATTAACAACAATGCCTCTAACCCATACACCAATTGGAAAGGTGTGAAACCAATGGTGGTCTTGACGGAAGTCTGATAAGCCTATAGTGATGAGAAAAGTTGTAAATGCCAACTATTTTTATTCACCCCCACCATGCGTCGAAGCATTATTTTCAAGACTTTGTTTATGGATCCAACTTGTCCATTGGCTTGAGGTTAGTATGGGGATGAGTTCTCATGTCAAAAAAACAATTTGGTACACAACTCACTCATCATCTTATTTTGGAAATGGGATTCATGGTCAGTTATGATAGCTTGTGGGACTCTAAATCTGGAGATGATGTGGTTAAATATGAAAAGTGTTGCATTTCGAACATCGTTTATAAATGTAGGCATAGCTTCAACCCATTTAGTGAAATATTCGACTGCGACGATAGTATAACCATCCCCCCGACTGAGGTAGGCTTACATTGCATAAAATCAATTCTCCATTTTGCAAAGGGGTTGATGATGGTGATTGGATGGAGCATAGCAGTGTGGGTATGCGCTTTTTTTTGAAAAAAATGACAAGGTGGGAATTTTTTAACGGACTCAATACAATCTTTGAAAATTGATGGACAAAAATAACCTACACGTAATATTTTACGGGCGATAGCCATCCCAGAGAGATGACTGCCAAAAGATCCTAAGTGATAGTCATTTAATACATAATCAACCTCTTCACGGGTCAAACAATGACGCAGGACAATATCAGTACCACAACGATATAGAGTGTCGTCGACAATAAGGTAATATTTTGAAGGATCTCGTATATGACATTTCTCATCACGTGAAATATATGGATGGAAGCATTGTGTCTGGAGATATTAAAGAATGTCTCCATACCAGGGATCAGATGTATTGATAAGGAATAGTGAATCATCAGGAAGGGAATCATTGGGATCAGTTTCCTCATCGATATGGGGAAGATCACAAATCAACTCGACAAAAACCAATGATTTCTTTTCTTTGTATTTGGTGAACTTGAGATTGAATTCTTGAAGAATGATGATCCATTTTGAATGTTTCCCACACATACTTGACAATTCAAGATGTGGTACATGGGGTTTGAGTCAACAATAATTGTGGTAGTGTGAATTAAGATGTAGTGTCGAAATATTTGGATAGTGATGATCGCTTTGAAAGCCAACTTTTCAAAGTGTGAATATTGAAGTTCAGGATCTGAAAGGCTCTTAATTAAATAATATATCACATGTTATGCATCGTCGTCATCCTCTTGAACTAACACCATGGAAATAGTGGAAGTGGAGGTGGAAAAGTAAAGGATATAATCTCTCATACAGTTGGGGTGGTGTATCAGTGGTGTATGTGTCAAATCATTTTTGAGAGTGTCAAATGAGCATTGATCAATTTCAGCCTAGATGAAAGGGGCATCCTTTTGCATCAATCTCATGAATCCTTTCATGATTTCTTTGTAATTGAAGATGAAATGGCGTCGAAAGTTTTCCTTCCATTGCAAACTTTGGATTTGAGCAAGGTTATTGGGAGGAGGTAAAGGGAGGATGGCTTTCACTTTTAAGGGATCCTCCCTAATCTCGTATTTAGATACCAAGAATCCTAGGAGTCACCTTGATTCGACATCAAAAATTCATTTGTGGGGATTAAAACATATGTTGTAATGCCGACATATAAGAAAGATCACCCTCAAATGAACAATATGATTTTTTCAATGAGCCAAATGGGATGGAAATTTATCGAGGTAGGGATCAACAATATGCTTTATGTCATGGAAAGCATACGACATAGCCTACTAGAACGTAGCTCCAACATTTTTAAGTCCAAAGGGTAATTTATGATGTGTGAAAGTCCCCCATGGGAGGATGAAGGATATTTTGTATTGATCAGCTGGTAAAATATCTATCTAGTTATAGCCCGAGAATCCATCCATAAAATAGAAAATTACGCTTCTGACACAATTATCGATAATTTGGTCAATGAAGGGCATAGGGTAATTGTATTTCAGACAAGTCTTATTGAGATCACTATAGTTGATGAAAAATCAAATTGTCCCTTATTTCTTTGTGACCAGAACGATGTTGGAAACCCATCCGGTCAGAGGTACAGGGTAGATGAAACCATATTTCAATAATTTTTCTACTTCTACCTTTATTGTCGCAGTTTTCTTAGGATGAATAGGGAGAATTTTTTATCATACATTTTTAGCTCCGGGGTAAGTTTTAATTTCATGCACAATGATCGAATGGTCAATCCATGGAATTTCTTCATAGCTCCAGGAAAAAACATCATAGAATTATTTAAACAAGGTGGTGTAGTTTTGAACTTCTTTAGTTGAACAGTTCACACCTAATTGTATGTTTTCCATGACACCTTCTTTTTTTGATATGTGTATGATGATGATTTGCGATATGTTTCTCAAATTTCCCTTGGATATCATATCTTGAATGAGTATCAGAGATTGAGGATTGCCGATAATATCAAATGGAAATATAGATTGAATATCTTTCTTGATTTCATCCAAACTAGGAAGAAAGGATGAGCAATGGTAGTTATCATCTCATGGTCAATCTTCTATATTAAAAATTTCCATTATGGATTCATCAAATGGAAAAATTTGTAGGATGTAATCAAAGTTCGATGATAAGGAATCTAACTGTTGGTCACTATAATTGCTTAATTAATTTAAACAAACAAGTGCTACATAAATTGTCAACCCAGGGAATTCTGTTATTTCAAAGGTAACCATGCACTATATATGCTCAATTCAAAAAGCAACCTAGAGTTGTAGTAAAGGAAACTATATTAATCACACTTGCCTTGAATGAACTGAAGTTCTAGATTGAATCACAGAAAAGCAACCTACTTATTGCAGAGCTTAAAGGGATGATTAATCTAAAGAATCCTGGATTACATTAAAATAACAACTGCAACATGAAAGAACAACTATTATGTAACCAGAGAACATGACCCTATTCCTCAGCAGGAACTTCAGTACTTTGTTTCTGATCAACACACTTTCATGAACTCATTAATGCATTGGAGGCCAACTATTCTAACAGAGAACAGGACCCTAATTCCTTCCCTTAAGCAGGAACTTTCAGCACCAGTCTCTGATTAGCACACTCATGAAAATAATTGAAAGATGACTACTTCTAACAGAGAACAAGACCCTAATTCCTTCCCTTAAGCAAGAACCTTCAGCACCAGTCTCTAATTAGCATACTCATGAAAATAATTGAAAGCTGACTACTTCTAACAGAGAACAGGACCCTAATTCCTTCCCTTAAGCATGAACCTTCAACACTAGTCTCTGATTAGCACACTTCCACATATTCATCACACAGGATTGCCAACTAAAATGATTAACAATTACCCAAGCATGAACCACATGAAAACAATGTAATATTTTAGTAAGACAGAGTTCAGTAGTGTTTCAGCAAAGCAGAATTCATTAAAGTAGTGTTTCAGCAAAACGAAAAGTAATCAAAGCATCAACATAATTCACACTAACACACTATAACACTAATGGGTGAATCTTGTGAAGAAGGTGGGCCCTCCCTTCTCACAAGATTCCCCTGAGACGAAGAGGCTAGAGAAGGATGCTCAAAACAGTCTTTTATTCATCTATCAATGTATCATATTACAATTTGAAAATGAAGTACGTGCTTCTCTGTGAAACTTTCTTAGTACCAAAACTGGAGCTCCTCTCGAATGATGAATTCCTCTTATTTAAAGAGGGAATCCCTTCGATACAATTGATCAAAAAATATAGATGTATTTGAGTCCTATTATTAGTCAGATTGAAATTCTAAACCACAATAGGATATCCTAGTCTCCCACAACAGAATGCTATTACAAGTGTTGAGTGAGGTGTTGTTGTTACGATTGGAGTAACAACTCTTTCTTGTTTCTGTTGTTGTATGTTGTTTCGGCATCGCAAATCGCAGGCTATTTCAGCCACGGGATTTGCGTTCTGACTGTTTCAACACTTCCCAGGAAGCAGCGATGGTTGGTGCTTGGCTCACGGTGCAGCTGTTGTAGTCAATCTGTGTGGGTTGTTGTTGACCACAGACTGTGTAACGACTTCCTTTGTGTTTCATCATCGTTGACCATGGACTGTGTAGCATCTTCTGTGTTTCATCATCGTCGGTCATGGACTATGTAACAGCTTCCTCAGCATCGATGATCATGAACTGTGTAACAACTTCTGTGTTTCAGCATCGTCAGTCATGGACTGTGTAACAACTTCCTCAGCATCGTTGATCATGAACTGTGTAACAACTTCTGTGTTTCATCATCGTCGACCATGGACTGTGTAACAACTTCTGTGTTTCAGCATCGTCGACCATGGACTGTGTAACAACTTCTGTGAATTGTTGTTTCAGCAACAGGCCTCAAATGCTAATCTGCAGTTTGAACTATTTCATCACTTATACATTCCTAATCAATGGTTAAGTACGAGAGTGATGTGAAATTATATGCAAAATATATTAAACGTATAGTAAAGAGAAGAGATGTTATATACCTTTAGAAAGATAGGATAAAGTGATAATATAATTTTAAATGTGAGTGATCAAGAGTGTAATAGTGGAAAAAAGTATGGGCAAAAAGGTACATTGTGTGGTCCTAACATCCCCCCCAACTTAAAGTGTTGCATGTCCTTAGGCAACTTCACTCTGAATCAGAGTTTGAATACCAACTCTGAGTGTGCAGGTTACTCAAGCAGTAGCTGTGGGAGGTACTGTCTATTGGCACTCTGAACCCTTGGACCCGTTGTAACCTTTTCCAAGCTGTTGTTTCTATCTTCTTAGGCAGCTTATAATGGATTTGATATCTTTCTATTGCCAACCAAGGGATAGGAAAATAATACCAATACCCTATCCATCTTTCAACACATTGATGAACACACTGGATGTAGTTAGGTACCCTGGAGATTGCTACCTCAAGGTTAGTGGGGCTAAAAGGATTGTGTTCCTGTCTTTTCTCAGTGAATTGCTGCCAAAACAGGTTATTTGCCTGGAGGGCAGCAATCTCTATGGATCTGATGAAGTGCTGACAATCCTAAAGCACTATTGATTGTAGCTGCTGAACATGTTCAGTCATCCCTGGTTTCTTTAAGAACTGATAATATTCTGTGACAAAGGTAGCTTCATTTTGTGGTTCTGGTCTTATCCAGAGAAGGCAATTATATTCATTGTGCTTGGCAGCCATGAAGTCATCCTACCATATAATATGATTGTGGAGAAAGGAGGTGAATGCCCGAATCTGGATGTTCCCAACAAGAGGATTAAGGTTCAGCTACCTGTTCTCGGGGATGGCCTCATTATGAAAATATGCCTCGCAGAGGAGGTGTTGATCCCTAGTAGATGCTTCTGTAAAGGTTTTAACAAAATTTGTTGGGTGTAGTACTGCATGGGGTCTGCCTTCTGTGATTGATTTGATCTGAAACCATGTGAGTTGTTCCATAAGGAACAAGGAGTAATTGCAGGATGGTTTCCTTGTAGCCAATAGATTTTGTGCCAAGTCAAATACCAGGGCCAATCTGCCTTTCAACTCTTTGTTATGTTTCTTCAGGGCACAAGCTTCCTGACGTGTCTGCTCTAAAGCTTCCCAATTTGAGTAGGTATGATTTATCCAGATTTGTCTGTGCTCTTGCAGGATTTTGGCCTGTGTAGCAGCATACTCTTCCTTCCATTTCTGTATTACCGCCTGCTCATCCCGTGGCTGAGTTTGTGTTTCAGCGTTGCAAAGAGTGGGATGAGGTAAGGTCTGAGTAGATTTTTCCACAAAAGTGTGGATATTGGTCTGGCTGGGAGGGGCAGATTCTTCACTAGACATTGTTTGTACGACTTTGTTAGCAAAAGAAGGGGTTTCAAATTTGACATTTTTTGCAGGGAAAGGTTCAGTCTTAATCCTGGGAAGTCCTGTTGGTTCTTGTGTTTCAGCTGTAGCTGGTTCTTGTGTGACAGTTATAGCTAGTTCTTGTGTAACAACAGGTTCTTCTTCTTTGACTGCAAAAGTGGAAGAAGTAGGGGAAGCTCCTGGAATTGGGATTTGAATTACCTTGTAACCTGCTTGATAGTAGATATCCCCACATTGACAACACATATATTCTTTACACAGGCTCTCTGTTGTATTCCCCTCTGACATGGTTTCTATGTGATCTAGGGTGTGTAAGTTACATTCCTTCTCATATGCTTCCTTTGCCATAGCTAGTTCTTGCTTGTATGCTTCCAGTT
Source organism: Picea engelmannii (assembly GCA_009831015.1). Taxonomy (NCBI): domain Eukaryota; kingdom Viridiplantae; phylum Streptophyta; class Pinopsida; order Pinales; family Pinaceae; genus Picea; species Picea engelmannii. The sequence goes on along the minus strand of ML777936.1, from coordinate 294,393 downwards.
CAGTCTTTACGAGCTCATTTTATAGCAAGATAGAGGCCATTGTTGGTTCTGGTTGAGGGATGACTGGTTCTTGTGTGGCAGTCACAGCCTCACTAGGTGGTTCTTGTGGAGCAGCTACAGGAATGGCAGTTGATTCTTGTGTTTCAGCTTCTTGATGTAAGGAAAGTAATGTTGCAGCACCCTGAACCTCTGATTCTTGTATCTCAGTATCAGTATCAGTAGCTGGTTCTTGTGTTTCAGCTGTAACTGGTTCTTGTGTGGCAGTTATGGCTGGTTTTTGTGTTTCAACCACTGAATGAGTAGTTGGTTCTTATGTTTCAGCTATTGAATGAGTAGTTGGTTCTTGTGTTTCAGCTACTGAATGGGTAGTTGGTTCTTGTGTTTTAGCTACTGAATGGGTAGCTGGTTCTTTTGTTTCAGCTACTTGATTTGAAACAGATGATTTCGCAATACCCTGGGCATCTGGTTCTTGTGTTTCAGTGCCCGTGGGTGGAATAGGCAAAGATTCTGGCGTTTGAGAGGTTAGAGGTGTATGGGGTATTAGTCGGATGGGTTGGGGGTATAGGGAAGTGGAAATAATGGCTGGCCTTGTTGAGGCCTTTGTTCGTTTTCTTTGTAAGAAGGGCGTAAAGAAAGGAATTTGCTTTCTTTTACGTGGGGGTTTTTCTTCAATGATGGGGCAGGGGGAATTGTCTGGCTCAGAATCATCACTAAGAATATGAAGGGTGGGAGTGGATGATTCTGGTAAAGTGTGGGGTGGGCTTGGTATGGTAGGGGGGTTAATTGGACTGATTGGTTCTTTAGGCGGGCTGTTAGGTACTTTTGGAGAGTCTGGGGGGATTTGCGGTTGCTGCTCGTGGAGGTTTTCAGGAATTTCAACAGCTCTTTGGGGGTTTATGGGTGGGTTGTTTAGTGGAAGGTTTTGTTGGGAAAAACCCCTTTGGATAAGTAGTTGGACGAGATGGTGATGGGTGAGTGAAAGGGTGGGATCTTTAGCCTTCCTGCAGTAGTGCACCATATTTTTAAGACAACCAAGCAAATAATAAGGAATATTCACCCTTCTATTATGCCGTAAATGAGACAACAGAATGAAATCGTGCTGGTAGACTACCTGGTATCGGCCTTCACAGGTGAGGTAGTGTTTGACGAATTTTGCAACTTTCGACCATGGAGGTGGCAAGGAGTTGAGTCGGATACCCCGGCCTTTGGGTTCAATTTGTTCTTCTGGCAAGAAGAAGTTCTGTTGGGCATTCCGAATGATATATTTACGGCTGAACATGCGAATGCCATTGGTAGGGAGACCTGAAACCTGTGATATATCCTCTTCTATTACTGAAATTCAGACCCCTTGAACAATGGAATGGTCTTCCTGAAGGTTTTGAGCGAATTGCAGAACCTGTTGTTCATCATACCCCTGGAGTCTCTGAAAATAACAGAGCCATCCTGCCTGCTGAAACATTTGATAAGCTTCTGGATACAGTTCTAAAATGGATGTTGTGGCAGGTTCTTACTATAGAATAGAGCCTCCCATAGCTACAAGCTCGGTAAAATACACCGTCAAAGAGTTTGAGTAACAACTTCTGCGCAGAGTGAGTTTTCCGAGTGAAGGTATGCAAATGGTGGCAAAGCAGGTGAAAGGATGGTAAAATAGGAATGGTGGTGGTGAATTCGTGTTAAATGATGGTATAAAATGTTTGATATGTCCTCCCCTCCCATCAAGTGCGGCTAATAATTATTTCACTCGAGTGGTCATAATGATTTGGAATCTTCTCATTAACTATAGCTTAACTGTGTTACATAAAATTTACATACCTCGCCTTACCTTCTGATTTGTGCTACAAACAAAATATAATGCATGTCCACGATAGTTCTTCAGTGGTTGTGGTGGAGAATTTTGATTTGTTAGATGAATTGTATCAAGGATTTGTTGACTGGAAGGACAAACTATAGTATGAGAGCACAAAAGCTTGTTGACAGATAATGTTGAAAAGTTGGTGTTTCAGCAACAGAAAAGAACGGGGCGAAACAATTGTTGGACGGTGTTGTTTTGTCGATGATGAAATGTGAAGAACTGATGAACAATGTTGTTTCAGCAACAAGAGAAATGGGGTGAAACAATTGCTGGACGATGTTGTTTCGTTGATGAGGAAATGTGAAGAACTGCTAAACAATGGTGTTTCAACAATGGGGAGAAGTTTGCTATCAATGGTGTTTCAACAATAGGGGAAATGGTAAAAGGTTGTTGACAGTGGTGTTTCAACAACAAAAAAGGAAAGGGTGAAACAATTGTTGGACGGTGTTGTTTCGTCGATGAGGAAATGTGAAGAATTTCCGAACTGTAGTGTTTTGGCAATAGGGAGAAGGCGAAAAGTTGTTGTGAATGGTGTTTTAGCAATAGGGAAATTCAAAAAGTCGCTGAACAATGGTGTTTCAGTAATGGGAAAGTGAAAAAGTCGTTGAACAATGGTGTTTCAGCAATGGGAAATCTTGTCTCTTCGTAAAATAGTATCGTCCTTTCCTAGTAGCCTGTGCTTTGATCATGAATCTGCAAAAATCGATTGTAACATGGTATTTCTTGACAGGGATTATTAGTAAATAAAATCTAATCTAATACTAAAAAAATTAACTTAAAAGAATTAATTGCAATGAGGGGTAGAAGCCCTCTCTAAGAAGAGGTAATGGGAGTCTGCCATGCATGCAGCCTTAAAATCTTCTTTGGAAATAGGGCGCTGGTACAGACGGAGCCGATGACCATTTACAAGTAACGATGTTTTGGAGTCATCGATTGTGAGGAGCCTTATTGTTCCATTGGGGAAAATAGTGTCTACTTCGTAAGGTCCAAGCCATCTTGTACGCAGTTTCCCTTGAAATTCTTTGAACCGAGAGTCATACAGTAGGGCCCAATTACCTTTTTGGAACTGCTTGTTCTTGATAGTTTTGTCATTCCATTTTGATCTTTGCTATTGAATTATGGTTGTCTGCTGAATGGCATCTAGTCTTTTCTCCTCCAATTCATTAAGCTGTTGCAACCTGGCTGTCTATGCATCGGTCAAATCAAGGTTGACAGTTAAAGCAGTTCTTAAGGTTTTTATTTCAAATTCCACAGGAAAGACAACACTCTTTCCATAGACTAATTCATAGGGAGAGAATCCTGTAGTATTTCTCCAGGTAGTTCTGTAGGCCCATAATGCTTCAGGGAGCCTGTAGGACCAATCCTTTTTGTTTTCCTTTACTTTTTTTGTGAGAATGGCTTCTATTACTTTGTTTGTGCTTTCCACTTGTCCATTAGCTTGGGGGTGGTATGTTGTAGTCATTCTATGCTGAATATGATATTTTTGAAGGGTGGCTTTGAAACCATGAGAAGTGAAAGGATGTCCTCCATCTGTAACTAATTCTCTTGGCACTCCAAATCTGATGAAGATGTCTTTAAATAAGAAATTTATAACTGCTTCTTCGGTTGCTCTGTGGAGTGCTTTGGCTTCCACCCATTTAGTTGTGTAGTCTGTGCAGACCACTATGTAAACTTTCTGATTGGATGGGGGGTTGATGGGTCCTACAAAGTTTAAGGCCCATCTTTCAAATGGTTCAAGTACTATCTGGAGGTTTAATGGCATTTCATTTCTATAATTAGGTTGGCCTACTCTTTGGCAGCGATCACAGGCCCGAACATATTTCTTTGCATCTTTGAAGAGTGAGGGCCAATAGTACCCCATCCTAAGAATTTTATGTGATGTTCTCTTATCAGCAAAATGCCCTCCATAAGGGCCATCATGAAAAACTTTTAGTAGATCATAAACCTCATCTTCTCTAATGCACCTTCGGATTTCTTGATCAGGTCCTGTATGGAAAAGACACCCACTTATCCAACTATACCGAGCACTTTGATGAATGATTCTTCTTTTCTCTCGGTGGGATAGGTGT
>ML777936.1:265428-286719 GCA_009831015.1 Picea engelmannii | reverse complement strand
TCATCCCTTACTCCTTTTAATAATATAGTTTTGAGAATATATTTACTTACATTGGGGTGACTGGATCTTTGTAGATTATACTGTAGCCTTTCTACAAAGTCCTCCAGATTTTCATCCTCTTTCTGCATCATCTTAAATAGCTCTTCCCTATTTTCTCTTGTTCGGCAATAGTCCTGGTATTTGTTCAAGAATTTATGTTTCATTTGGTCCCATGTTGTGATTACATGGCCTCCAAGATTCATAAACCATCTTAGTGCATTTCCTTTTAGTGTTGCTGGAAATAGCTTTAATTTTTTAGCGTTGGAAACGTAATCATAACTTCTTCATAATATATCAAACTCAAAAAGGAATTCATCAGGATCTTCTGAAGACAAACCATGAAAATTAGGTAGTGATGAGAGTGGAATGTTCTTCATGGGGGATACTCCTCTAGGAAGATCGCCAATAGGAAATCCTAATGTAGAGAAAGAGTTTTCATCATTTACCTCTCCTTTAAGACCTGCCTGTTCTTCGTGCTGCAACTCTTCATTGTACTTATCCATGTTTTCTTCCCCTGCTGCACTTGCTCTATCCTCAATGTTTCCTACTAGTTTCTGGACTATCTCAGGACTCCAAACTTCTTTCCCTGTTTCAAATCTTGCTGGAAATCAAGGTTGGGATTTTTGTTTCCGATGGTTTGGTCGTTGAGCAGAAGATTCAGACTTTGATATAATCTCGTCAATGTAAGTCTTTCTTCCTCCTTTTCCTTTTCCTTTACCACCTATAGGGTCAGTGTCTTTGGGGTCTCCGCTTCCTCTCATGCAATCTTTGTATCTAAAAAACCACAAATGCTTTTGAAATCTAAAATTACCTTCCCCGACAACGACACCACAATGTTGGTCACTATAATTGCTTAATTAATTTAAACAATCAAGTGCTACATAAATTTTCAACCCAGGGAAGTTTGTTATTTCAAAGGTAACCATGCACTATATATTCTCAATTCCAAAAGCAACCTAGAGTTGTAGTAAAGGAAACTATATTAATCACACTTGCCTTGAATGAACTGAAGTTCTAGCTTGAATCACAAAAAAGAAACCTACTTATTGCAGAGCTTAAAGGGATGATTAATCTAAAGAATTATGGATTACATTAAAATAACAACTGCAACAGGAAAGAACAACTATTCTGTAACCATAGAACAGGACCCTATTCCCAAGCAAGAACTTCAGTACTTTGTTTCTTATCAACACACTTTCATGAAATCATTAATGCATTGGAGGCCAACTATTCTAACAGAGAACAGGACCCTAATTCCTTCCCTTAAGTAGGAACTTTCAACACCAGTCTATGATTAGAACACTCATGAAAACAATTGAAAGCTGACTACTTCTAATAGAGAACAGGACCCTAATTCCTTCCCTTAAGCAGGAACCTTCAACACCAGTCTCTGATTAGCATACTCATGAAAATAATTGAAAGCTGACTACTTCTAACAGAGAACGGGACTCTAATTCCTTCCCTTAAGCAGGAACCTTCAACACCAGTCTCTGATTAGCACACTTTCTCAAATTCATCACACAGGATTTCCAACTAAAATGATTAACAATTACCCAAGCATGAACCACATGAAAACAATTTAATATTTTAGTAAGACAGAGTTCAGTAGTGTTTCAGCAAAGCAGAATTCATTAAAGTAGTGTTTCAGCAAAACGAAAAGTAATCAAAGCATCAACATAATTCACACTAACACACTATAACACTAACAGGTGAATCTTGTGAAGAAGGTGGGCCCTCCCTTCTCACATAATTCCCCTGAGCCGAAGAGGCTAGAGAAGGATGCTCAAAACAGTCTTTTATTCATCTATCAATGTATCATATTACAATCTGGAAATGAAGTACGTCCTTCTCTGTGAAACTTTCTTAGTACCAAAACTGGAGCTCCTCTCGAATGATGACTTCCTCTTATTTAAAGAGGGAATCCCTTCAATACAATTGATCAAAAATTACAAATGTATCTAAGTCCTATTCTTAGTCAGATTGACTTTCTAAACCGAAATAGGATATCCTAGTCTCCCGCAACATAATGCTATTACAAGTGTTGAGTGAGGTGTTGCTGTTACGGTTGGAGTAACAACTCTTTCTTGTTTCTTCTGTTGTATGTTGTTCCGGCATCGCAAATCGCGGGCTGTTTCAGCCACGGGATTTGCATTCTGACTGTTTTAGCACTTCCCAGGCAGTAGCAATGGTTGGTGCTTGGCTCACGGTGCAGCTGTTGTAGTCAATCTGTGTGGGTTGTTGTTGACCACAGACTGTGTAACGAATTCCTTTGTGTTTCAACATCGTTGACTATGGACTATGTAGCATCTTCTGTGTTTCAACATCGTCGGTCATGGACTATGTAACAACTTCCTCATCATCGTTGATCATGAACTGTGTAACAGCTTCGGTGTTTCAGCATCGTCGGTCATGGACTGTGTAACATCTTCCTCAGCATCGTTGATCATGAACTGTGTAACAGCTTCTGTGTTTCAGCATCGTCGACCATGGACTGTGTAACAACTTATGTGTTTCAACATCATCGACCATGGACTATGTAACAGCTTCTGTGAATTGTTGTTTCAGCAACAACCCTCAAATGCTAATCTGCAGTTTGAACTGTTTCAACACTTATACATTTCTAATCAATGTTTAAGTACGAGAGTGATGTGAAATTATATGCAAAACAGATTAAACGTATATTAAAGAGAAGAGATGTTATATACCTTTAGAAAGATAGGATAAAGTGATAATATGAGTTTAAATGTGAGTGATCAAGAGTGTAATAGTGGCAAAAAGTATGGGAAAAAAGGTACATTGTGTGGTCCTAACACTAACCAGGATGGTAATGAATAAGAATTAGATGCCACCAAATGTTGGTCATCAGGTGAAGGAGAGGTGGATTGGATTTCTTCGTATTCATCCTTGGTTGGAATAAGTGGCATAGTGTCACCTAGTGTATCAGATTCTAAAGGACTAGGTACGATCCAAGGATCATATGATTCAAGGGATTGATGTACCATGGTTGAAATCATGTTCATCGTTGTGATATGTTGTAAATTTGGAGTAACAGGTGTGGAGAAAGTTCCCATGAGTGAAGAATATTTCAGTAATATAACCCCCACACTCTCGTAAGTAATTGTTGAGTCCCACAAAAATGGGATGTTGTTGATACTTTAGCTGCGGGAATCGGGTGTACAATAATCTAACTAATAGATAGTAACTAATTTTCCTTGATGAGGAAACTTTACATGTCGAAAAACCGAAGATGCCACATCGGTCATAGTATAAAACGATCTTCATCAAAGTAGGAAATTATAATATAAAGGAGCATCGACTACTTCCACATCGACGTAAACAATCCCCGCCCCCCCCCCCTAGTTTAATGACTAAATATTGCAATATTCCATGAGGTCTAAAACCTTGTCCATAAAATGATTTCAACATGGTAGGATATTGATTAAGACCTGGATATTTAAGGCCTTTATAGTAAGCTAAGGACATGACACAGGTTGATGTTCCTTCATCCAATATAGTGAGATGAATTTGTTTATTGTGAACAACAACCTCAATTTGAAATGCAAGTTGGTGAGAGAGCCTTGATTTATAATTGTCTAGGTTAAACACGATAGTATTGGATGACTCGATATCTACAACTCCAATGGCTTCCAAGAGAGTCCTACATTGACTAGGGAAGTGTTGTAGAACTTTGAGTGCTTACATCACACAAGGTGCTAGAGCCATATATTCAACTATGTTGTAGTTCAGGGTAGCACAAGAGTTCGGATTAAATGTCGACTTTTGAATAGTACTCTTGGGTGGTCGTAATATAGAGTCAAAATTTGGTTTCTCAATCTAGAAAGGTCCAGATGGAGGGGTAACAAAAGTGGAAGGTGGATCAATCACTATTCTATTAGTTACACTCTCTTTACCCATTTTCCCTGTTGGGGTGTCATACGTTTGCATCCTAGTGGTAAAATCTACACCATTGAACATATAAATGTGGGCACTTGAGAAAGCATCCTCTTTAGGAGGATGACCTTGGTTTCCTCGTTGCAGACGTGCAAGATTTTGTGCAACCAATGACTGTTGTTGTGGAAAAGGATGTGTCAAAACAACAGGTTGGGATTTTCCTTTAAATACTTTTTATACTTCTTATTGGTGAGGACAGTCTCTTGTGTAATGATGTTATGCACATATGAGACAAGGAAATTTTGGTTTTCGTTGTTGTTTCTTTTCAGTAGAAGGTGGTTGTGCTTGTGTTTTTTTATTTTCTGTTTGATTATTATTTTTCTTTGATTTATTTTTACTCTTCTTTTTCCCCTCATATTGTAGTGGTGAAGTAGATTAACTGCATTTACTTCAAAAAATTTAGCTGGGGTGGAATTAGATGGGATAGAAGTATTCACTATAGTCGGGGTATATACTGAATGATTTGTAGTTCCAATTGACTATGAAGCAGGTTGAGTTTTGACAGAACCAATAACATCGTCATAATGAGAGACAGATGATGGTTGGGATGGATTAGTTGATGTATGGGAAGAATTTGGGATCGATTTGTATAAGGTACCATATTGGGAATAAACCAAATCCAGATATTGGGCATGAGAAATAGTTTTTCTTTTGTAAATACACCTCCCATTGCCACATCACGAGCACTAGGTGGTAACATGGATTTTGTGAACCATTCTTCCAACAAATTGTCTAGGATGGTGGATTTGTTTAGTTTTTGTTGTCATCTCCATTCATGAATATGATCAAAAATGTGTATGGAGTTGGTCTAACAAAGAGAGGTCAAAATTTTTGTTTTGGTTTCATATCTAATTGGCAATTGAAAATGGGTGAGGAAATCCATTGCAAGTGAATTGAAATCTTGAAAATATCCACGTTGTAATTAAATATACCATTTTGTTGTGGAGCCCATAAGAGTATGATGGAAAAGTCACAAACAAATAGAGTCATCCATAAATGAGTTTGATGAACACCAAAGATGAAATGTCCTAACATGGTTATTCGTATCTTCTCTAGGTTTACCATCAAATTTTGGAATATCCAATGGTAACTTGGCGGGAATTATTGGCCAGAAAGGTGAGTGAAAAATGGGATCATTTGTCAATCTTGACAGGTCTAAAATATCTAAAGTAGCTAGAAAATGTAATTGTCGATTACTTTGGGGATGATACTGGTGAGGCATGGGAACACCAGTAGGACTGTAAACTGGTTTTTGTGGGAAGCTATATCTAGAAGGTCCTCCCATATATGGTTTTTGATGATTTTGGCTAGCAAAAGTAGGAATCATTTGTTGGAAAACTTGGCTAAAAGATGAAGGAAATCCCATTTGACCTTGAGGAGGGTAGTTGGTTTGACCTTGAGAAGGATAGTTGGTTTGACCTTGAGGAAGGTAAATAGGTGGCCCTTAAGGAGGATAACCAGTTTGAACTTGGGGAGGATAACTAGTTTTACCCTGAGGAGGGTTTTTATTGGACTAATCGGTAAGTGTCGACACAAACATATCTCCCTAGTTTCACCCAAAACTAGATCAAAACAAGATAGAATATAAAACTTTCCCTAAGTTTCAATAATCAAGCATACTAACTAATAAGAGATAAATGACATACCTTTTAAATGTCGTTTTTCCTCACTAGTGTTATCCTCTCTCCGTTCCAAGGATTATGGGATGTTGAACCTGTAAAAATACACAATCCAATGAAGTGAAAGCAACAACGTATACTCAACAAAACCTTTGTATGTGATCTGGAGTCATATAATAAAATAAGAACAATTTTATGGGAAAGAAATATATTACTGTATTATAAATATGAAAAGGACAATGCAACTGATGACTTGATGTTGTAAGGTCCCTTGCAATAGTTCCTTTCTTCCCACACACTAATGGTCCATGGATTATGTGAATGAAGATATGATAGCTACTCATAATTACTATTCAATCACGCTATATCCAACTTTTCCAAGCTAATTTCCCAATCTAGAAAACAACTAACTTTCCCCATGAGAACTCCTCTCCTCTTACAGGATGAAAATAATAGGGTGATGAGGTTATGATTATCCCAAAATATCAGGGATGCAACTTAGATCCAAACCGATCGGAGGCCACCACACTAGAGAAGTGTCTCCTTCTAGAAGCATCGAGAAGATTCTCATTTTTCCCACGTATGAAAATCATCGCACCCCTATAACTGAGAAGAGTGCAATGACGTCACAGGCCAAGTTTAGTACAACAAGAGATGATATGGGATTTTCTCACCCCTAACATTAGGTAGGGTGTGATGATTCTCCTTAATAGGGTTTTTACAAAGGAGAAGACAACTTCTTCTCTCAGGAAAAGTTCTTCTCCCTTGTTTCTTCAGAAAATTGGGCTACTGATCCTTCTAAAGACAAAGGATAGGTTTAAATCATTAATGGTCATAGGGGTGATGAAAATAATGTGTAACAAAGATCCCCCCAAAGTATGAAGATAGAACAGAGTGATAGTTGAAATACTTTGTCGAGTGTGTGTAGGGAACAGGGAACACGTCGGTCGAAAACCTGCGAACAAACAAGGAAATACAGTACAATAATACACCATCACTGAGGTAGGAATTCCCAAACTTAGAATACAAATGAATCAAATCATAAATTATGACATGCAAAGATCCATGTCAAGTAAGTCAAGTCATGGCCACCAAACATACACCGTGGATACATGCCAATATGACTCAAGTCTGAACATAGCCACCAAAAATACACTGTGGATCTATGTGTTAAAGACTCAGATTTGAACATAGCCATGAGACATACACTGTGGATCTATGAAACAGTGCAATATGAATATAATCCAATGCAACTTAAATCTGTCAGAAAATATTTAGGGTCTTCATCTCCACCACTCTATTCTATGAATCTAGCCATGCGAATACATGTGTTGAAGTTGAACATGGTAGAAACCACTTGATTACTGTTCATTAATTAATATCGTTAACAAGTGAGAGGGAAATCACCATTAATGTCAATGAATCCCAATTTACTCTAGTACAATCCAATGAATATGAATTAATGAGATGAAGTCGAACACTCGGTGGAATCTCCTGATCAAGGGTCAATGATGAAAACATAATGTCGGAAGCGAGGAAACCTGACATTGAGGCATGCAAGTTCCAAGGTACCAATTAGTTTCTAAGTCTAATTCCTGGATAATGAGTTGATGTCGATGGGAAAAGACTCTTCATAGGAGGGCCTTAATGTATCCCCCATTAATGACATGAAACGGGTAAAAATATTTGAGGTAGATCAGAGTAACAAGTTATTCAGGATTGACTTAGGGATGGTCAATGCAATAGAAGGCTTAAGGAGTGCAGAAATGGTCGACGCAATAGAAGGCTTCCTGGTTTTAACTTCTCTTTGAAAATATTGATGACACGACAATTGTCTTGGCAACACTAACTCAACAACAGGGATCACAAAGCAAAATGTAATCTTATAAAGGAGTATGATCAAGAGACAAGTAGATTTTCCAACCTAGACACAAAGCAAGTGAAAGGGTGTCATGTTCAAAGGTGACTCTTTCATAGAATACAAGTTTAGATACATTTCTTTCCCAATTTTTCCCCGCCATTTTTGGTGAGTACCTCTTTATTTTTACACAAGCTTGAGGAGGATAACATATGCTTGAAATGTAAGATCATCCTTCAGATGAGTCCCTCGGATTATGTTTAATGAACCCTAAGAAGGAGTGGTTCAGTCCCATATGGGCCTTTCGATGTTTGTTTAATGAGTCTAAGGAAAGTAAACTCAAGGTGTTTTTCAATTTTAGAGAGTCTGAAAAACACTTAAAGAGAACTCCAACAAGTCATTTTTCGTAAACTAATCTGAAGGGACCAAAAAAGTGGTAACCTACTTCTCATCAGATGTTTTCTTCAAATATGTTTACGAGCGTGAAAAGAACAAGGTCGCTCGACCATCTTTTAATGTTTAGAGAGTCTGAAAAGAGCTTAAAGAAGACTCTAGGGGGGGTTTCTTTTTCATATAACCTTTACGAGTCTGAAAAAGTGATAAAAGTATATTCAGTTACATTCTCATTGATTAACGAGCAAGAGAAATAACTAAGACTAAGCTCGATATTGTTTCCATTTTTACGCAAGATTAAAACAAAACAAAATTATGCTTGGGATAGATTTTATTTTTACACAATCTTAAAACTAAACAAAACTATGATTGGACTTGGTTTCATTTTTACACAAGATTAAAACTAAACAACACTATGATTGGACTTGGTTTCATTTTTACACAATCTTGAACTAGAGGAAACTATGCTTGAGGTAGGTGGTTTCATTTTTACACAAGATTGAGCCAGAGAAAACTATGCTTGAGGTAGGTGGTTTCATTTTTACACAATCTTGAACCAAAAAAACTATGCTTTCACTTCCCAACGCATAACACAAGAATGGTTGGTACTTAGCCCCCAGCTTAAGAAAATAGCGCCTTAACTTCATCATGAAGTCTAGAGGTTGAAACCATTTCCCCCCAATCTTTTATTCATCCAATGGCAGAGGTAGAGGAAAGGAACATTCAAATACTATACGTAACGAAGTACTTGACTCAATAGAAGAAGGGGGGGGGAAATCTATTTCATTTTTTAACAAGATTGACACAAGAACAAGAAATATGCTCAAGAATCCAGGTTCAATCCCCATACCTCTGTTTCATTTTTTAACGAGCTTAACACAAAAACTTGAACTATGCTCATAAGATCTATTTCATTTTTTAATGAGGTTTCTACAAAGATGTGAAAACTATCCTCGTTGTTGGTTTCATTTTTTAACGATCTTGAAATCAGGAAATCATGCTCAAGGATGGTTTCATTTTTTAATGACCTTGAAATTAGAAAACCCTGCTCATCACTCCTCTTCTTGATGATGGCTTCCAATAGGACAATGGTCTGGAAGGAAAACATGTCAAGGGACAAAACTCGATCATGGCCTCTAAGAGATCTTCACTCGATGGAAGAAACACACTCTGAAAGGAAAACATGTCGAGGGTCACGATAGGGGTAAGGAGATCGGGTTCCAATAACCCTACCAAAGAAATCACCATGTCAACTACCAGATCCAAGTCATAAGATATTGATATGATAGTGAGAGGCTCATCTGCATCGATAGCTAAAATCATGGGAGATAATGCCACATAATTGACCTGTGGTGGGGGTGATGTTGTCTGCATATAATAATCGTTTAGGGAGGTCATTGAGTTGATGGTAAAGTCAGGGCCAATGAATGGAAGCTAACTGATAGTCACAAATCTTCCATCCTAAGGAAAATATATCACATGAAATAGAGTGCACATGATAGATTTCATGGCATAGACGTAATCTTGCCCAAGGAGTAAATTGAAATCCAAGGGGTCTTGGACTACCATAACATCAATAAAGACATTTTTACCTCCCAAAGTTACGGGAAATTGAGGAAGGAATCCTAAAGGGTGAATAATCACCATTGGAGTCAGAAATTTTTTTATTGGACTAATCAGTAAGTGCAGACACAAATAGATCTCCCTAGTTTCACTCGAAACTAGAACAAAACAAGATGGAATATAAAAATTTCCCTAAGTTTCAATCATCAAGCATACTAACTAAGAAGAGATAAATGAAATACCTTTTAAATGTTGTTTGTCCTCACTAGTGTCATCCTCACTCTGTTCCAAGGCTTATGGGATGTTGAACTTGTAAAAAGACACAAGCCAATGAAGTGAAAGAAACAATGTATACTCAACAAAACCTATGTATGTGATCAAGGAGTCATATAATAAAATAAGAACAATTTTACGGGAAAGAAATATATCGATGTATTAGAAATATGAAAAGGAGAATACAACCGATGCCTTGATTTTGTAAGGTCCCTTCAAGCAGTTCCTTGCTTCGCACACACTTCTGATCCACTGATTATTTGACTACAGATATGATAACTACTCACAATTACTATTCAATCAAGCTATAGCCAACTTTTCCAAGCTAATTTCCCAAGCTTCAAAACAACTAACTTTCCCCATGATAACTCCTCTCCTTTTATAGTATGAAAATGATAGGGAGTAAAATCATGAAGATGGGTAATACTTTCATGACAACTGGGTCTCAAAAATTCCTAGTGGCAATTTTTCGACCGAAAAAATGTTTCTAGGAATTTTTTCGATCGAAAATTTGTACGTCAAATTGAACGGAGCCGTGACAGTGCCCTCGAAATTTGTGTATAATGTTTTTCGAATGAATTATTTTCCTGTGGTAAGCATATTTCGTCCAAAACGTTTATTTTTAATGGATTCCGTTAAAAACTAGGTTTTGGCCGAAAACATGAAGTTGGGACTGAAAACAAAAACTAGAGAATTTCCCCAAGCTTACCTGAACTTCAGAGGTTGCGGACTCCTGCAAATACTGAGAATTTGGTTTTGAAAATGACACCAATATTTTCAAAATTGAATCTACTTTCAATTCCTATAATTTGTTTTCATTTCTTTATTTTTATCTAATTTTATTTAATTTAAAAAAAAAATCACTGCATAATATTTTCAGTAGACATTATGATTCGGTGAAATGAAATATCAGTATCTCTAAAAATGTATAGTGAAAAATTTAGAAAAAAATTTATTCATAATCCTTAAACTGTTCTTTTCAAAAGGGTATATTTAAATTTTAGTTTTAAGAAAAAATTAAGATAGATACAAGGTGTAGAAAAACATGTGTTTAACATCTGCAAAGTTTTCATCTTGGTCAACTTAAAAAAATTCAAGAAATTATAATATTAATCCGTTAGATTCAAACTTATAGTCATAATAAAATAGAGTCTTTGTAGATTGTTGCAGTATATTTCGCTTCTTAAAAACATAAGTTTAATAATAGATACATTTTTGAAGAACAAAGTTACTCATTATCATTCCTTTCATGTTTAAGGAACATACTGTTAAACAATTGTCAAATTGACATATCAAATCGTGATAAAAGAAATTTTAAAAATAGTCATTGGAAAGATAAAAAAATTCTTCACAAGTTTTGTTTTTACTGCAAAGTGAAATTCTAAATAAAAAAAATATCTTTGTATGCCGAAACTTGAAGAACTTGTGAAAATCCATTTTTTTTTCTCATAAAACAAGCAAAAGTGTAACCCATCTTCATGATTTCACCCTAGGGTGAGGAGGTTAGGATGATCCCAAGAGATCAAGGATGTGACTCAGATCCAAAATGATCGGAGGCCACCTCACCAGAGAAGCTTCTCCTTCTAGAAGCATTGAGAAGATGCTCGTTTTTCCCACGTACAAAAATCGTCGCATCCCTGTAACTGAGAAGAGTGTGATGACGTTGCAGACCAATTTTAGTGAAGAAAGCGATGATATGGGATTGTCGCACCCCTAACATTAGGTAGGGTGTGATGATCCTCCTTAATAGGGTTTTTACAAAGGGAAAGACAACTTCTTCTCTCAAGCAAAGTTCTTCTCCCTTCTTTCTTTAGGAATCTAGGCCACTGATCCTTCTAAAGACAAAGGATATTTTTACATCATTAACGATCATAGGGGTGATAAAAATAATGTGTAACAAGGTAACTAGTTTGACCCTGAGGAGGGAAACCACTTTGACCCTCTGGAGGAAAAGATGATTGACCTTAAGGACCCAAAGTGGGATTTGGGACAAACGGGAATGGTTGTACAGAGTATAGTCCTGACTGATTAGGATTTAAATATCCTCTTGAAGGGTTTGGATGAAAATATCCTCCTTGAGGTGGTCCCCAGGTTTTTTGTTTGTTTTTGACAAAAGAACTTGAAATTTTGCCCCCTTCCATAGGTTGGGTAACAACCAATACTTGTCCACTTAATGAGGGATTCCCTCCCAAAGGAAATTTTCCACTGAAAGGATTTTATACCCCGGTAGGGATTTGTCCACTAAATGAGGGTTTCCCCCTAGTAAGGACTTGTCTCCTAGACGAGGCTTATGTTACGACATGGTTTTGCATTCTAATATGGGAAGGTGTCCCAACGCGATTCTGTAGTGTGAATGAATTTTCTGCTTGAATAAGCATCGTTGGTGTGACCATGATAGTACTTTGTATATGAATAGGAAGGAAAATACATGTATCACCTCACTCGATATTTGAATTGAATTTGTAGCAGTATTAAATGTTTTTCCTATAGGGTGGCCAAGAAAATGGCTTGAGGGTCCTGCATCTACACTAGTAGTGACATATGTATGTGGAGGGACAAAGAGTGGTCGATTCAAATTGAATTTTCCATAAATATCATGGCTCGATGGAGTTATCCATATAGGAAGAACATGATTTTGATGTGGATCTACCATTTCAGTAGAGTGGACAGGGGTTGTATACTCTTCATTTTTATTGGGTTGTTTTGATTCCATATCAACTTCTTCAAATTGCCTTGAGTATAATCTAGGATAATCCTCAACTATGACATTTCCTAAAGAGAATACTCAGACAAGAAGTGGATAAATAGGATTGGTCAATGGCAGGTTTACAGGGATGATAGAACCTTCTTGAACTATTACAATTTCTCCCTTAGGATGTTCAATCAAAGGAGTAGCAACACTCTCAATGTCTAAATAGTTTTCAACTACTTCACGAAAAGTGTCCTAAGGTGAATTGGGAGGTAAGGGTTCATAGCCTTCTGGAGGAAACCCTTTCATCCTACGTGATCGATTAAGACCATTTTTATCCACAGTACCAATATTAATGACAACTAAGGGGAACAAACAACACTCGCTAAAAATATAGAAAACTAGCATGGAAAAAAATAGCTTCTCACCGTGAACTTACTCATTGGTGATGAAATCTAACATCACTCAAACAAAGTGAGGAGGGATGGGATTGAGCGGGTGGATTAGTTACATTGGGGACCTAATTAATGGACTTAAACCTTGGTGCAAGTTCCCTCATGATTTTATCTTCAGTTTACCCTCCAAGGACCCCAAGTGAGTTTGACCAATGTCTGACCCAGGTACAACAAAGACTCCCCTTCTCCTTCACCTTATGTATAGACCCTAAATATTATGGCCACTAATGTTACCAACTTGCAG
Source organism: Picea engelmannii (assembly GCA_009831015.1). Lineage (NCBI taxonomy): Eukaryota > Viridiplantae > Streptophyta > Pinopsida > Pinales > Pinaceae > Picea > Picea engelmannii. Next base: position 273,635 of record ML777936.1, on the reverse strand, counting down.
TCAACCTCTAGGTGGGTACATTCAGCATTCAATTTTTAATGTATGGGAAAGATATCTATTCCAAAATTATTCAAGAGAAATGAAGACAAGTGGACTGGTAAACTCTTGAGGACCCCGAATGGATTCAGGATTCAAAAAGATCCGAGGCCAAATTAAAACAATTGGTTCTCAGGAATAACCTCGAGTATACAATCATACCTTTATGATTGGTTGAGCCTTGGAGGGTAATATATGTTTCTCTCCTGCAAACAACCTCGTGTTTAACCCCTGTGTGAGAGGGACATCCCAACTATGCTTATATGAAAATTGGATTTTCTCCCTATCAAAATATTCTATGTTTGTCTTTAATGCTTTGGAGAGTGAACCTCATGGCCTATTCCAAATCTTTATCCTCTAATGTTGGTGTAAATGTCTAAAAATAAAATTTTCTAGATGAATTTTAATTAGCACTTATTTTCACAGTTATTTGTTACTCAAGGGTGAATGATAGTGAAACTAATGATGTTTTGAGACTTGACTCCAAAAAGAAATAAAAAAGAATGAGATGCAATTTTTCTTTTTCGATGAACTTCTATCTATGGGAAGGAGAAGAGATTATTTCTTTTCTTCACTAAAAAAAACTCAAAATAATGCAAAAACTTAATGCAATTTTGTTCCCAAACAAGAATTTATACATTTTCCAAATTATCGAAAAGAAAATTCTTTCAATTTCCAATATCAATGCATATGAAGTTCTGCAAATTATCTTTGTTTGATTTTTAGATGAAACCAATGGTGTGCTTTTAATTATTCATTCTTTAACTAATAATGAAATAGTTCATAACTAAAATGGCATAGAAAATGAAGCAAAAGATCGTCCAAACAAATATACTCAGAAAAGAAATCAAAGAAAATGAAACTCACTCAAACAAAGATCCAAAAAAGACAAGAAATCGATAAAATCACACTCAATAATCTTTGAAAGGTGAGTAGCAAGAAATGAAATCAAATCTAGGTTGTGGTAAGCAATCGAGTTTCAATTCATTCAATCAAAATAAGACCGACGAGGAACTTGATGACCAACACACCCTCGCAGAATCTTATAATTAAGAAGATAACGGATGAAATCGTGAAATAGGGATTGAACCATTGAAAGGTAAAACAAACCAATCTTGAAATGTAGGAATAATTTGCAACCTCAACAAAGATGAATAAAATTTCTTTTAACCAAATGGAGAAAAAAACAAATGGAGGATTCCTGGGCTAAAACCTTTGATCACCAAAACTAATAACAACTTGGTAGACCTAAAGATTCTCACAAAGATGAAACGATGGCACTATTATATTCAAGGAGATAGGGTGGAGTGGTGATTCCTATAAGGCTACTAGGGAGATCCATGATGACAATGGTGCTCTGGTGCTCACTGCAAGGGAGGGCCAGTTCTGGAAAACTTGAAAAAAAAGTTGAAAAAGGATAAAAACTTAGGGATATCCAGTAAATGGATCTTTGAACATTTCAATAAATAAAATGAAAGAGGAAATTAATTCAGAATTAGGAACCAATCAAGATCTAATGATAGGAAAATGATTTAGATGATCCAAGGAAAGACTATTCAAAGTCTCTCCCCAGTGGAGTCACCGATTTATGTTTCAGAATATTTCCCCTGTAGATAGGTGAAACCTCCCTTGGATTCCTATACCCCTATCACCAAGATAGAAAAGTACAAATTGTTTCTATATTCCTTTTATATCTAACCCAACTAATCAAATGATAATAAGAAAAGTGTGGCAGATCTTATTTTGGTGGTTCTCCTCGATGCTCCAATCCTTGGGATTGATTTCTAAGCTCCTTAAGTTAGATTAGATCTTGCGAAGAGAAAAAAATATACCATTATTCTACTCTATATAATTAAAAAAATAGATCTATCTATGAAGATTGAACAAAAATAGACAAGTAGATGCAAAAGTACACATACTTGAAGGAAATAGGCCAAGTATATTAATTACAAATCCCAATGTAGATAATTACAATTTGAGTTTGAAGATGCAACAACTCCTCCAATCTCTCCTCGTCCAACCCTTGCGTGAACGATGTAATATCCAAATAATGATGCTATTACTGATTTCTTCCTACCCTTTCACCATGGAAATTACTCCAATTTATAGGAATGAGAAGTACAATCAACATGATAAAATGAGGGATATGGTTGAGGATATCGATCCTTGAGGTTTGGATCAGATCCTAAGGTGAATCCCAAGCATGATGGTCGAATATAACTAACCCAATATGAAAGAGTTGTCCCATATAATTAGGTGAAAGACATCCCCCTTTTCCCTCAACAAGAATGGCACTCCCCCATAGTGAGATACAGGGATCCATCCTAGTAGTGGTGCTCCCCTAACATAGAAGAGGGGGTGACATGACACTCCCCCAACATGGCTAGTGGGCTGCCACCCTTCATAAATGCTCAAAAAAGGGTTGAGTTTTCTAAGGAAAAGTTGTGTTTCGATTGCCAAATGATGGGGATTTTCTTTATAACATGTTTTAGGGGTTGTGGAAAGTTTTTTTATGGTGTCAATTGGGTTCTGACACTTACAAAGCATGTTACGTCACTTGTGACACATGCAAAATTTTAGGTGTGACACTTATGAAAATTACGACAGTTTAGGTGCAATAGTTATGACACTTGTGAAACTTATAATGTGATGTTCATGCCACATGTGACACTTTGAATGTGATATTTGCAACACATGAGACATGTTATGCAAGCATGGAAATTTGACATGTAACAATGGCTTCACAAGGCATGAAAATGACATTTCATGGCAAGGCATGGAAATGACATGGCATGAACATGTTTTTGGGATTGGGTTTGGGAGGATCCTTTGTCTTCTTGTGTGCTCTAACCCAAAAATTGGATAGGAATGTGAAATAAAATATCATAGATGGTGAAGGGAAAATAATAATGGTTTCAAGTGTCCCTGGAGGAATTTTGGTAACATAGCATTACTTTTTATGGTGTGTAATGAAATGTGACCTCAAAACCTTTATTTGTAGGTGGAAAATGATGCTCATTCTAAGATCTAGTTTCCATGTGAACTCTCTCATTGTATTGATCAAAATTAATAAGTTTAGTGGACATCATGGAAGAATGAATAGATGCTATTAATAATTGATGGGTTTAAAAAAATTTACATATACCCACTACACAACCTAAACAAACATGAATGCATTAATGAGTCATCGACTAGTCTTTTTGGAATTTATGAAGGGTTACACATAAATAAAATAATTTTATATATGTCATGCATAGAAAGAGGGGAATAATGTGTGTTCCCTAGAAAATGGTCAAATTATGGATTGAATCAACTAAGAAAATAACAACTAGGCTTCTCAAATGAATATCAAGGGAAGGCTAGGGTTTGAAGAGTCCAACTTGTAACAACCCATGACAAGATTTTGGTAGGTGCATGTACTTTATATTCTAAATATATATGAAGTGTTTGAGTTGTCCAAATGTTGTGTACTTTCATAATTTAATTTTAGCTTAAGTCATCTTCATAATTGAGTAATTATAGTACTAGTTATGGAGGTTAATTTGACATAACATTGTTAAGTGATTTACAATTACGTAGAAAATAAATGAGAAAATTTATTTTTATAATAAAGTATTGTAATATGACTTTTTTTAGGTCACAATATTTTCAAGTGACCACTATTTGAGGGTGGTTTGTCATTGGATTTAAATGGAGATAATTCAAGAGGTAGTCCATATTGTTGGTCGTGAGTTAGAATATGGATATCCACAACATTTATGAAAATAATTCAAAAGGAATGATCTATCTATGATGTAGACATACATAATTCATTAGCAAGCAATGCTATGTGAGAACCATTAATTGCTTATGGATTCAACACTTAGAAATATTTTCCACCATAATATATTCATTAATGCATAACACACGTATTTATAATCACTTTAGAATAAAATAAATGTTTTACTATCCTATAAATAGGTTGCTAGGTTTTGAATAAAATTATAGGATAAAGTCATGTCTTGGGTTAAATAAGAACATTGTATGATTTGTTTCTTAAATCCTGAGTCATAGGTTTGTTTGTCATGGGTAGGGTTTTCTTTTTTAACCATGTAACTTATGGTTTTTGTGCCAAGATGTCAGTTGTCATGTCACTAAAGGTTCATGATTTCATTTCAATACAGTCATAGTTAGTCTTGTCAAAGTTCTAATGATTTCATGAAATCAAATCTATCAAGGACATGTGGCATCATCAAGAAAATCATTGCACAGTGCAAGTTGTTGTAAAATGTCCTAATGTTTCATATGGAGGTATGACAAGGTATGATTTCATAAGTCATGATTTAATTGAAGTTATCTTTCAAATTTATCCTCCTTCCAGGTAAAGAAAGCATCAAGAAACCATTTCTCTTCATCCACAATTTCAAAACCTCCCGACAAATCTTGATGCATAGAGATTCATGTTGTTGTTCATTGTTGTGAAAAGGGCGTAGAGGAAATTGTTGTTCGTCACTGAGAAGAAGACACTACTCTCATTTTTTGCGCACAAGTCCCTATTCTGTTCGTTGTTTTGCACTACACAGAGGTTACTATTTTCATTTGCTACAGAGAGGTTACTACTTTCATTTGTTGGCACAGCATCCAAAGTATCCGAATTTGAAGTGTTAACTTGATACAACAAGTTGAAAATTGTAATTTATTGTTGCACACCTGTTCTAATGATCGTTGCACACAGTTACAGTCTACACATGTTTGACACATACCAACATCATGACAACTCCGGAACGTAGAAGAAATAATGTAAAGGGTGGTGATATCATGAGGTTTGAGCCACAGGGTTTGAATTTGGAAAACGCAAACCCAACAATCAAAGCATCCTTTGAACAAGTGGGTTGCATTAGGTTTTGTGAAAAACTTCAGGGGTAAAACAAACATGTGGCGAGGGAGTTTGCAGATAATTTTGATGGTGCTAATGATAAGGTTGGAAACCTTCAGTTGTAGGTTTTTGAAGATAACATTGTTGCTACGACAAAAATCCCTGCTCATGGAGAACAATCGTTCAAAGGTATGCAGTTAGATATGTCTTACCATCATGATTTTCTAAAGCCTAAATTTATAATTACTAAATTTGGAGCTACCATACCTAGAGAGTTTTTATTGGAAATTCATAGTGATTTGCTAAGGGTTATCCATAGGTTTTTACATGTGAAGGGAGATTTAATAGGGTTTACCAATACCATATCAGGATCTTAATGCACTTCACTGGTAAGAATCCTTTGAATCTACCATATTACCTTTTTAGAAGTCTAGGAAGGATGGTTGATAGAGTATAACTAAGGAAGGAGAAAGGAGATGATATCCTCTTTCATTGTTAGTATTAGAAGAACTTAGAAAGATAAATCGAGAAGGGGAGTCTTTTCTAAATTCATCAAGAATAGTAGTAGATTCCCTAGGCATCCCACACAGTTTGAGAAATGCACCCTCATCATTAGAAAGAACTACAACATCAATCCTTGAGAGTTATGTTAAGAAAAGGGAAAAAGAGACTAAAGATCATGTAGCAAGTCGGAAAGATAAAAAAAAAAGGGAAGAAACTCCAATTCTCTCTAAAAGTGATGGAAGCTCCTAGAAAACCACTCACCATTTCTACAACAAAGAGAATGTATGTTATAAATACATCACAGTAAATTAGTGAGACTCCAGAAAACTTCATGCAACCAACCCTCTCAGATGACATAGACACTTCAATTATTGAGTTGTGAGAACAGTTGAAGAAGGATCACTTTGTCATAGCACAGTTGCAACATGAAAATAGAGAATTGAAGAAGAAGTCTCTATAATAAGCTTTAAGGAAATATACCTCTGTGATAGGAGAAAGGTCAGCACTATCAACTCCAAATAGTTCCAAAACAAGGAGTGAAGGGATAGAAGTGGAGAAGAATCTAGAGGTAGAGGAGATTCCTAAGCCCAGTGTGCCTTTAACAAGGTCCTCAACTAGGAATTTGTAGCATCAAGAGGAAATCCCATCACAAAATTAGACAACAGAAAAGAAATATGATGAAGGAAAACACACTTTTACGAGGCTAAATAAACAACTCAGAGAAGTAAAAAAATGTGATATTTCAACTTAGGTAGGGAGATAGGGAATTCAAAATGATTTTTTCATAACACCTAAGAGATTGTGGAACTACAATAGAAAAATATGCATCAATGGTGATAAGGACCCTACCATTACATAGACAGTTGAAGAGTTTTTATCAACATAACCTCATTTTGAGGAAGGAGAACAAGACCCTCAACCAAATTTTGTAGCAGATGGGGATTGGAAAGAAGAGAAATCTTGACTTGCTAGCTGAAGCAGCAAAGAACTGAACCACTGATAATTTTTTGACACATTTTTGTCATTTTCCATTTTGACTCCTTTTTTGCAAAAGGTCACATACATAAGCACATTATTTTATCAAAGAGGCACTATTACTCATGAGTTTGATGATTTGAGAAATAAAGGGAGATTTAAAGAAGTACAAAAAATAACTATAAGGAGCCACATCATCTTCATAAGATAGAAATCACCCTCAGAAAATGTCAACTATTAGTCAAATATCAAAAGTAAACATGAGATGACATACCACTTGTTGTTGCGCAACTCTGTTGCATTTTTCCTGTAGGTGGTGATTGTGTAGCGAACTTGTTGTGCAACAGTGAAAAAATGACCAGAACACCTCCAACTCAGCTTGAATGGTTCAACAAGTGTGCCAACTCATCTCCAATGAACATCAACAATGGAAATCACAATTTTGGGTTTCATTTATTGTCATATCAAAGTCGTTGTAGTTAAATTAAATGAGTACAAGTCAACTCCTTGTTTTTAGAAGTTCATTAAAGATCTCATGCTAATTATGTGCAACTGTTAGCACTATTGTAGGATCATAGTTGAATCTGATTTTGATACTATGGACATATGTTTTTGTATATATTTAGGAAGCCATGAAAAATAAAGGGTTGGCAAGTGTGTATAGGAATACTATTGAAAATATTGTAATTTTTCCTTCTTGTTAATGAAAAAATTGTTGTATCAGAAGTCCTTAAGTTTTGACCACAAAGATACATGTGATTGTGATATTTTATGCATGTGATTCCTCAATCTTTGATTTCATGTTTTATAATTGATATTTTATGGTTTCTTCTCTATGTTGATCTGAAATATATGTATCACAACTCATCTTTATCAGTGGCTCTATTGCATGTAGTTCGAGTTGTACTTCTGCTATAATTTCTTTGAGATTCATCCTTGTTAGATTCCTTGAAGAATTATTGTTTTCTTTGTAACCTGATGTCTACAACATATCTATTTTTCTTAGAATATTACTTTCTATCTTCCTTTTTTCATTCCTTTCTTAAATCTACCAGGTATCTAACAAGTTTTATTGACTTTTGACTTTAGTGACTCCATATCCCAATGTACTTTCTGTTCATACTTCTACCAACCCTATAAATTCATTTATATTAGAGATATAGCATTTGAGTTAAACCAAATCAATACTTTTAGTGATTGATTTGAAGAGAGAGAGACCTCTCTGGTTGGACGAGATAGCTTCCAACCCCAAGTTGTTTTTTAGGTTACTCTTGTACCTATTTCCTCCTCAACCAAGGAAATTATAGAGAGATAACACAAGGGATTAAATACACATAAAATTCATACACTTTGAAATTCAAAGACCTTGAAATTAATATATTCATTAACATAAAATGAAGAAACAATGAGATTCATAAAAAACGTGCCATGAAATATATATATATTCAACAACATCTAAATTGTACATTTTTTACCAAATGGCACCTCATGCCCAATATACAAAGTGACACCAAGTGCCCCTACCTCTCTCTCCCTCCCACACTCTCATACACACACTTTCTATCCCCCCTCTATGTATTCATCTCTCTCCCTCCCATGCTCTAACACACTCACTCTCTACCTACCCTCTTTGTCTACCTCTCTCTCCCTCCCACACTCTAACAGACTCACTCTCTACCTCCCCTCTTTGTATTTCTATCTCTCTCTCCCACACTCTCAAACACTAGAAAGACTGGTACATTGCAAGGCAGGGAAATAAATTCCCTTGACCTAGACCTGGAAAGGTATTTCAATACCTAGACCTAGACCTACACTTACACCATTACCTAGACCTATA
>ML777936.1:253782-265378 GCA_009831015.1 Picea engelmannii | reverse complement strand
TTATCTTCCCGTCCTCTTACTATCCCTCTCTCTATCCCCCCTCTCTATCTCTCTCCCTTCCTCTTATAGTCTCTCTCTACCCCTCCTCTTTTTATTTCCCTCTCCCCCTCTCACACTCTCACGCACTCTCTCTCTCCCCCCTACTTCATCTCTCTCTCCCCCTCCCTCCCACTATATCTCATCTATATATCATACATCTACCCCGCTCTCCTACATTTACCTCTCTCTTTACCCCCCTCTATATCTTCCTCTCTCTCCCTCTCACACTCCATCTAATTCCTTTATATGTCTTTCTCTCACTCCCTCCCACAATATCGCATACACACTTTTTATAACCCCTCTATATATTCCTCTGTCTCCCTCCCACACTATAACACACTCACTCTCTACCTCCCCTCTTTTTTTTCCTCTCCCTCCCTCCCACACTCTCGCACACACACTTTCTATCCCCCCTCTATGTCTTCCTCTCTCTCCCTACCACAATCTAACACACTCACTCTCCACCTCCCCTCTTTTTCTACCTCTCTCTTCCTCCCACACTCTCACACACAAAATTTCTATCCCCCATTTATGTCTTCCTCTCTCTCCCTCCCACACTCTAACACACACACTCTCTACCTCCTCTCCTTGTCTACCTCTCTCTCCCTCCCACACTCTAACACACTCACTCTCTACCTCCCCTCTTTGTATTCCTCTCTCTCTCTCCCTCCCACACTCTCGTGCAAACACTTTCTATCCCCCCTCTATGTCTTCCTCTCTCTCCCTCCAACACTCTAAAACACTCACTCTCTACCTCCCCTTTTTGTCTTCCCCTCTCTCCCTCCCACACTATCGCACACTAGAAAGAGTGGTACATTGAAAGGAAATACATGGTAAGGTATGAAATTCCCTTGACCTATACCTGGAAATGCATGTCAATACATATACCTATACCTAGACCTAGACTTAGACCATGACCTGCAACTAGACCTTGCCTCTCCATGCCTCACACTCTCACATACACTCCCTCTTTATATCCCCCTTCTTCAACTTTCTCCCTCTCTATCTCTCTCTCTCTCTCTCCCTCCATCTATTTATCTCCCTCCTCCCTTCCTCCCTCACTCTCTTTCCCTCCATCCATCCCCCTCCCCCCCCCTCTCTCTCTCCCACCTCCTTCCCTCCTCCTCTCTCTCTCTCTCTCGCTCTCTCTCTCTCTCCATATCACACTCGACCTCTCTTCTACTCTTATTGGCTCTCTCCCTCCCTCCCCTTATTTCTCTACCCTATCCCTCTATCTCTCCATCCCACTCTCTTCTACCCTTTTTGTCTCTTTAATTCCCTCCCTCACCTTTCTCGATTTAATGTATTCCTTTATTCCTCTCACTCTATATCCCCATCCATTTCTTGCTCACTATATTCCCCTCCCTCTCTCTCCTCTAGTCTCACCCCATTTTTCTCTTTATATATCTCTACCCCCCCTTCCCTATATCTCCCCCATTTCTTCTCACTCTCTTTATACCCACTCTCTTTATCTCCCTCTCCCTCTATATCACAAACTCACACACTCCTTGTCCATCCACCCTCTCTTTCTTTCTCTTCCCCCCTCTCACACTGATACATTCTCTCTCTACCTAATCCATATTTATGAGCGGAATGAAAGTAATAACAAACTGTATAGAATAACATAGAGATATGAAGAAAAAAAATAGATATCCAATCAACAATAACTTATATTGAATAAATAAAATAGGTTGAAACTGTAAAATTGTAGAACTGAAAACAACTTGCTCGAATGGTGGTAGATATATCTGAGAAGATATTTGGCTGCTATGCACATATTTATGAGAAGAATGATTACAATGAGGCTCTAGAGGATTTTTTAACATTATTCATGAATTCCAAAACCCTATAAATCCAAAAACCTAACCCTAGGAGATGAAACTCCAAAACTTATGTGGGCCCCGATGGGTAAGTTGATACCTCAACTTCCTGGGTGTTGGTTGTGGAGCCTGATTATCTGTCTATTTCATCGATATTTGTTCTCAGCCATGTTTATACCCCATGAAGACTATATACCCTAGAATATGTACACCCCTCCACGTAGGGGGGGGTTGCAGGGGGGCCTTTCCCCCCCTGTGGGGTCTGGGGAAAGTGAGCCTCTAGTGGGGGTTCCTTGTAAATTTATATTGTAATTTCATAGTAAATTTGGACCATTCATTATAAGGTCACATATTTGATGGTAGAATTTATGTTAGGATTTTTTTCCCTAGAAGGAAACCATCTTTTATGAGGGAATTGTATTGCGTCTATGTATCATTGCGAATATTGTATTCTGAGAGAGGATATTGTGAGAGAAAGAAGAGGAATTTACAAAGGGTGTGTTGTAGGTTGTATCCCTTTATTTGATGGATAATAAAAAGGAAGGATGTGGAAATTTCTCTTGTGGATGTACACCACACTAGGTGAACCACATATATCTGTGTATCTATTGTATTGTGTATCTTCTGTGTTGCATTTCTGCATTTTATTTTATTTTATTGCTTTGCGATCCTGTTTTTCTAAAACTGAGGTCGTAACTTTTGCATAAACCTTTGTTTTAGGCATGTGATAGCCCGTTGGAAAGGTCTTTTCAAGAAATACATGCTATGCCATAAAACTATGACTATGTCTATAGTTTGACTATGGAAATCCAAAAATACACTGTTTAGGACCCCAAAACATCCATGGAAGTACATAAAGATGGATTAACATGAAAAATTACTAAATAAGCCATTTGGATTAGGTGGGAAACCACCAATATCCACCTGGAAGCTGTTTAGGAATTCAAACAACCCCAAAAGTGTAGAACCCACAATTACAAAGAATTATAGAATAACGTGTTGAACTAAAAGCTATCAAGAGGAGCTAGTTGGAATAGGTGGGTGGACACCAATATCCACCTGGATCAATACTCCCACCTTAGGAAGCAATGGTTTCCATTGCATTGAGTGCTCCCATCAGGTGAGGAAATTTTGCTCAATTTGGTCCCAGGTGAGCCACTTGCCTTGGTGTAGGAGCTTCCCTTCCTTGACAATGCAATAAAGTTGGATCCTCTATTGGTGAGTTCCCTTGACCTATGTTTCCACTATATGATTAGTGGATGCATGTTCCATGTAGTCAGGGTTGAGCTCTGTTGGTGTCAATTGTTCTGTGATATTTGAGGTGTCCAATAATGGTGGAAAATATGGTCAAAGGAGGTCCACATTGAACATTGGCTGCAAGCCAAGGAAAGGTGGAGTGTTGAGCTCAATAGCATTTCTACCCACAACTTTGTTGATAGTGTAAGGCTCATAATAAAGTGGGAGGAGATTCCTATGGGGCATTATAAGACACTCTTTTTGCAAATGTAACCAAACCTTGTCTCCCACCTGAAATTGGTGTGGTACCTGGTGTTTATCATGGCACTACTTGTACTTAGCATTGGATTTCTGCAAAATATCATGGACCTGTTGGTGGATGTGCCGAATCCGCTCAATGAATCTGGTGGCTTTGTCAGCCTCAGACTATACATGGGAAGATTCTTCCTATTTGGTTGCAAGAGGTAGTGCAACATCAATGGGACCAAGGTTTGAAATCCTAGCCCCACCTAAAATGGGCTATGGATAGTGGAGCTATGGAGAGCCCTGTTGTAGCTGTGATGAACATAGGGAAGACCGTCATCCCATGTACATGGATGTTGAGAGTTTTACATGCGCAGGATGTGCAAAATCATCTGATTCAAGACCTATGTATCACCATCATTTTGGGGGTGGAAAGCAGTGGATTTACTGAGCTTGGTGTCCAATAGTGAACTAAGACTCGACCAAAATGTGTCGAGGAACTTGTTGTCCTGATTTTAGGTGATGGTATATGGTATCCCAAAATTAACCAACACCCATTCGAAGAAATGCTTGGTAGCATCTGTCGCTGTGATTCTCTTCTTGTAGGTTGTGATAATGACCATATTTGAAAACCAATCCACCACCAAAAATACATAATCATTGTCGTGCTTGGTAGATGGAAGGCCATACATGTAATCCATCGATATGGATTATCAAGGCCTCTTGGGAGTAGGAAGAGGGGTGTATAAACCTTGCTTCTTAATGTTTCACTTGGCAATGACACATGTAGTGCAAGATATGATATGCTTGCTGACATATTGTCCAATTTTGGGCCAATAAAAATGTTTATGTAGAATGGTCGTAGCTTTCTCCATGCTAAAATTTCTTTCCATCCGACTATAGTGAGCCTCCCAAATCAAATTTGCACGCTCTCTTGTGGGAACATAGAGGTGGCCTAGATGGCATAACAATCCATCCTAGATGTGAAAATTGGTGATATTCTCTCTTGTACCCAAGAGATGATAGGTGGTGGAAAATTTAGGGTCACACTGATAAAGTTGGGGCCACTCAGATTCCTCATGCCCACAGGAATGGATCATTGTGGTGAGTGCAACAATGGGAGGGTGACTGAGTCAGTCAACAACACGATTTATGATCCTTTTTTTATACTTGATGTTGAGATGGAAACATTGTAGGTATGTGGACCACTTTTGATGGAGGTCATTATGAAATTTCCCTTGTGTTTGTATGAACTACAAAGGCTTGTGATTAGTGTGGATGATTGTTTCCTTTCCTAGAATGTAATGTTTCCATTGACCACATACTTATAAAATGGAATATATTTCTTTTTCATAGTTGGGGTATTTTTAGGATCGTATATCAGAGTGTCTCACTATGGTATTCTACTAGTTGACCATGTTGAGTGATAATTGTGACTATAACATAGTCAGAGGCATCAGTCTCAATCTTGAATGGTTGTTGCAGATCAGGTAAGGAGAGTACCGGAGTTGAGCACAAGCAATGCTTCAAATCATCAAATAATTGTTGTTGTGCCTTCTCCCATGCAAACTATGCCTTTCCAACACCCTTGGTTACTTGGATGAGGGGCCATGCAATATGGGATAATCCAAACATGAACCTTTGGTAGAATTTGGAAAGTCCCAAGAAGATCTCAAGCTTGGTTAGTGTGGTCGAGGCTGGCTAGTGATGAATGAATTGGATCTTAGATGGATCTACATGTACCCCATGCTCATCAACAATGTAGCCCAAGTATTGGACCATTTTCATGCCAAAGGAGCGTTTTTCCAAGTTTTCATATAGCTTGTGGTGCCGCAGAGTGCCCAAAACCTATTGAATATGCTACATGTTCTCCTCCCAAGTTATGTTGAAGATGAGGATGTCATCCAGATATACCACCAAAAAAAATGGAGTTGGTAAAGGGTCTTAATACATAATCCATCAATCTCATGAAATTTGTTGGTGCATTTGTTAAGACAAATGGAATGACCAACGATTCAAAGAGACCTTCTTTAGATTTGAATGTTGTGTTCCATACATCAGTTGGTTTGATGGGAACCTGGTGCTAGCCAAACTTTAGGTCAATCTTGCAGAAGAACGTTTCCCCCTTGATTTGGTAAATAAGGTCATCAATTCAAGGAATTGGGTATCATTTCCTGACTATGATTTTGTTTAATGCTTTGTAATCAATGAGGATTCGTCAAGTCCCATCTTTATTCTGCACTAGAACAATCGAGATTCCGCAAGATGAGGAGCTACGTCGGATGTTCCCCCTTTGAAGAATCTCTTGGATCTGGAGCTTGATTTCATCATTTTCCATTAGCAAGCAACGATCAACTGGTCCATTAGGAAGTGGTGCACCGGGGCTCAAATTAATTGGATGCTTTATTTGGAAGTGCATCGGTACCCTGGTGGGTGAGGAGAATATGTCTCTGTACTCTAACATGATCCCATCCACCTGCTTCTACTGCAAAGAGAGGCTCTGTGTAGAGTTCACAGATGTGTATAAGACCTTCTACTTACTGTGACCATGAATCACAAAGAAGACAACTTCGCAGTTTGTGAAATGACCTCACTACATTGCTTAGTATAGATAAAATAAATAAATGTGGGCAACGCTACCTTTGGTATGTTGTATAATTGTCTACCCAAAGTAATAATAACATTGTGGGGTCTAGACTCATACACAACATGTTTCTTCCACAAATATGGATGGTCTAAAAGAAATTTACAAGATTCAAGGGGAGCAGTGTCAAAAAATACCTTGTCTTTGAAGGGCTTGATGTTGTAGGGAAGATGATACTATTGGTTGGCGCAGAGATATTTTCCTTGTCGAAGCCAACCGATGGTCTAGGGCTGTGGGTGCAATTTTATTGTCAGGTCCAACCACTTGAAGACCTATGCTAAAATCAAGTTCTTATGATTTCCACTATCAACAATGAAATGCAATGGAGTCCCCTTTACCCACATCTGTGAGTGAAAGAGGTGTTCCCCTTCCTCTAGTTCTTCTAGTTCGCTTAGTTGGAATTTGGTGGTAGTGAGAGTGGCACTAGGTTCGCCATCAATGACCCACTTCCCACTTTCTGGATTTGAGTTAGAGTTAGAATCTTCCTCTGACTCGAAATATTTCAACTCCTCCACCAGTGACTGCTTGAAGTGAAATTCTTCAGTGTTGTGCCAATCACTTTTATGGTATTCACGCCATTTCCCCATGTCCTTCTTTGACATCTCATTACCCTTCTTGGGTTGTGTCTTGGAATAATTGTCTTGAGAGTGACCATTTTTTCTCTATCCCTTATTTTGTGGGTTGGGGCATCCTTTTCCCTACTTTGACTTTGAGGAGTTTGCATATCCAAACTCTCGCCTCTTCTACTTAAATTTCTGCTCAATATTGAAAACATATATATAATCCACACCTAATGATGTGATGTCCATAAACTCCATTTCTGTTTGAATGTATCTATGCATACAACTGTGGTATTTGAGCACCTGATTATGTTCAGAGTCTTTGATACCTAATTTGGTGCACATGGTATGGAAAATATTGGTGAAATATGGTATTGTCTGGTCTGTTTCTTAACGCAACATGGTCCATCTTGTGTACTAGTCCTTGTAGCTTCCAAAATGGTAGTATTGTTCTTTAATGGCATCCCTAAAGGAATCCCATGTGGGGGAGACCACAAATATTGCAGATTCCTCTATGGCCCTTTGGTTAGAGTAATTATCCCACTAGTCCTTAACACTGGGGATGACCTTGAGGAGTACAAAAGTAATCTTTCAGTCCTTAACTTCCAAGGTGTTGGTTATGGAGCTTGATTATCTTCCTATTTCATAGGTATTTGTTTTCAGTCATGTTTNAGGGGGGAATTTCACCCCATGTAGGGTTTGGGGTAAGTGGGCCTCTGGTGGAGGTTTGGGGGCTTTGCCGCTGGAGGAAAAATTTCCTTGTAAATGCATATTGTAATTTCATAGTAAATCTGGACCATTCATTATAAGGTCGCAGATATGATAATAGAAGTTGTGTTAGGGTTTTTTCCCTAGAAGGAAACCATGTTTTATCATGGAATTGTATTGCATCTATGTATCATTGTGAATATTGTATTTTGAGAGAGGATATTGTGAGAGAAAGAAGAGGAAGTTACATCGAGTGTGTTGTAGGTTGTATCCCTTCATTTGTTGGTTAATAAAAAGGAAGGACCTGGAAATTTCTCTAGTGGATGTACACCACACTGGGTGAACCACATATATCTGTGTCTCTATTGTATTGTGTATCTTGTGTTTTTTTATTTTGGTATTTATTTTATTTTATTTCTCCACGGTCCTATTTTTCTAACTAAGAGGTCGTAACTTTTGCATACGACCTCCATTTTAGGTTCAAAATCGATGATATTCTTCCCACTTTCTATATTTGAGTTAGATTCAGAATCTTCCTCTGACTCAGAAGCTTTCAACTCAACCACTAGTGACTGCTTGGAGTGACATTCTTCAGTGTTGTGCCAAGGGATTTTATGGTATTCACACCATTTCACTGTGTCCTTCTTCGACTTCTCATTACCCTTGTTGGGTTTTGGCTTGGACTGGTTGTCCTGAGAGAGACCATATTTTCTCTATCCCTTGTTTTGTGGGTTGGGGGTGCCTTTTCCCTACTTCAACTATGAGGAATTTGCAGATCCAAACTCTTGCCCCTTCTACTTAAATTTATGCTCGATCTTGACAACATATCTATAAGCCACACCTAATGATGCAATGTCCAGAAAATCCATTTCTGTTTGAATGTATCTATACAACAACCGCAATATTTGAGCACCTGATGTTTTTCAAAGTCTTTGATACCTAATTTGGTGCACAGGGTATGGAAAATATTGGAGAAATTTGGTACTGTCTGGTCCCTTTCATGATGTAGCATGATCCATCTTGTGTACTGGTCCTCATAGCTTCCAACATGGTAGTATTGTTCTTTAATGGAATCCTTGAAAGAATCCCAGGTGGGGGAGACCTCAAATATTTCATATTCCTCTATGGACCTTTTCTTAGAGTAGTTATCCCACTAATTCTTAACATGGGGGATGACCTTGAGGTGTGCAAAAGTAATCTTTTCCCTGTCGAAAAAATTGTGGACCGAAAAATACCCTTCAAGCAGATTCAACCATTTATCTATAACATTCACATCTATCAGTCCTTCAAATAATGGAATATCTAAATTTACTTGTAACTTGAAGGGGGTTGCATGGTCGCTTGATGAAGATGCGTCTCCTATGGACAACCACTTAAGGATTTGTGCAAAGTTGTCCATCATTTCATTCCTTTGTCGTGCAAGGGCTTCCTCAAGCAAAATTTTAAAAGGATCTCCTCTTCCATCATATTTATTCTTGTCCCCTGTGGGTTGTTGTTGGGCTCAGTGTGGCCGATATTTCAAAGGATCGACTGGTTCAAGTCCCAACTTCTTATACCCAAATCGTGTTGGGGACATGCATGAAGAAAAATAAATGAAGAGAAGACCGCTCTGATACCACTTATCCAGATTTATGAGTGGAACGAAAGGAATAACATAATGAATACAATAACACAAATATATGGAGAACAACAACATATATCTAGTGAACAATAAATTTTATTGAATAAATAAAATAGGCTGAAACTATAAAACTGCAGAACTAAAAACAACTTGCTTGAATGGTGGTTGCTATCTATGAGAAGAGATGTGGCTGCTACATGCATCCGTCTGGGCATAATGATTACAATGAGTCTCCATAGGCACTTTTAACATTACTAATGAATTCCAAAACCCTACACATACAAAAACCTAACCCTAGGTGATGAAATACCAAAATTTATGTGGGCCCCGAAGGGTAAGTTGGTACCTCAACTTCCCAAGTTCGTAACTTTTGCATATGACCTCTGTTTTAGGTGCGTGACAGCATGTTGGAAAGGTCGTTTTGAGAAATACACATTATGTTGTCAAACTCTAAATCCATGTACAATTTGACTATGGAAAGACAAAAAAACATTGTTTAGGACCCCAAAATGACTTTGGAAGTACAAAAAGGTGTATTGAGATAAAAAATTCCAAAATAAGCTAGTTGGATTAGGTGGGCGGCTACCAATATCCACCTAGAAGTTATGTAGGGAATCAGACAACCCTAGAAGTGTAGAACCCACAATTACAAATAATTACAGAAGAACATGTTGAACTAAAAATTGTTAAGAGGAGCCAGTTGGAATAGGTGGGTGGACACCAATATCCATGAGGATCACTACCCCCCTCCTCCCTCTCTCTCTTCCCCTCCCTCCCATTATCTCTCCTCTATTTATCTCCTACATATACCACCTCTTTCTCTCTCTCCTTTTTGTTAGTCTCACTCTCATTCTCTCTCTACCCCTATATCTCTCTCCCTCCTCAACTCCTTCTCTTTTCCCCTAGTTCTACCTCCCTCTCTCTCTATGCATCTAAAAAGGTCAAGTAAGGCTCTCAAGGAATAAAGGATAGGTGTAACAGATAAATGTATCCTCATCTATAAGGTGAGTGTTAAGTTTTTCTTCTTCTTCCAATGTATTACTTATATGAGTACTTATATGAACATGACCATGACCTGGACCATGAACTAGACCCCCCTATATCCATCTAATCCTAGGCATAAACTATAGTCTACTCTTAACCCCCTCTACACCCAAGACCTAAGTGAAGTATGCCTATACCTATTTTTTAATAATAATAGTTTATGGATATGACTGTTCATCTATGGTTTAATAATGATTTCACATGGCTTAATGATGATGTTGGTTCTTATTTTTTATTTTAATATAAGCATAATATTTTAGTGGATTTGATATTCTTTATTTACAATCAGAGTTCAACATGGACTATATTATGTATGGTGGAACACTTATATATATGTAATATCACACACTCTCTCTCTACCCCCTGCCTCCCTCCGTCTCTCCCCTTCCCTCCCAATATCTCTCCTCTCTCTCTCCTACATATACCATATCTTCCCCACCTCTCTCTCTCTCTCTAACCCCCCCCCTCTTAGTCTTCCTCTCCCACCCTCTCACTCTCTCAAAAAATCCATCTCTACCCCCTTCTCTCTTTACCTCTTGCATTTAACCCTTTCTCTCTTGCTCCCTATATCCTCCACCCTCTCTCTCCCGCATTCTCCCCTCCTTGCTCTCTTTTCTTCTATATAACCCCCCTTCCCTCTCTCTCTCTCTCTACACCCCGTGTTTGTCTCCCTGTCCCTCACTCTCACACACTCTCTTTTTATGCCCCTCTCCACCTCTCACACTCTCTTTCTTCCTTTCTTTGCACCCCCCACCTACTTTACAAGGAAAGAAATGGCCTTGACCTAGACATGTCAATACCTATACCTAGACCTAGACATAGAAAGACCTATACATGTAAAGACCTAGACCATGAACTAGACCTATACAATGACCATGACGTAGACCATGACATAGACCTATATAAATACCTATACCATGACCTAGACCATGACATAGAACCAGAGCTAGACTTAGATTATGACCTAGACCTATAAAATGACCATGACCTAGAGTTTGATGTAGACCATGACCTAGACTCCCCTAACTCCATATAATCCTAGGAATAACCTATAATCAACCCTTAACCCCCTCCACACTCAATACTTGAGTGAATTATGAATATACCTCTTGTTAAAGGCCCCACAACCCTTGCACCCACATCACCCACATCGTGGTTGTCTAACCATTTCTCTATGCTTCAAAACAGTTTCAATCCTAAGCCCTTAGGTCCTAGTTGTCCCCATACCCCTATACATATTTATTCATAAATATTTTTGGTCTATGATAAATGATATATCTATTTCATTCAGAGCGTCCACATGCTCTTGTGACTTGAACGCCTTGTAATCGCCTATCATGTATGCCCAGTAGGAACATGTGCATGTTCCTATAATGCACATGTTCTTTAGTGCACACATGTTCTAGGAACATTCTCTCATTCCTACTGGGAATTTTTTGTGCCTAGAACAATCCACTACCTCATCTATCTCAAGCCCGACAAAGCACTCCCGACATCTACACACAAAAATGTCATGCAAAGACAATTTTTTCTTATTTTAGTCATGTTGTTTAATTCATAGACAATTTTTTGATATTTCAAGACCATTCTGGGAAGAATTGGTCTTGCCCCTTACTCTCCCTTTCCCCTCTCTCAATCCCTTCCTCCTTCCCCCCCTCTCTCTCTACACCCCCCCTCTCTC
>ML777936.1:240916-253753 GCA_009831015.1 Picea engelmannii | reverse complement strand
CTGCCACTCCCTCTCTCTCTCTCTCTCCAAGAGGAAAATGTGCTCCTACTTAGGAGTGCACACACACTCTTTCTTAGAGACACACATGCACTCCTACTTAGGAATGTGCATCGAATCTAAAACATGTGCAAGAAACCGCTTGAGCTGATTCAAAATCCATTGGAAATAGAAAAACTTATAAGAATATATGGGAAAATGGATTATAACAATTTGAGATCATTATCATTAACATATTGAGGTTGTAAGCTAAGTGTTGGGGTTAGAGCTCAATTAAGGATAAATGGAAATAGATAAATTTATAGGAGATGAAATCAATCCTATGGAATGGTTGAGGTTAGTAAAATACAATGACATGACTCCTTCAAGGGAAACCAATTTTTTTTTTGGTGATTTTTAGAAGTGGTGGATGAGTATTGATCAAGGTACTAGATGGAACTGCACATGGGAAAAATTTGAAGAACTCTTCTCAAATAAATGCATTAAGGATACAAATCTGGAGGAAATGTATGAAATTCAAGATGAATTAAAAGAAGTAAAGGAAGAGATTAATAATAAGAGTGAAGAGTTCTCTAAGATATGATCCCTTAATGAATCACTAATTAAGAAGGTTAATAGCTTAAAGTAAAAAAAGTCTAGCAAAAGAAAGTGGGAAAAAGATGAGTCAAGGGAAGATTTAAGAAAGAAAGATGAAGATATATGTAGATTAAGAAGCCATAATAAAAAACTATTGGATGAGGTTAAGAGATTGAAATAAGAAAATAAGAATTGTCAAAATCAAGAAGAAAGAAGGATATTGGATGAAGAATGTACTAAAAGACTTGAAGAGAAAATTTGCAAGAAGGTTGAGGAATCCCTAAATATTGATGAGGTAAAATCAGAAATGCAATCTAGAATTGAAGAAGGATGTCAAGATTTGATAAATGGGGAAACATTGTAGTTTCAAAAGGAAAAATAAGACATTATTCAAGAAGGTTACCAAAAGAAACTTGAAGAATTTGAACTCCATATAGAAGATGCACATGCCAAATAGGATGGTATTATCTCCAAGGCTAGAACAATCAAAGAGAAAGAAAGGAAGATAGAGGATTTCATTCTCTCTGAAAATAATTGATGAAATGAACATGAAGAGTGAAGAAAAAAAATAAAAAGTGGATGATTCAGATGGATGTCGGTGGCCTCCCACCTATTCCAACTAGCTCATTTTTGCAGTTTTCTAGTTCGACAATTTTTTCCTAGTTTTCAGGTTTGTGACTTCCAAAGTCATTTTGGGGCCCTAAAAAGGAAACATGTGTAGTCCTCAGATAGAACTTTCCAATGGGATATCATGTACCTAAAATGGAAATCGTATGAAAAAGTTATGAGCCCAAGAAGTTGATGTACTAACTTACCCAAACGGGGCCCACATGAGTTTTGGTGCTTCATCTCCTAGGGTTAGGTTTTTGGATGTCTAGGGTTTTTGACATTCCTATTTATTGTAAAAAAGGCCTTGGGAGCCTCATTGTAATGATATTCTGGAGAATGAGTGCATTCGTCACATCTCTTCTCAGAGATAATCCGCCACCATTCTAGCAAGCTTGTTTTCCGCTGCATTTTACAATTTCAATTTATTTCCTTATTGAATAGAAACCAATTTTATTGTATATTTGTTATCCTATGTTAAAAATATTTTGATAATAATTTTTATTCATTTCTTTCTTCTCATAAAATCCGTATCAGTGGTATCAGAGCGGTGTGCTCCTTCTCGTTCTTAATGCATGTCCCCAATGATATAAGGGTACAAAGAATTGGGTCTCAAGATTGTTTCTCTTGAGGAAAAAATCTCTTGCACACCCAAGAGACCTCTCATGGTGGGAGAAAATAAATATGATGGGATAAGAGATCCCTTCAAAATGTTGCTAGAGGAATCCCTTATGAAATAGAGGAACGAGATGATGGATAGTTTTGCGCAAATCCTTCAGCGGCTACCAATAGGCAACACATCTTCCTCAAACGGAGGTGTCACCCCCTTCAAGGTACAAATCAACTTCGATATTCCTATATTTGAAGGTCATATAGATGAAGATGTTGTAGAAAAATGGTTGAATCTTCTAGAAGGGTATTTCTCTATCCATAACTTTTCGAATAGAGAAAATATTACTCTTGCACTCCTCAAAGTTGTTCCCCATGTCAAATATTGGTGGGAAAAATTTTGTGAGCAGAAGGAAATAGAGGAACCCTCAATATTTACAGTCGTAGTCACCTAGGATTCCTTCAGGGATGCTATTAAGGAAAAATACTACCCTATTAGAAGTTATGACAACCTGTATACAAAATGGACCACACTATGGCAAGAAAGAGACCAAGCAGTGCCTGAGTTCACAAATATCTTCCATACATTTCAAACCAAGGTGGGTATCAAATATTCTGAGCGACATCTGGTGCTCAAGTATAACGAAACTCTACATAGATACTTCTAGGAAAAAATGAAGTTTCTGGACATCTCATCCTTGGGCGCGGCCTACCGATATGCCATCAAAATCGAATAGAAGCTCAAACAAAAGATGTGATAATTTGGCCCTAGGAACCCCTCATAGAAAAATCCAGGAAAGGGTGGCCCCAACTCGTAGAAGAAAGGATAGAGAAAAGATGGATTGCCTCAGGATAGAGAAAAGATACCGGGAAGTGGTGTGACTTCCATCAGAGCCATTGGCATAACATTGTTGATTTCCGCTCAAAGAAGTTGTTGGTTGTTGAGGTGAAATCCTCTGAATGAGATGTGGGTTTCGAATCTAAGTCAAAACTAGAAAGGGGGAGACAGATCATCGATGCATAACCCAGTGCTATCGTTTCTACCACCAATCTCTAGCCCGGTGAACTAGATGAGTCAGAGGAAGGAGATCACCTTTTTCAATCACGGATGTGGGTGAAGGGTACCCCACTGCACTTCCTTATTGATAGTAGTAGCTAGAAGAACCTCATATTAGCAGAGGTTGTCAAGAAAATTGCCCTGCTGACAACACCGCACCCGCATCCCTACACCGTCAAATGAATTTTGCAAGGAAGAGACATCTGCATCAGCCAACAATACCCCCTATCATACGACATAAATCCCTTCAAAGACGAGGTATTGTGTGGTATTTCCCCTCTATAATTTTGTAATGTTCTTTTGGGCCAACCATATTTATGGAAACACCATGTTTTATATGAGTCTAGGCCTCACAGTGTTATTATTACTTGGAACAAGAATTTGTAGAGGATACCGAAGGAAGTCCCACCTAGTGCTATTTCCTTGATCTCTTCGAAGAAATGCAAGAAGGTCATCTCTCAGACGAGGAAGTTTGTCTTCTTTGTGATTTGCTCTCAGAATGAGCAAAAGATCACAACCACATCTAGGTTCTCCACGACCGACCTCTCAACACAACAAAATAAAGTGGATAAGGTTGTGTAATCATACTCGAATAAATTCTCCTCACCTAATGGGGTAACTCTACACTGTCAGGTCAAGCACCCTATCTATCTGACCCCCAATGCACCCCTTCCCAATGGGCCAGTCTACCACCGCTCTTTGTTATAGAATGAAGAGATCAAGTGGCAAATCCAATAACTACTCCACAAAAGGGGACATTCTTCCCAACTCATCACCTTGTGGGAGCCTAATCATGATGGTACAGAAGAAATATGGAACCTGGTGACTCTGCATTGATTATCAGGACCTGAATAAAATCACAGTCAGAAATCGATACCTGATTCCCTAAATTGATGACCTCCTTGATCAACTCATAGGGGCCAAATAGTTCAGTAAGATTGACCTGAAGTCTACCTACCACCATGTCCTGATAGAATAGACAGATGTATGGAACACCACCTTCAAGTCAAAGAAAGGTCTTTTCGAATCGTTGGTCATGCCCTTTTGCTTGATAAATGATATAGCCACTTTCATGAGGATGATGGATGATATCCTATGACCATTCACTAATACTTTTCTAGTGGTTTATATAGATGAAATTCTCATTTACAACAAGACTTGGGAAGAACACTTGCAACATATTGAGCAGGTTTTGCACATCCTACAACAACACAAGTTATACACCAACTTGGAAAAATGATCCTTCGGCATGGACAAGGTCCATTACCTGGGCTACATCATTGATCAACATGGTGTACATGTGGATCCAACCAAGATCCAAGTCATCTGTGACTAGACAACCCTAACCACACTCATTGAGCTTCACAGCTTCTTGGGCCTTGCCAATTTCTACCACAGGTTCATGTTGGGATTCTCCAATATTGAATGGGCCCTCATGGAAGTAACCATGAGTGGTGGTAAGGATAAATTTTTGTAGGGCTAGTCCCAAAAATAGGTTTTCAATGATTTGAAGGAATGCTTGTGCTCAACCCTAGTACTTTCACTATTGGACCTGCAAACCCCCTTTAAGATTGAGACATATGCTTTATACTATGTTGTGGGCGTCATTCTCACTCAACACAACCACCCTGTGAACTATCATAGTGAGAAACTATCATATGTTCTTCGTAAGTACCCTACATATGACAAAGAACATATGACAAAGAAATGTACTCCATTCTGCAAGACTGTCTCCAATGGATACATTACATTCTTGGGAAGGAGACATTCATCCACACTAATCATAAGCCATTGTAGTTCATGCAGACATAAGGAAAATTGCAGAATGACTACCATCAGAAGTGGTCCACATACTTGTAGCAATTCCACCTCAACATAAAGTATAAAATAGGAAGCACCAATCACAACATTGATTTCCTCAACACACCACTAGTCGTGGCACTCACCATGGTGCTAGAATCTTGCGGCCATGATACCTATGGATGTACCCAACTCTATGAGACTGACCCAGACTTCACCACCACCTACCAAATATTGGGTGCAAATGCAATTGTTGCTAATTTCCATCTTCGGGATGGGATGTTGTTCCATTTGGGCAATATCTATGTTCCATCAAGAGAGGGAGTGAAGATGATATGGGAATCCCACTTTAGTCAGGTGGAAGGACACTTCGACGTCAAAAATACAGTAGCAATGTTTCAGAAACATTTCTACTAGCCGAAACTTTGACAGGAGGTCAACAAGTATATAAGGTCCTGCATTGCATGTGCTATTGCCAAACCAACAACTAAGAAATAGGGCAGGTACACCCCTCTGCCTACTCTTGACAGGCCATGGGAATCCATCTCCATGGACTACATGTCAGGACTCCCATCCAACAAGTGAGGAAATGACTGTGTTTTTGTGGTTCTCGGTCGCTTTTATAAGATGGATATTTTGGCCACCTACAAGAAGAGAATCACAACATAGGCCACTAGCAAGATATTATTTGAATGAGTCTGGGTACATCTTAAAATCCCACAAACCATTGTCTCATATCAAGACAGTCAATTTCTCAACACATTTTGGTCGAACCTCTAGTCACTGCTAGACACCAAGCTCAACAAATCCACGGCCTTCCACCCCTAGGAAGATGACCAAACCGAGGTTGTAAATCCAATTATCGTGCATATCCTGTGCATGTATAATTCCAAGAAATCTCTCACATGGGATGATATTCTTCCCTATGTCCAACATAGCTACAATCGAGCCCTGCATAGCTCAACTAGCCACAACCCCTTTCAGGTGGGGTTGGGATTCCAACCATTGGGTCCCATAGAATTTTCACTACCCCTTGCGGTCACCTCAACCGACTCATATCCTGAACCAATTGAAGCTAACAAGTCCACCTGATTCATTGAGAGGATCCATCACATCCACTAATAGGTTCAGGATATCCTACAAAATTTCAGTGACAAGTAACAATAGCGCCATAATCAACACTGGGTGCCACATCATTTTTTGGTGGGATACAAAGTTTGGTTGAATTTATAGAAATAACACCTTACCAAAACCCATCAGAAGCTTCTCCCACTCTGGTACAGTCCATACACCATCACCAAGGATAAACATTCCTCCTTTCCTTGGCCTGCACCGATTGTTTAATGTCGATCTCCTTCGACCTTATTTCCCACCATTATTGGACACCTTAGAGATAGAAGAACAACTGACACCAATAGAACTCAACACTGACTACATACAACAGGAATCCAATGATCATATTGTGGACAAACAGGTCAAGGGAACTTGCTAGCAAAGTATCTAGCTTTATCGAGTTGTCAAAGCAGGGCAACTCCTGCACCAAGGCAAGTCGCTCACCTGGGGCCAAATTTTGTAGAAATTTCCTCATCTAATGGGAGAACTCAATGCAATGGATAAAATTGATTCCTAAGTGAGGAGGATTGATCCATATGGATTTTAGTGGCCTCCCACTTATTCCAACTAGCTCATTTTAGCATTTTTCTAGTTCGATAGGTTTTTCCTAGTTTTTGGGTTCATGACTTCGAGGGTTGTTTTGAGGCCCTAAACAACATTCTTATGGATCTCACAGTCAATATGTGTTGGGATCACCATTGGAAATGTGTGTATTTCTCAGATAGACCTTTCCAATGGACTATCATGTGCATAAAATGAAGATTGTATGCAAAATTTACAACCCCAGGAAGTTGATGTACTAACTTACCCAAACAAGGCCCACATGAGTTTTGGCACTTCATCTCCCGGGGTTAGGTTTTTGTATTTCTAGGGTTTTTGACATTCCTTTTTATTGTAAAAAACGCCTTGAGAGCCTCATTGTAATAATATTCTGTCAAATTGATGCAGGAGCATCGTAAGCAGCCAACAAAGAAAGCGTGAAGGCAAAGATAGTTGGAAACACACCAACGCACATTTTGAAGATGTTTTAAATTTAAATAAGGAGACATTAATGTAATAGCTAGGGGAGCGTATTTACATTTATGTTTTGGAGATTGCAAATAGATATTGAGTGTTGTTCTCATCTCTCAGATATGAAAGCATTTATTTGTATTGAATGTAAAGTAGGTAGCTTTTAAGTCTGATTAGATAGCTTAGAGTTGTAGGGGGGTGAAATCATAAAAGACACCCTCGCTTGTATCATTGTATCATTCCCAATTGTGGATTATTCAGAATTTCTGTAAGATGTAGAGTTGCAAAGAGCAAGAACATAGAGAATAATCCATGTATAGGAACACTTGAGCTAATATATGAATTCTTTAACTCAATTTTATGGTGTTATTATGCTTACTATTTACATCTGTTGAATGGTATGTTTACAGTGGTTTGTTCCTCTGTTATGCATTTATTTCAATGTTGTGGGTGTAAGAATTCTCTTGAATTCATGTTAAATATATGAAATCTGTGAGGAGAGAAGAATGAGTTTCAATTGTTTCTCTTCCTGAGAAATCCTGCAAAGAGTGCAGTGAACGTCCGCAGGGTGTGCATCGACGAAGTTCTGAGTTTTATCTCAGAAAGATTAGGAAGGATACCGTTGTCCTCATACCAGCAGAAGTGAAGAGATAGCACAGAGCCATGCAAGGCTTGCACAGGTGGATTGAAGTCTTAGACTTTATAAACTGAGGAGGAAGGTTGAGGGTTTGTTGTTGCAAGGAGTGCACATAGTCAAAGGATAAAATAACCAGAGGTTATTTGTGAATGCTGCAAGGAATGCATGTAAGAGCCCTAAGGAAACCCCTGAGGTTATGACAGAAAGATTAGGAGGGAAATAACCTTGAAGAGTTCAAGGGAAGGTGAGTGGCGGAGTTACTCAACAGAAAGGAAGCTCGGAAGAGTTGATGCCAGAGCGTTCAACAGAGGAATATCAAAAGTTGGAATGGATGGAGGAGTCGCCTCAAGTAGAAGAGTCGATTTTGTCGTGGACCGTTAGATCTTGTAGGCCAGTGGAGAGATTTAGGTTGAAAGTTTCTCATCAATCATAATCTTAGGAGGAATAGTGGTCATTGGATTTAGATCAACGAGGGTCATTGATCTCACGTCCTTGAATTTCACCATCTTCGGAATTAGAGAAGTGGAGAGGGTAGTGACTCGAAGTCGAGAGTCATGAGCTCCCGATTCATGAAGTCCCGAAAGAACTAGGACCATCAGATCGCGAGTAGTGGAGAGATGTTGACCTATGGAAAGGGGTTGTCATGGTTTCAGAGGTCAGCAAAAGGAGTCACTGCATAGAAAAACAAAGATACATGAAATCTTAGTTTCCAAAAAGACTAGGCCCCATCTCATAATTAGAGGTCGCATGAAATAAAATTCAAGGAAGGAAACAAATCCTCATTGTCCTTTACGAGTTTCATGTATTGTTGAGTCAAGGGGGGCTCACATCTAGAATCGAGAAGCCACGAAAGCCAAAATACCCATTTGGGTAAAGGCTATGGTCATATCCACGATCATGTAACGACCCTAAATTTATAAATGGATAAAGATTATTAAGTGAGATTTAATTAAAGAGAATAATTGTGGTTAATAAAATAATATTGAACTGCAGACCGCATTTACTGACCTGAGACATAAATTTAAAAGATCAAAAAAAAAAAAAATTATATAACAGGGGTCACGTATGCAGACGGGGGTTGCGTATGCTGGGCGGGAGCCCAGAAATCCCGACAAAATAAAAACATTAACGGGGGACGAAGGACGAAGGACGAGGGGGTGGTTAAGGAAGTAATTATGTGATTCGACAGGGAGGAATAAGGGACGGGAAGAAGGGGATGTGCGCACAATTCGACAGGGATGGATGCTGCGGACTGTATTGCTGAGCCAGTTGTATTGGCCGAGAACCATTGCATTTTTTCATGAGCATAATTTCTATGTGGTATTTTCTATGCACTTTTGTATTGGTTGTGAGCCTATGGTATATTTTGTGGACTGTTGGCTTGCTGTGAGCAAGGAACAGAGTGTTCTGGACTGTGGCTTTGATCAGGGGAGGCACTGGGTTGCTGGAGGTTTTAGGCACGGAGGGCCAGGATATCCGTAGATATCCTGGAGCTAGGTAGTTTTCCTTATTGGTAGGGAGGACAGTAGTTTTGGGTAGTTATTTGCTTGTTTGTGGCAGGGTTGATCTGTGTAGCAGCAGGCAACAGGAAAGAAACAACAATTAGCATCAGAACCAAGTACTTTGTTAAGTTATGCATTTATTTCTTTCTGTCATGAAATCAATATTTATTGATAAATCTAAGTTATTCAATTTGCTGTTATGAGAATCACTATTATGCTAAGAAGATATTGTTTCAGTTTACCAAATAAAACGTTTATGAATCTTAATGATGTTTAGAAGTATATAGAGTCAGGAAATCCGTAGGGAAAATCCCGGTACAATCACAGCCGTCCATCTGTGAGACAGGTGGCAATCATCGAAAACCATCGGCGTTTGGCCCCATTGGGAAATTGGGAATTCCGGGGACATGATGTTTAGGCACTTTGAATTTGCGATCCACGAAAACCTGATGAGTGGGGGCTAGCTGTCATCGCGGCAACGAAGGAGGACAGAGGCATAGTGGAGGCCAGTTGTCAGCCAACCGAGAAGTCGGGATATCGGGGTTTTCGATGACATAGATTGCTTGCATGATGGAGTCGCGATCCACGATATCCCAACATGAGTTATGAACCGTCCATCGGCGAGGACACGTGGCATGAGATCCTAACAAGTTGGTGTTTGGGGGCATCGGAGTTTTTTAGGGTAAAGAAATTGTGCAATAGGAAATTGCGATCTATGATTTCCCGACGAGATCTGAGCCATTCATTCTGAGGACATGTGGCAATCATCTAGCACCATCGATGAAATCTCCACAAGAGGGCTTCATTGGGCATCGGGATATCGGGAGTCCCGGAAACATAGCAACAAGGGTTGTGAAATCGCGAAACGCGATTTCCCGATAAGCCAAGGGACAATGGGGCCCATAGAAGAGCCCACGGTGGACAGGTGGCATCGAGTATCAAGATATCGCGAGTTTTGTGGACAAGGTTTCGATGCAATTAACTTAACCCTTAACCCTTGATTAAAAGAATTAATTAATGATAGTTTAATTGAGACCTAAATTTATCGGGGAATCGGGAATCCTAAGGACGTGTGTGCATTGACATCACCAACGCCGAAACCCCGAATCCCGATAAGGTGACACAAGGCCATGATTATGGAGGCACATCATATAGACCAAGGTATAGCCAGTAGGGGCTAGCCCATAGAGACGAAGCTCATCGGAAAATCGGGAATCGGGAGTCTGTGAGAACAAGGAAAGTCACGAAACCCCGAATCCCGATAGAGATTAGGACTACGGTCACACAGGTGCAGGTCACATGGATCTCGGTGTAGCCAAAAAGGCTGACACGTAAGGAAGAGGTTCATCAGGTATCAGGATATCGGGAATTCCGTAGGCACGGGATTCATGCAAGTCGATAGCGCGATATCTGAAATCCCGATAAGGAATAAAGCTGCGGTCACAAGGCAAGGTCATGTGGATCACGAGCATAGCTTAGGGGCTAAAGCGCTAGGAACATATCGGAGATCGAGAATCCGTGAGGGCACGAGACTCTCGGCATCAGGCATAAGGAAACCCCGAAACCCAAAATTTAAGTGGGAATTTTGCAGTTAGGAGCCAAGGTCCATGAGAAATACATAAAACAAAGTATATGCATCTAACTACATGCATACGCAGAGACGAATAAAATTATAAATATAAATGAATTAAATTAAAAGAAGAATTCTGAACTCCGATATAGAGTCGGGAATAAGCCACGGTAGGCGCAGGGGCCATGACGAAGGAAGATAAGGCTATGGATTGGGGCATTCGACAGTGAATCCCGAGGGGATCTGAAGGGCTGCTTCGGCTCAGATGAGGGGAGCTTGAGGAAACCAGACAAGCACGTGGAACCCAGGCGTGCCCGAATCCTTGGGTACTCGTTTAGTCATTTTTTTTATTTTTTTTATTGAAAATTGTGAGAAATATTATAAAATAGATTAAATTATTTAGTATAAATAAATTATATATATAGATAGGAATGAGTTAGTATAAATTAAAATAAAGTTAAAATGGATTAAATTAATGTAAATAATAATTTTAATTCAACTGTGTTATTAAAGTGTAAGGTTAGCCTACCTTAAAGTTCGATGTTGACCAAGCTTAGATGCTTAATCCTAACCCAAAACCGAGCCAATTCCCCTTATGGAGTAATGTCTGTTTACAAACAAGTAAAGAAAACTTACACCTAACCCTGTTTCTAAGTTTGAGTAGCACCAATTTGAAACGTCCTGGGACTCACCCTGATAGCTTTGGGTGATGCAGGTTAAGTCATACTAGATGGCCAGGAATCGAAGAGGTCAAGGCTGGGGAGCGTCATCACGGGCGCCACCCATGCCACCAATGCCATCACCACCACCAGCACCACCACCACCATCGCCCGAACTAGCTCTCATACTACGCTCGTTAGAAGCTATTAATGAGACTTTAAAAGGGTGCCAACCAGCAGGGACTGAAGTGGAACCCCCACCATCTGGATTGGGTAATCCAGAAGCATCAAGGGATTTAGGGGGAGGACTTCCACCTGAAGACATCACTTGAGAGTTGCAGAAAATCAAACTTCTGGAGTTTGCCGGGGGTTGCGCCAGTGAACGCGTGGAAGCATGGTTGGAAGGCATGACAAGGTGTTTTGCCTTAAGGGACTATGCGTCCAATTCAAAGGAAAAGATTGCAATTTTCCAGTTAAGAGATAGCGCCTTGAACTGGTGGGGAAACTTAGAAAGACAACTACATCTTACCCCAGACACGGTATCTTGGGAACTCTTCGAGGAAAGGTTCCAAAGGAAGTATATACCAGCATACTACGAGGAACAACAAGTAGGGGCATTTCATGCCTTAGTACAAGGAAACAGGACTGTGGAAGAATATGAGATCAGGTTTATGGAACTGGTTAAATACATTTCATATTTGGACACTGACCAACGACAAGCAGAGCGCTTAGTCTATGGATTGAACCCGAAGATAAAATCTATGGTGCGGATGTGGAAACCGTCTTCGGTGGTGGAGGTGGTAGAAAGTGTGCATTACGCGGAAGAACATATAAACCTAACAGGGGGTACAAGATCGGCATTTCCACATCACCCTGTGTTCGTAGGAAAGACCTCAAGGACATTTACTAGGGGAGGGGGCTCAAGGCCACCACCTTATGGTAACAAAAATGTGCCAAGGACAGTAGCTGCAGGGATTTCAATGGCAGCTAGTGCAACATCTTGTTCATTGCCAACGGTGCAGATAGGTCCACGACCATCTCGGGGAACAAATAGTAGGGGCAAAGGTTCTAGGGGAAGGAACTCATTTCAAGGACAGACACGTAGCAATGCACTGGTTCCACCTGGTGTCACCTGTTGGGGGTGTGGGGGACCCCATTACCAGCGTGATTGCCCAGAGTTTCAACCAGGGTTCATGCATAATGAAGGAAAGGCACTGATGGGGAAAGCAAGTAGCAGCCACCATATTTACGCAGCGGTTGATAACCGCTAGGCTGAACATCAATCCACCGTAGTGGAGTCGTCAGGTATCGGACGTGGGAACCCTCATGGTCGAACCGTTACACATATTGGACTGTAGAGTCCGACAGCTCAGAAACTATCTGGTAGACCAAGTTAAGGTCTAGTGGGACAAGTACAGTCTGGGATCTGCTACTTGGGAGGATGCCGAGACCCTACGGCGAGACTATCCTTCACTATTTTGACCACGTCGAGAACAGGATTCTCAAAGGTGGGGTGTAGGTAACACCACCCTTTTGACTTAGACGACCAAGATTACTTGAGGCCTATACACTATATTTCCTAGTCACAGTGAAACTGTTAAGTGATATACTTAAACTTTAAACTTATGAACAGTAATGAATGTTTAAGTGTTATTGATGATGATGTAGGTAATGCGATCTATTATGTGAATGAAAATTTC
>ML777936.1:226212-240204 GCA_009831015.1 Picea engelmannii | reverse complement strand
AATTATTAAAGAATGACAGTTTGATTATTAGTACATGCACGAGGTTTGCATGTACTAGCTACACATGCATTCCTTGTACATATACATTAGTATGTATGGACTTCTTGATTTACTTACTGATATTGTCAGTTACTCGCTGTGAACGTATGAACCATGCTCTTCTCCTTTGTACCATCTGACACCTTAACTTCGGGAGGAAGTTTCTTGAAGGGTGGGTGTATGTAACAACCCTAAATTTATAAATGGTTAAAGATTATTAAGTGAGATTTAATTAAAGAGAATAATTGTGGTTAATAAAATAATATTGAACTGCAAACCACATTTACTGACCTGAGACATAAATTTAAGAGATAAAAAAAAAGAAAATAAATGATATAACAGGGGTCGCGTATGCAGACGGGGGTTGCGTATTCAGGGCGGGAGCCCATAAATCTCGAGAAAATAAAAACATTAATGGGGAACGAAGGACGGAGGACGGGGGGGTGGTTAAGGCAGTAATTATGTGAGTCAGCAGGGAGGAATAAGGGATGGGAAGAAGGGGATGTGCACACCATTCAGTGGGGATCGATGCGGCGGACTGTATTGTTGAGCCGGTTGTATTGGCCGAGAACCATTGCATTTTGTCGTGAGCATAATTTCTATGTGGTATTTTCTGTGCACTGTTGTATTGGTTGTGAGCCTGTGGTATATTTTGTGGACTGTTGGCTTGCTGTGAGCAAGGAACAGAGTGTTCTGGACTGTGGCTTTGATCAGGGGAGGCACCGGGTTGCTGGAGATTTTGGGCACAGAGGGCCAGGATATCCGTAGATATCCTGGAGCTAGGTAGTTTTCCTAGTTGGCAGGGAGGACAGTAGTTTTGGGCAATTATTTGCTTGTTTGTGGCAGGGTTGATCTGTGTAGAAGTAGGCAACAGGAAAGCAACATCAATTAGCATCAGAACCAGGTACTTTGTTAAGTTATGTATTTATTTCTTTCTGTCATGAAATCAGTATTTATTGATAAATCTAAGTTATTCAAGTTGCTTTTATGAGAATCACTATTATGCTAAGAAGATATTGTTTCAGTTTACCAAATAAAATGTTTATGAATCTTAATGATGTTTAGAAGTATATGGGCATTACAGATCATCAGAGAGATGCTTGTTTGCACAAGAGTAACCCATAAGGACCTGTGGATGCACACCAGTGCATGTTAGAGATTTCTGCAGTAAATCAAAGAGTCAATTCGACTCAAGGGGAAGATATGGAGCAATCCTAAGACCGGGAGGTCGCGTAGAACCTGTTGTGGCAGGGGGGGCTGCGTCAGTGTGGTATCAGAGACTACAATAAAAGAAAAATTGTAGGTGAAAAGGAGATAGAAGGCAAGTCATGATTTAGATTCTATGAGGGACAGATTTGAACAATGTCGCCAAGAAGGAAAGAAAGAGCTATGCTCAATCCATCCATGGAAAGGGAGATGAGAGAACTACGAGCTTGACTAGATGCTATGGAAACATCACAGAGATGTAAGTGAGGCTGAAAGCGAAAATGAGGATGGAGAAGAAGAAGAAGTCGCAGCCGAAGACGCTGCGGAAGAACATCTATTCAGAGTTGTTGCAAGAATCAGATCCATAGCAAAGATGGACATTATGATTTATGAAGGCATCTTAGAGATTGAAGAGTTGCTAGATTGGTTTAGAGCTCTGGATAAATACTTCAACTATGATTATGTCGGGGCAGATAAGAAAGTTAAACATGTTGTCACTAGACTGAAAAGGCATGCAACACTGTGGTGGGATAAAATGCAGGCTGACAGGCGTTGCAAAGGAAAGAAAAGTATCAAAAGCTTGGATAGAATGGTTGCAAAAATGAAATCCAAGTTTATACCCAGAGATTACCAAATAAATCTGTTTTGAAGAATGCAAGACTTGAGACAGAAGATGATGACAATGAAGGAATAAACTGAAGAAGTTTACAGGCTCAACATTAGAGCAGGTCATCGAGAAAGTGATGATGGAAAGGTTGCCAGATACATGAATGGCCTAATATATGACATTCAATATGAAATAAGCATGATGAAAATTAGAAATGTGGAAGATGCTTATCAAATGGCTCTGAAGGATGAAGAGAAATTAGCCTGAAAGCAAGGTCTAAGAGGTTGAGGTCAAAGATAGAGCAAAGGCAAAGAAATTTCCTAGGACAGAACTAAAAAGTTGAAGGAGGAAGAAAAGAAACCTCGTACTCACCCCGAAAGAGGAGGAAGTTCACAGGGGAGACAGTATGTCGACAAGAACACTTTTTCATGAGAAAGAGGAAGAGGAAGAGGCAGAGGAGGTGAGATAAAATGTTTTTTCTTTGGAAAGATCGGACATAAATCCTTCGAATGCCTTGATAGAAAAAGGGATGGAGGTGAAGCTCACATTTCATAACAACATAAGTGAAATGTTGAGGCAGAAGATGCAGAAGGCGGAAGATCCTTAATGATGAGGAAAATTCTCTTGAAACTAGAGAAAGTGATAGAGAATCCATTCCAAAGATACAGTTTGTTCAGAACTGCTTGCAAGACCAAGGACAGGGTATGCAAGGTAATAGTAGACAGTGGAAGCACAGATAACCTAGTATCCACATAAATGGTGGAGAACCTGCAGCTAGAGACAGTTTCACATCTGAGCCCATACAAGGTTTCGTGGTTGCAAATAGGACATCAGGTAACTGTCACTAAACAATGCTTAGTTGAATTTAAGATAAGGGGATATAAGGATGAAATTTTATGTGATGTTATTCCCATGGATGTCTGTCATATTTTGTTGGGGAGACTGTGGCAATATGACATAAATGTTGTTCATGATGGGAGAAGGAACACATACACCTTGGAAAATAATGGTAGAACACATATGCTACTGCCAATTAGAGACAAGGAGGTGAAAGCATAAGACAACAATACAATACTTCTCATGAGTGGGAACGACCTTCTTGATGAAGTCAAGAAAGATGAAGAAATGCAGTTTGCCATGGTAAGAAAACCTAGAGTCATTTTGACCAGTACCAAGATAGATGATCTACGTCAGGAAATTCAGGACCTGCTAGAGGAGTTTATTGATATAGTGGTGGATGAATTACCTTGTTCATTTCTGCCCATCAGGAGCATAAGTCATCACATTGATATTATACCTAGAGCAAGTTTTCCAAACAAGGCAACGTACAGATTGACGCCACGAGAAAATGAAGAAGTCAAAAGACAAGTCCAGGATTTGATGGACAAAGGATTGGTTAGAGAAATGTTGAGTCCATGCACTGTACCTATAGTGTTAATCCCAAAGAAAGATGGTGGTTGGAGAATGTGTATAGACTCGAGATCCAAAAACAAAATCACCATCAGGTATAGATTTCCTTTACCTAGGATGGTTGACTTGATGGATTGCCTAAGTGGAGCAATGTTTTTCTCAAAAATTGATTTGAAAATCGGGTATCATCAGATTAGAATGAGGGAAGGTGATGAATGGAAGACAAAATTCAAAACAAATGAAGGACTGTATGAATGGATTGTCATACCGTTTGGTTTGACAAATGCGCCCAATACTTTTATGAGGCTGATGAACAAAGTCTTGAAATATTTCATCGGAAATTTTGTAATCGTATATCTTGATGATATACTGATCTTCAGTAAGACTGAAGAAGAACATTTGAAGCATTTAGTTGCAGTGATGAGGAGATTATAGCAAAAGAAATGATTGATTAATTTGAAGAAGTCGTCTTTCATGAAGACAAAACTCATTTATTTGGGTTTTGTGATCTCTTTGAACAAGTTGACAATGGATCCTGAGAAAGTAGAGGCAATTAGAGATTGGCCATCACCGAAAAGTATCTTTGAAGATCGAAGCTTCCATGGATTGGCTAGTTTTTACAGAAAATTCATCAGAAATTTCAGTGAGATATGTGCACCAATGATGGACACAGTCAAGAAAAGATACAAATCTTTTCATTGGATAGAGGAAGCAGAGAAGAGTTTCAAGTTGTTGAAAGAGAATATAACTGGACAACCAGTTCTGGTTTTTCCATATTTCAGCAAGACATTCCAAGTGAGATGTGACACTAGTGGTTTCACAATTGGAGCAGTCTTAAGCCAAGACAACAAGTTGATTTCATACTTCAGTGAAAAACTGAACGATGTAAAGCTGAAATATTCCACGTATGACAAGGAATTTTATGCAGTCATACAGGCGTTGAGGAAATGGAGGCATTACTTGGTTCCAAAAGAGTTTGTCATGTATAGCGACAACCATGCTTTACAATTCATAACCCAATAGGAAAAAATGAACTAGAAGCATGCAGAATGGGTTGAATACATGCATAATTTTAATTTTGTTATAAAGCACATTTCCACAACTGCTAACAAAGTTGTTGATGCTTTGATCAGGAAATGTTTGATTCTGCAGGAGTTCAGAGTAAAGACCTTAGGTTTTGATAACCTGAAGAAAATGTACAGAGATGATGCATATTTCAAAGAAGCCTATGAAGCATGTGAGAATCCAATTCTCAGAGATAGAAGCCAATGGACTGAATAAATGATTCAAGATGGATTGTTGTTTAGGCGTAATCAGTTCTGTATTCCGAAGAGTTCTATGAGAGAGAACCTTTTGAAGGAAAATCATAGTGGAGGATTGGCTAGACATTTCGGCCATGATAAGACTTTTGGGCAAATAAATGGCTCATATTATTGGCCAGGGATGAGGACAAATGTCAAGAAGTTCGTGAACAAGTGCATAATTTTCCATCATGCAAAGGGAAAGAGACAAAATACATGGTTGTATCATCTATTTCCAGTACCAGCGAGGCCATGGGATGCAGTAAGTATGGATTTTGTGTTAGGACTTCCAAGGACGCAAAGAGGGTGTGACTCAATCTTTGTGGTAGTCGATAGATTTTCCAAAATGGCACATTTCATTCCATGTCAGAAAACTAGTGATGCAACTCACATTGCAAACTTGTTTTTCAAAGAAGTTGTTAGACTTCACGACTTACCCAAGAATATTGTATCGGACAGGGATACCAAATTTGTTGGTCATTTTTGGAGGACCCTATGGAAAAAGATGGGGAATAATTTATATTTTATCTCATCATATCACCCTCATACGGATGGGCAGATTGAGGTAGTAAACCGAAGCTTGGGAGATTTCTTAAGGAGTTTGGTGGCTGAACATCACAGTCCGTGGGATCATATTCTGCTGCAAGTGGAATTTGCATATAACGATTCACCAAATAGGAGTACAGGACAAATCCCATTCCAGATCATGTATGGAATTCATCCGAGAGGAGTATCTGAGTTAAGAGACTTAGAGAAGAGTGGATTAAGAAGTGCTAATGCAGAGGATTTTGCAGCAGGAATGCAGGAGCTCCATAGAAAAATCAAGGAGCGATTGCAAAATTCAAATCAGGAATATAAGCGCAGAGCAGATCAACACAGAAGAGAAATTCATTTTGAAGTAGGCGATTTGGTTTTGGCGCATCTCAGAAAAGAAATATTCCCAAGGAGAACATACAAGAAGCTAAAGATGAAGAAAATTGGGCTGTGTAAAATCATAAATTTTTTTGAGGCAAACGCTTATGAGATTTGATTACCAGATGGGGTAGGAATATTGCCCATATTCAACATAGAATATCTGTATCCTTACAGGGCTGATGAAACAGGAGAAAAAGAGAATCAGAAGGAAGTTCAGTGGGTTAAACATATGCTTGTATATGAAAGGCCACAGATGGAAAAGATTATTGATCGGAGAATCGGGAAGAAGACCCGAAGGAAAACATACTTTGAATATTTGGTCAAATGGAAAAGACATCCGATTGAATATCCCAGTTGGGAGAGTGAAGAATATATCCAAGAACATGGACAGTCATTGCAGGAGCTCATGAACATGAGTTCA
Organism: Picea engelmannii; assembly: GCA_009831015.1. Classification (NCBI taxonomy): domain Eukaryota; kingdom Viridiplantae; phylum Streptophyta; class Pinopsida; order Pinales; family Pinaceae; genus Picea; species Picea engelmannii. Next base: position 234,305 of record ML777936.1, on the reverse strand, counting down.
TGAATGTTCTAGCCAGAGGAGTATGATGCAGGAGCATCGTAAGCAGCTAGCAAAGCAAGCGTGAAGGAAAAGATAGCTGGAAACACACTAGTAAACATTTTGAAAATGTTTTAAATTTAAATAAGGAGACATTAATGTAATAGCTAGGGGAGCGTATTTACATTTATGTTTTGGAGATTGTAAACAGGTCTTGAGCATTTCTCTCATTTGTCGGATATGAAGGCATTTATTTGTATTGAATGTAAATTAGGTAGCTTTTAAGCCTGATTAGATAGCTTAGAGTTGTAGGTGGGGGAACCCATAAAAGACACCCTCACTTATATCATTGTATCATTCCTAATTGTGGATTATTCAGAATTTCTATAAGCTGTAGAGAGCAAGAACACAGAGAAGAATCCATGTACAGGAACAATTGAGTTAATATATGAATGCTTTGACTCAATTTCATGGTGTTATTATGCTTATTGTTTACGTCTATTGAATGGTATGTTTACAGTGTTTTGTTCCTCTGTTATGCATTTATTTCAATGTTGTGTGTGTATGAATTCTCTTGAATTCATGTTGAATATATGAAATCTGCGAGGAGAGAAGAATGAGTTTCAATTGTTATTCTTCCTGAGAAATCCTACAAAGAGTGTAGTGAATGTCCGCAAGGTGTGCGTCGACGAAGTTTTGAGTTTTATCTCAGAAAGATCAGGAGAGATACTGTTGTCCTCATACCAACAGAAGTGCAAGGATAGCACAGAGTCGTGCAAGGCGTGCATAAGCGGATTGAAGTCTTAGACTTTATCAACCGAGGAGGAAGGTTGAGGGACTATTATTGCAATGAGTGCACACAGTCGAAGGATCAAATAACCAAAAGTTATTTTTGAATGCTGCAAGGAATGCATGAAAGATACCTAAGGAAACCCCTGAGGTTACGACATAAATCTTAGGAGGGAAATAACCTTGAAGAGTTCAAGGGAAGGTGAGTGGTGGAATTACTCAACAGGAAGGAAGCTTGGAAGAGTTGATGCCAGAGCGTTCAGCGAAGGAATATCAAAAGCTGGAATGGACGGAGGATTATCCTCAAGGAGAAGAGTCGATTTGACGTGTACCATTAGATATTGTAGGCCAATGGAGATATTTAGGTCGAATGTTTCTCATCACTCATAAGCTCAGGAGCAATAGTGGTCATTGGATTCAGATCAACGAGGGTCGTTGATCTCATGTCCTTGAATTTCACTGTCTTCGGAATTCGGGAAGTGGAGAGGGTTTTGACTCGGAGTCGAGAGTCGTGAACTCCCTATTCACAAAGTCCTGAAAGAACTAGGACTGTCATATCACGAGTAGTGGAGAGTCATTGACATGTGGCAAGGTGTTGTCATGGTTTCAGAGGTTAGTGGAAGGAGTCATTGCATAGAACAACACCGATACGCGAAGTCTCAGTTGCTGAAAAGACTAGGCCCCAACTCATAGTCAGAGGTCATATAAGAGAAAAGTCAAGGAAGGAATAAAATCTTCATTGGCATTTTCAGGTTTCATGGATTGTTGAGTCAAAGGGGGATCACATCTAGATTCGCGAAGTCCCGAAAGAACTAAGACCATCAAATCGCGAGCAACGGAGAGCTGTTGACCTGTGGCAAGGGGTTGTCGTGGTTTCAGAGGTCAGCGAAAGTAGTCATTACATAGAAAAACACCGATACACAAAATCTCAATTGCCAAAAAGACTGGGCCCAATCTCATAATCAGAGGTCGCATAAGAGAAAATTCAAGGAAGGAAACAAATCCTCGTTGGCCTTTACGGGTTTCATGGATTGTTGAGTCAAGGGGGGATCACATCTGGAATCGAGAAGCCAAGAAAGCCGAAATACCCATTTGGGTAAAGGTTGTGGTCATATCCACGATCACGAGGGAGATGCTTGTTTTCACAGGAGTAACCCATATGGACCTGTGGATGCACACCAGTGTATGTTAGATATTTCTGTAGGAAATCAAAGATTCAATTCGACTCAAGAGGAAAATCTAATGGTTGGGAAAATATCTAGACGATATAATGACTCTTATCATTTCGGACTTGCATCATCAGACTCCTCCCTTCGGACTCAAACTTATGTCTGACTCCAAAGTCTTTCTGAAACCATCTTTCAAAAGGCTTGTTAGGAACACGCTACTCAACCCTCCTGGGACTGAATCTCAAATCCTAATTCTACAGTTCAAATTAATATGGGATGTCAATTATTAAACTTCATGACCTCCTTGAAACTTATAGGAGTTCAACCCTCTAGGCCAAAATGGAATCTGCAACCTACAACTCAATGCCATAAATTCTCTTCTTCGACTATTCTAAAGCATTTAAACTCAAAATCTTCTCATAATTTGGAAATTTCACTTATGTTCACCATTTCCCCCCCAAATACGTGATGGGATCAAAAATATGCAACCACAATTTTTCTCAATTCATTCTAGCTCCTAGCCCATATAAGCTCAGTGTTGAACCTTGAGCTCTGATACCAATATGTAACATCCCCCATCTTAACCAAGGAACGTTACTACAAAGAAAATCATTAAGTTAATAAGATTTACCACTAATTAATTTCTTGTACCTTACCAGCTATAGATCACATACAGATTTAACCATTTGACTAATACCATAATTCTAGGTGCATCTAAAAACATATATTAATCTTGAAATCATTTGTTCAAGAAAACAAAAAACACACAACATTCATATTAACCATTTATAACAACAAAATAACATGAGAACAAACTAGAAACACTTGTTTGTTAGTAATTAACCAATTGGTTGCATATGAAGGGTAAACCTCCCAACCACAATTGTTACTGTTCATTTCCTCTCAACATCAGGCCACCCTCGAGATGGGGCTATGAGTCCACAAGGATATCTATCTCATTTACTATATACTCTCCACACACACAATAACCCCCAACCCAATTTCTACTCCTACATCAATTCCGATCCTCCAACTCTCTCTTTTCCCACAACTTGCACTACCCAAGTAATGCACCCCCTTCACTACTATCATTCCCTCGGGATGTACCATTCATTTATTATGGACCCTAGTGCACTCAGTTGGATAGGAAATCTCAATTGGGGACCCTCAAAAACTCTCATTTTCTTAAGGAGCTTTCACAATATCCTTGACAAGTCTTTTGATTCATTTCCTCAACAAGAATATGTGATACATTATTACATCTCATTTTAACAGGCACATATGCCTATTTCTCAACATAAAACACAACCAAACAATGGCTACCTTCAATATACCATGTTTGGTCCTCTTCCTAGCCCTATTCTCTTTCTTTGCTTCCCAAACAATGCATGTAAAAACTATTCTCCATCCAAAAATGTGACTGTCCAAAAAACTACCCCCTTGGAAATATGGATTTTTCTCTCTTTGTTTTCTTGCTTGAATTGACTTACACTCTTCCCCAAGGTGACTGTACTCACTACATTGCTATCCAATAACTATGGGATGTGACTCCTCACACCCACCCTTTTATAGGAGTTAAATGATTGGATTTTAGCACACTCCACAACAAATTACAAGGTTATATACAATGATAATAATTCAGGAATGTAGGTTGGATTAATACCCATGAATAAAATCCCCCTTGGACCCCTCTCTCTTGTGGAATCATATCCCCTCCATCGTTCTTCATCTCTTTGATATTTCAACCGATGATTATTACTTGTATTAATTATACAATGCAGATAATATTGAATTCGGGCCCCATCCATACTAATCAATATAGTCTCTTTTCCCCAAACATACCGACTCAACAACCTAAATGACATTTATACAATTACATTATAATTTGTGGGGATTGAAAATGAGGATGTTACAAATCATGAGAGGCACCCCTCAACCTCTTCATGAGGTCGAAGACACCAACAATATGATACATAAACAATTCCATGACATGAGGAAGATTCCTCCATATTGTAGAGAGATATTGTACCTGTAATGTATTTCTAATGGGTGTGGGTACCACTCTGTGACTAGTCATGACACCTCATAGATGATCCACCACCTCTATTTGGACTCTCCGATCTATCACATGTGGCATGTGGGGTCTCTGTAGTGGAAGTTTGTCCTCTTCCTCCTCCATCACCTCATCCTCATGTTTGGGAGGATCATCCCCAACATGTGTTCCAATATATGTAAAATAATAGTTTGATAACAATAACAAGATAATTGAAACAAAATATTACAATAAATTACATGTGCATTAAATAAGACATAAAAATATGCAACTAGATTTATCAAAACATAACAATAATGTTACCTCTCTCATCTACTAGCTTGGATGCCATAAATCATATGTTTGTACATTCTCTCTAATCCAACCCCATGTGCATGTACTGTACAATATAGAGGACATGAATTTCCTCGTTATTCAATAAATCACATACATCCCTACCAACCAGAGAAACGGGAAACTTGAACTGGCCCTTCTTTGGAATCAACTTCCCCCACATGCGCATATGTGCATCAAGCACATGCCTAGAAGGAAATAGGGGTACCACTGGATGAGTGGCATGAACCCTTTCGAAAAATAGCTTAAATAACTCTAACATGAATGGGAAGAATTTGATCCCAAGTAAAATGGTACATCAGTGATCTAATGCATGACAAAACTGTGTCAAAAAATCTCTGACCACCTAATCGATCGGGGCCTATGAAATAAACTATATACATAATAAAACAAAGAAAAAATCATTTTTTTCCCACCAAAGATATATTATGAGAGTTCCAAGAGAATAAGACACAAGCACCTAACGTCCTCTATACCAAATGAATTTATCCACAACTGACCACCACGAACCTAGAAATCCAAAGAGGAATGAAGCTTTGGATGGATATATCTCTGCACATATGCCAGTTGGTAGTGTCTCTGGAAACACCATGTAGTAGCACAAGGAAATGGGGAAAACCATCCCCCCTCCTAGAAAACCTAGTGATGAAATAGATATCCTCCTCCGTGGGATGATAGCATAGATCGGGACCGACCATGAACCCCTATCACTGATGATCCCAACTATGTATAAAATACTGTAACCACAAAGAGTCCCCCATAAGGGATGTACCCTCTTGATAAAAATTCAAGAGGTTAACATCCTTCAAAATGTCATGTGTTGGCTATGAAATAGGGCGAGGGAAAAACTCCTTCTCCCTCTCATTGGCCTCCCACTCATGCAAAAATATGTGTGTCTCAACATGTTGGTGTTGATGTCTCTCCTCCTCTCATCATCTTTGGCTCTAATTCACATACAAATATTTTTAGGGACATACATATAAATAAAATAAATTTAAATTATAAAACTAACACATATATGAATGATGTGTATTTAAAAAAATCTAAAATTATTATTTTTTTGCAAAAAGTTATAAAATAAGTAATCAATGCACCTAAAATATAACATATGTCTCATTGTTGATGTGAAATATCATACAAATAACATTGCCATGCAGTGTTTTTACTAATACAAACTGGTTCCATTTTTCTTATTGGAACATCACGTATTTTAGTGGTGTATCCCATAAGATGCACCATACAGATAAATTGTAAAATAATCAACCTAGTGTTGTGCTCTTTACATCACCAGTGCAGTGTTTATACATAAAGGCATCGATAGGTTAAATTGTTTCATCACAATCTAAGCAGTGCAATGTGCTAAATTGAATGCATTGATGCAACCATGTCATTGTAGCACCGACATTAGGTTTTGTGGTATGTTGTCTTGTATAGAGCACTAGTAATAGAGTTCCCAATGAAATTCTCTAGCATGCAAAATCCTACAATATTTTCCCAATGAAATGATTTTAACCACACAGGATCATTTTGTTAACAAATACACACTGCAACACTAAAATGTATAGTGTGAAAAATCATCAGTGCACTTTGTTAAACTGAAAGAACTAGTGTGCCAGTTTTTCTAGACCATTGGTGTGATGTCTAGCGGTGCATTGTATTACTAACACATCATGAACATGGCCTTATAGAAGGTGAACCATGATTCTTACTTTTCAAAGCATTTCACAGTGCATACTTCTATATTTTACATACCAATGCTCCACGCTTATTGTCGCACCACCACAGATTGCAGTGGTGCACCTATAAGTTACATCGATCTAACATATTATTGAAAATTTGGCCTAGTGTTATTCTCTTTACATCACGAGTGCATTTGTTGGACAGATGGGCACTCCTAGTTTTAATTTTTATACCACAATTGAAGGAGTACAATGTGTTACTATTAACACATTGGTGCTACCATGATAGTAGAGCACCGGTGTTTTGTTCAGTGGTGCATTGTAAAGGATAGAGCACCAAGAATATGATGTCTTATGAGATGTACCACTATGTCAAGTCAACAAATATTTGTCTCAGTGCAATTTTGTAAAGAACACCATTTCATTTGGTTAAAATTATTTCACCACTATGTTAAATTTTATAAATCGTTAAGTTAGTGGTGCGGTTAATTAAGTGAAATGTACTAGTGCTAGTCGAATCCAATTATGTGCTAGTTATGGGGTCTTCCAAAGGACACACCGTTTTGGTTTTTAAATTTATCGTAGTGCTCTTTATTGAACGGTAGTGGTGCATATATGTATATTACACACCTGGGGTGGTGCTTACCATGAATTTTACATAGGACACACTGGTTTGGAGTGAGCTAATGTGTTTAGGCACACTACAAGGAATTGGAAAAAAAAAGTGAAAAAAATCCAAATTTCATGCTAAATTCAAAATTTAATTGGACGAAAAATGAAATTAGGAAGGTGATAAACAATTTACTTGGCCTCTACGATCTCAAGGAGGCATGGTTTCATTGTCAGTAGGAAACAAAATTTTGTGGTAATTTCCAAAATTTGGAAATGTGTGGAATCTATCAATGAAGATATCCAAGTCATTGTAGAGCACTAGAAACATGGTGTCTTTTGAAGGAGGGTGAGAATTTATGCCTGCTTGAGAGTTTGGAAGCATGGGATGCACTATAAAAATGAAAATTGGTCAGGTAAATTTTTTTTATTTACCTTAACATGGTGTGTCTGATGACAAAGAGGCACGTTGGTGTGTAATGTTCAATGGAACTAGTGTTCTTTATTCGATCTGTGTATTTTTTCATTATAAAGTATGAAGGTGATTTTGAACATTGAAGCACCATTTATTTATTGTTTATGTATGCATTGGTGTGTATGTACCTTAAAGGTGCACTGATAAAAAAACCTCTACAAAAACCTTTGGTTGCTCACCTCTGCTAACAACCTTTGTTATAAACAGAGAAGGGATATATTTTTCATGGAGATTCCATAAAACCCTCTGAAAGAAAGTGTTCTCATTGTAATGATCCCACTCTTTGTACCTCCCTTATATCTATATCTATCTCCCCGCCTCTATCTCTCTCTTCCCCTCTTATCTTCTCTCCCTCCCTCCATCCCTCGATCGAGAGATAGGAAAAGAGAGCATAAGAGAGAGAGAGGGGGTAGAGAGAGACCTACATTTAGAGAGAGAGAGAGAGAGAGAGAGAGAGTGGGGGGAGAGAGAGAAAGAGAGTGGGGAGAGAGATGGAAAGAGGGATACTATAAGAGAGGGGAAGAGAGGGTGAGAGAGGAGGGAAGGGAGATATGCAGAGAGATCAAGAGAGCAAGTGAGTGAGAGAGAAAGAGAGAGAAGAGGGGGAGAGGGAGGGAGTGATAGAGTGGAATACTTAGAGAGAGAGAGAGAGATGTAAAGATAGAATTAGGGAGGGAGGGAGGGAGGGTGATAGGGAGAGAGTGAGAGAGGGAGATATAGGTAGTTACAACGAGAGAGAGAATGGTGGGGGCGAGAGAGGGAGAGGAAGAGAGAGGTGGAGGGAGGGAGGAAGAGAGAGAGTGTGAGGGGAGGGGAGGGAGAGAGATAAATAGAGGGAGGGGGAGAGAGGAGGGAGAGTGGGGGAGATATTTAGAAAAATAGTAAGAGAGATAGATAAGTGTATAGGAGGAGGAAAAGGGAGATAAGGGGAGAAAAAAAGTGAGTTAGAAAGTGAGAGATAGAGAGGGGAAGATGGAGGGATTGATGTATATAGGGGTAGAGTAAGAGAG
>ML777936.1:195024-207951 GCA_009831015.1 Picea engelmannii | reverse complement strand
TAACATTGGTTTAAACGTTTGTTTTTTATTTAATGATTAATACGATGGTGCGTTGGTTAATGCTGGATTTCATGTTGGATTGAACTATACACTTGGCGCATGAATATAACATATGGTTTTGGTTCTACATTTGATTGATGGCATGTTGATATGGTTATACACCGATTTGGGTTGGCCGATTAATCTGTTTTAAACGTTATGATTACTGATGGAACAACGTTGTACCCAGCCATTAATACACTGCATGGCGGTGGTAATCCCACCACCTTCGCACGCATTACATTGATTCATTCCCCTTTGAGCGCTTGCAGCTGTTAAGCCCTATCGTTTTTCTCATGTGTTTTGTATTGTTCAAACCAAACCCTACCATGCACAGAAGCCATGGCTCCTGTCGTAAGGGCTGAGCCTAACGATTGCCAAGCACTGCTGATGTCTGATGGCGCTTGTAGCGACTTGGAGAAATTCGGGTGGCTCCCGTTCATAAGGAAATTCGATGGTTATAACCCTATCGTAGCTCGGCAATTTGCGTTATCATTCGATGGCTGCCGAGCCAAAATTGGGGATGTGAAACTAGATATTAATGAACAATTTCTTAGCTCAGCAACCAGCCTGCCTGCTACAGGACAGAAGTGGTCTAAAAATTGTAAATTGGAAGATGTCCCATGGACATTGCTCTTCCAATATCAAATGGTGAAACCCTGCGACAAAGGATGGTCTGCAAAAATGTTAAAACAGCACTGGCACGACCTGCTAATGATAATCAAGCAATTCATTACTTGCGAGGGCAGGTATGGGTTCGTTTTCTTGTTTCACCTTCGTCTATTGATGCTTTTTATGGGTTTTGAACTCAATATACCTCACTACCTTCATAGAAGTCTGTTTAAGATGGCGAAGAGGTGCAAGCGCAGCCAGGCCGATACCAGTCTCTTCCATTTGGGGTTGATTAAAATGATTATGGTTTATGAGTTGGGGTTACGTCGTGACAGTTGGGGTGATTTTATCAGTCGTAATGGCTTTGAAGAGTCAAACCCACCACAGGTTGATAAATCTGTGGTGAGCGAAGGAAAACCTATTCCCCCTATACCTTACAGCGTGTTTCTACCCAAACCTCTACCTGACCCACCTACGAACTTGCATATGACTGTGACCAAACAGGTCGAAATTGCTAAAACCGCAACTAGACAGCCTAAAGCTAAAGCTAATGATAATTCTAAAGGCAAGAAAAATGCTCGGTTAATCTCTCGCATGGCGAGAAATAAACCGAAACCCTCTTCCAATCCCGAGCCTATCGTGGTTAGTGAAGATTCTGATTCAGAGATTGAACGTTTTCTCGCAAACGAGTATCCTTACTCAGAAGGCTTGTGTGACAAACCTCCTTATGACATTGTCAAGAATTTACCACCTTGTCTGCGGGATGATCCTAATTTTCCTGGCATTGAACTACCTCGTGGAACCCTTGGTGACTCATCAAAACCCTCATATGCTCAACCAGCTATTCCACCATTCGATCAGTGTGGGTTATGGTTGGAGAGGTACTACTTAGATGTGCCAATTATGCAATCCAGAATCCATGATTTGGAAGACCAAGTGGCAAAGCTCACTGGTCATAATGCGAATGTGCAATCCTCTGACAAGAAGCAACGAACTACTGGTTCAATTCTGTTCAAGAATGTTGAGTCGGCTACGACAATCTTCAATTCGAAATTGACATAGCCTCAACAATCTCGCTGGTATAACTTTCACCCATTTATATCGCATTAATAAACTTTGTGTATATCATCGACCTGCTCTGTTACATAAACATGCATTGTTGTATATAACTCGTTTTGGTAAATTGAATTTTGTTATTGGATTTGGTCTTGATTTTATTAATCATAATAATGGATTTGATTGTGTTAAAATTAGTTGCGATTGAATGTTCTGTTGTATTTGTTATAGACAAGCTATTTTGAGACACGATTTATGCAGTGATCTGAATTGGTTATGAGACACATGGTTATCTGTTACAATTTGATTTACATATCGTTTTGACCAGCCTGGATACAGTTTGGATTTTGTTTAAAAAAGGGTTTTGTTTTATATCGAGAATTGATACAAATCGTAACAATCATCCAACTTCCAGCCAATCAATTCGTTGAGGCCAGTCGACCCTGTTCTTTTGTGAATTTGAATGACAGTGTATTTTCTGTTACGAATGGATTTTGTAAAACAAAACGATCATGCCCAGGATGATGAATTGTTCTATAATTAGCCCAGACCCGATTTTATTTGATTGTTGCCCAGGTTATAGTTATGAATGTTGTTCGATTTTGATTGTGTTACACCCAACAACTGAAATCAATGATGATTTTTGGTCAATACTGTTACGCATGTTTCATTTTGATGTATATCGTAACAACCTCCCCGTATTTGATCAAAACAGAACGAATTTCGTGCTTAATCTCTACAGCCTGTTGATTGAAACGACATGAAATCGATGTCTATTGCTACAACTGTAGCATATATTTTGTGTTCAATGATATCAATTATAGTTATGTTGTCAAAAATCTTATTTGATATGTTTATTATCAGGTTCGATTATGATTGTTTTGGTTACGATTATATCGTATCTCATTCGATTTGATTCACTGTTTAATTTCATTTAATTCCAAACAGGCTTGTCAAAGTTTGACCATGTTTTATGGTAACTAAAAACAGAGCATTCTTTACTCTGTTTCAATTGCATTTATTTTGTGATGATTTGATTTAAAATGATAGTTTCACTTGAATTATGAGTAATTCATTTTGGGGATTATTAAAAGTTGATTCGATTTGATTTTATTTGATTGAGATCTGGTCCTGTTGGCTATTCTTGACTAGCTACAGAATCAGATGATTCTGTAGCTAAGTCTATGGAGTTGATTTTTTATTGTTTTCTTAATAAAATGTCCTTCTAATTTGATCTTTGTGTTCTATTGCAGGCAAATTGAAATTGGCAATAGATATGATGAGCAGTTAGGGGATGTTTTATAGATTCTACTTGCATTTTATTTCCTTAGTTTAGATGATTTTGGGATATCTCCCAGATTGTGTAAAACTATTTGATATTATCCACAAGGAAGTTTTACCTTGTGAAGAAACCTATATATACTTATGATTTTTGTAATAATGATCATCCTCAAAGTGGGAGAACAAGGATATGGAGTTCTGTTACAGACTGGAGCAAAATTGATGTCTTGTCATAGCTTTTGTTTTTCAATATATCAACATTTTGTTTCAAGTTTTGTATATCACTTTGTTTATGGTTTATGATTACTTTAGCTATCTAAATCAGATTCAAATGATATAATTTTATTACTGTTATCTATATCTTGTTTCTTCCAAATCGATAAAAGACATAACAATTATTTATTCATTTTAGTGAATGATAGCTTTGTCTTCTTCATAAATTGAATTGTTATATATAAGTTTTCTGCATAATAGGTTTCCCTTGTTGCAAAGATTTATCATCAGAAGATTGTTATGATTTTCTTTTATGTCTTGTTTGTCTTGTAAAACACTTCAAGAAGCAGCACAGCTGATCATTTACGAAAATCTTAAGGACTAAACGGTGTGAATTTCTTCCCCGACCAGCTTAGAAGTTATCACACACAGGGCAGACTTGGAGCATTTCCAGGTCAATTAGTTTGTTGTTTACTGTTTTGATTAGGTAGTTTAATTAGATTTATATTAGATTTTTCAATTTCAGTAAATACTTTATATTGTTTAATTTCAGTAATGATTATTTCTTTTTTCATAAAATGTAAAAAATCAAAAAAGAGATTCTTGGCTGTCTTAGGGCAGAATATACATGAGTTTTGCAGGTTTTAATCAAATCTGTAGATTGTTTATAGTGTACATTTGTGAATAAGTAATATAACAGTTGATAATTAGGTAGTTGATTTGAGTTATTATGATAGTAATTAGTAGTCTGTAGATAGAATGGTTAGAATAATTTATATTTAGTATATTAGTTCATTTTCTTTGTTTTATTAGTTTCTAGTTTCCTTTATTTTAGTTAGTTTCTTGTATTTAGTTATATTTTGATTTGTTTATTAGTTTATTTAGATTACTTAGCTTAGATCAATTCTCTCTTTGGTTTTCATAGAAGACCTTAGAGCGACCAATGGAGCCGTTAAACTCATCAGGGCAGTCCATTCCAAACGGCTTGGGTTATTTAGACAACCCCAGACCGGTTACACTCTCCCAATTGACGGACGGTCAATTTCGCCCATCAACAAAATTGCAGATTCCTCCATGGCCCTTTTCTCAGATTAAGTTTCCCATGAGTCTTTAACATGGGGAATTCCCTTGAGGAGTGAAAAAGTGATATTTTCCTTATCAAAAAAATTGTGGACTGAAAAATATCCTTCGAGCATATTCAACAATTAATTATCTACATCATCCACATCTATTAGTCCTTCAAATAATGAAATATCAAAATTTAACTGTAGATTGAAGGGGGTTGCATGGCCGCTTGATGAAGATTCTTCTCCCATGAGAAATCGTCAAAGGATATGTGCGATGTTGTCCATAATTTTGTTCCTTCGTCGCGTGAGGGGTTCCTCGAGCAACATTTTAATAGGATCTCCTCTCCATCATATTTCTTTTCATCTCCCATGGGTTGTTGTTGGACTCGATGCAACCGATCTGGTAATGGATTGATTGGTTTGAGTCCCAACTTCTTGTACACAGACCTTGTCGGGGACATGCATGAAGAAAAATAAATGAAGAGAAGATCGCTCTGATACCACTGATTCGGATTTAGGAGAGAAACAAAATGATTAACATACTGAATACAATAAACACAAACATAGGAAGAATAATACAAATATATAGTGAACAATATCTTCTATTAAATAATGAAATAGGATAAAACTATAAAACTACAGAATTGAAACTTGCTTGAATGGTGGTAGTTATATCTGAGAAGAGATGTGGCTTCTACGCACATCTGTCTAATCAGAATGGAATACAATGATGCTCCAGAGGCCCTTTTCATATTACTCCTGAATTCCAAATCCCTATACATCCAAAAACCTAACCCTAGAAGGTGAAACGCCAAATGTCATGTGGACCCTATGGGTAAGTTGATGTAATTTGGTACCTCAACTTCCTAGAGTCATAACTTTTACATACGACCTATGTTGTAGGCGCGTGATAGACCATTGGAAAGGTCTTCCAGATAACTACACATTCTGTTGTTAGACTCTGAATCCATCGACAGTCTGACTGTGGAGAGTTAAAAATAAAACATTTAGGTCCCAAAAACATCCATGGAAGTACAACAAGATGTGTTGACATGAAAACATACAAAATAAGTGAGTTGGATTAGGCAATAGGCTACCTGTATCCATCTAGAGAATGTGTGAGGCTTCATACAACCCCATAAGTGTAGAACTCACAATTATAAAGCAGTACATAAAGATGTGTTGAATAAAAAATGGGACATGAGGAGCCAGTTGAAATAGGTGGGTGGCCACAAGTATCTACCTGGATCACAAAAACCTTGAAAAAAAACATGGAAAGGTTTCAACTATGTTGGAACAAACATACATGGAAGCAATATAATTCATCCAACAATGGCATGCCAATTATTTGTAATAGAAGACCTAGACAGAAAATCACAATCAAATGGGAAAATTATAAATAGATGAAATTACTAGGGTGTCATAAAAGAAATATGACCTTCCCTCCTCTTGTTTCTCCAATTCATATCCTTGTTACTAAGGTGGCATGGGGAGGTGGGTTAGTAGAAATAAAATGTGTTCAAAGAAAGAGGATTTTTTCCTTTACAGTTTTAATGCATGGAAAACCAGGCTAGAGAAGGAATTCATTTAGTAAGAAGAATGAGCAGGAAGAGTGGGATTCTATCATAGAATTATAACCACATGAAAAAAACATTCCATATTTAATTAGGTGAATCCAAGTGAATAAAAATCCAAACTTCTATTTGCAGCCTAGCTTTTGATAGAAAGTATAAATAAAAAAATGGTGTTGAACAAGTTAAAGTGTTAAATGAAATCATCAAACCATAAACACACAACCATCATAGCCAATCCTCAACACAAAAAAATGCATCAATAAATTTACTTAGGGCATTATAATATCATGGACGATGCTAAGAATTGCACGTGTTTCAATGACATTAGCCACTAGACATCTAGAAAGGGTTAGTGATCAACATTGCAGTTTATGGGTTCTTATAACAATGGATTTCAACAAACAATTATAGGTATTCTAGATATCTATCCATCTTACAAAAAATGGTTGAGAAAGCAACATAAATTTGTAAGAAAACACTGTTATTTATAGGGGGTAGGGGGGGTTGGGAGGTTCCATTGGGAAGAAGAGTATTTTTCTCTCGAAATTATGGTGCATGGTGAATCAAGGTATAGAAGACAATCATTCCCTAAAGAGAATTAAAATGATAAAGAAACATGGTATCTAGAAATTATGACAAAATGAACAAACATTCTCAATTTATCTAGGAAAAGTTTGAAGCAAAGGAAACTCAAAATAACTATTTAGGAAAAATTCATATGGAACTATCAAAAAATTTCCACAACCAAAATCTAAATATTTAAATAATACCTATATTAGTAGAGACATTTTAACAATAATATATTCAAGGAATCCTAGTGTCCTTGTTTATATCTAGCTACAACCAACATACAATAGAAGGCACTTTAGCAACCAACATAGACCTATGCAACCCTAGGATGAAAATATAAAATCCATAAGAAAAAAAATGAAACATACATTAACTTGCAAAACACTTCACTCAAATTAAAACTAGCATGGCTATGTACCAGGGTATTAAGAAGAGATCAAAACACCCTACAACAAAAATAGTTTCACAATTTTGACAACTAGCACTAATGATTCCAAAAAATCACACCCATATCTTATTGCGGCCCCACAAATTGAGATGAAGCAACACTTTGCGTCAATATCTTATTCACTTTTGGTTAAACACTGAAAGTATTGATTGGGACTCCTAAGCAACTAGCCTACGAATGGCATCAATGGCTAGGGAATCTACACCAAAACATTAAAATTCTAGATCTCTAAGCAATAGCCAAAAGATGAACAACAAAAATTAGGCAATAACCCAAGTGCACAAACAAAATCTCATTATATCAAAGCAACATTTAAATGACATCAATCACAACACAACCCAAAAGTCAACACAATGAGGGCAAGGAGTGCATTATTCAAGCAACATGGCCTTTAATGCCTCTATGAATCACATAGAACTTAGAGACAAACCCAACTACAATCACAATGATAGTTGAATAAAATGACATGAAGAATGAATGGAGAAGACAAGACGAATTACTCCAAAGAAAATTCCACCTAGTCTCTATATACCCATACAATTGATCCACCACCATCAATTCCAAACAACCATTCCCACTACTCACCACACCCTAACTAATAAAAATGAATCAACAATGTGGTTTAATGGCCTTGAACTCATTTTCAGTAAATGTTGGAAGCAATGACATGAAAATCCAAGTCACCACTCTAGAAATGGTACTAATGACTAAGAAATTCACATGCAAACTTTAATAAAACTAGAGCTTCAAACCAATAGCCACAAAAACAAATATTGTGACACCCAAACCACCAATCCACCATAGGTAATTCAAAACAAACACATCCCTAGTGCACTACAACTTGAGTAAAGAAAATGAAGAGTAATGACATATCAATCCCCATGCAAGCTTTAAAAAAATAGAGCATGAGACCAATAGCCATGATAACAATGCTAAAGACACCAACACAACGAAAATACTAAAAAGAATTCCAAATGGCCACACCCCAACTTGATACTCAGAAAATCCAAGCCAACAATGTGCATATGGAATCAATGAATCAAGGATCAGCATCCAGACATTAAAAATATAGATTTATGAACCAATACCCACAGGAACAATAACATAGATAAGCCCACAACATAGTTGCACAAGTGCAACCTTGACATCGAACAAATTAGTGATCTATCTTCCTACCAACAATGAGTTGGATAGAAAATGAGTAAAAAAATATGATGCATGGAGGATACCAAAAAAAAAAAAGATACCTCTACATTCACATAGATAAAGATAATGGTGAACCCTCTTCATCCCAAATTCCACACAAAAATGAATTGATATTCATATGCATGGAGTACACAGAGGAGGAGGAGGATGGAGGATGCCTCTGCATTTAATACAAAGCACCTTAATTTGGAATGAATTAGATGCATGTAAAAACTACTCTCCATCCAAAAATGTGTCTGTCCAAAAAACTACCCCCTTGGAAATATGAATTTTCCTCTCTTTGTTTGCTTGCTTGACTTGACTTACACTCTTCACCAAGATGATTGTAATCATTCCATTGTTATCCAATAAATATGGAATGTGACTCCTCACACCCACCCTTTTACAGGAGTTAAATGATTGGCTTTCAACACACTCCACGGCAAATTACAAGGTTATATACAATGATAATAATTCAAGAATGTGGGTTGGATTAATACCCATGAATAAAATCCCCCTTGGACCCTTGTCTCTTGTGGAATCATACCCCCTCCATCGATCTTCATCTCTTTGATATTTCAACTGATGATTATTACTTGTATTAATTATTCAATGCAGATAATATTCAATTCGGGCCCCATCCATATTAATCAATATAGGCTCTTTTCCCCAAACATACTCTCTCACCAACCTAAATTACATTTATACAAGTACATTATAATTTTCGGGGATTAAAAATGAGGATGTTACAAATCATGAGAGGCACCCCTCAACCTCTTGATGAGGTTGAAGACACCAACAATATGATACATAATCAATTTCATGTCATGAGGAAGAGTCCTCCATATTTTAGAGAGATATTGTACCTGTAATGTATCTCTAATGGATGTGGGTACCACTCTGTGACTAGTCATGACACCACATAGATGATCTTCCACCTCTATTTGGATTCTCTGATTTGTCTCATGTGGCATGTGGGGTCTCTATAGTGGAGGAAAGTCCTCTTCCTCCTCCATCACCTCATCCTCATTTTGGGGAGGATCATCCCCAACATATGTTCCAATATACGCAAAACAATAGTCTGATAATAATAACAAGATAATTGAAAAAAAATGTTACAATAAATTACATGTGCATTAAATAAGACATAAAAATATGCAACTAGATTTATCAAAACATAACAATAATGTTACCTCTCTCATCTACTAGACTGGATGTTATAAATCATATGTTTGGACATTCTCTCTAATCCAACCCCATGTATAGGTATTGTACAATATAGAGGACATGAATTTCCTCACTATTCAATGAATCACATACATCCCTACAGACTAGAGAAATGAGAAACTTGAACTAACCCTTCTTTGGCATCAACTTCCCCCACATGCGCATATTTTCATCAAGCATAGGACTACAAGGAAATAGGGGTACCACTGGATGTGTGGCATGAACCCTCTCAAAAAATAGTGTAAATAACTCTAACATGAATGGGAAGAATCTGATCCCAAGTAAAATGGTACATCAGTGATCTGATGCATGCAAAACTGTCTCAAAAAAATATCTGACCACCTAATCAATCAGGGCCTATGCAATAAACTATATACATAATAAAAAAAATAAAAAATAATGTGTTTCCCATCGAATCTATATTGTGAGAGTTCCAAGAGAATAAGACACAAGCACCTCACGTCCTCTCTACCAAATGAACTTGTCCACAAATGACCACCACGAACCTAGAAATCCAAAGAGGAATGAACCTTTGGATGGACATATCTCTGCACATATGCCAATTGGTGGTCTCTCTGGAAAGACCATGTAGTAGCACAAGGAAATGGGGAAAACCATCCCCCATCCTAGACAACCTAGTGATGAAATAGAAATCCTCCTCTGTGGGATGATACCATAGATTGGGACCGACCATGATCCCCTATCAATGATGATCCCAACTACAGATCAACTACTGTAAAAACAAAGAGTCCCCCATAAGGGATGTACCCTCTTGATTAAAATTAAGTAGGCCAACATTGTTCAAAAGGTCATGTGTTGGCTATGAAATTAGGTGAGGGAACAACTCCGTCTCCCTCTCCCTGACCTCCCACTCATGCAAAAATGTGTGTGTTTCAACATGTTTTTGTTAATGTTGCTCCTCCTCTCATCATCTTCGACTCTAATTCAAATACAAATATTGTTAGGGACATACATATAAATAAAATAAATTTAAATTATAAAACTAACACATCTATGAATGATGTGTATTTAAAAAAATCTAAAATTATTATTTTTTTTGCAAAAAATTATAAAAAAAGTAATCAATGCACCTTAAATATAACATATGTCTCATTGTTGATGTGAAATATCATACAAATAGCATCGCCATGCATTGTTTTTACTAATACAGACAGGTTCCATGTTTCTTATTGCAACACCACGTATTTTAGTGGTGTATCCCATAAGATGCACCATACAGATAAATTGTAAAATAATCAACCTAGTGTTGTGCTCTTTACATCGCCAGTGCATTTTTTATACCTAAAGGCACCACTAGATTAAATTGTTTCATCACAACCTAAGAAGTTCAATGTGTTAATATGAATGCACTGATGCAACCGTGTCATTGTAGCACCATCATTAGGTTTTCCGGTATGTTGGCTTGTATAGAGCACTAGTAATAGAGTGCCCAATGAAATTCTCTAGCACGCAAAATCCTACAATATTTTATGAATGCAGTGATATTAACTACACAGGATCATTTAGTTATCAAATACACACTGCAACACTAAAATTTATGCTGTGAAAAATCATCAGTGCACTTTGTTAAATTGAAAACACCAGTGTGCCAATTTTTCCATACCACTGGTGTGATGTCTAGCAGTGCATTGTATTACTAACACATCGTGAACATGGCCTTATAGAAGATGAACCATGATTATTACTTTTCAAATCATGTCACAATGAATACTTCTATATTTTACATACCAATGCTCCATGCTTATTGTCACACCACCACATATTGTAGTGGTGCACCTATAAGTTACACCGCTCTAACAGATTATTGAAAATTTGGCCTAGTGTCACTCTCTTTACATCACGAGTGCATTTGTTGGACTGATGGGCACTACTAGCTTTAATTTTTATATCACAATTGAAGCAGTTCAATGTGTTACTATTAACGCATTGGTGCTACCATGATAGTAGAACACTGATGTTTTGTTCAGTGGTGCATTGTAAAGGATAGAGCACAAAGAATAAGATGTCTAATGAGATGCGCCACTATGTCAAGTCAAAAAATATGTGTCTTGGTGCAATTTTGTAAACAACACCATTTGATTTCATTAAAATTCTTTCACCGCCATGTTAAATTTTATAAATCGTTAAGTTAGTGGTGAGGTTAATTAAGTGAAATGTACTAGTGCTAGTCGAAGACAATTATGTGCTAGTTGTGGGGTGTTCTAAAGGACACACCATTTTGTTTTTTAAATTTATCGTAGTACTCTTGATTGAATGATAGTTGTTCATATATGTATATGAGACACACCGGGGGCATTTCTTACCATGAATTTAACATAGGACACACTGCTTTGGAGTGAGCTGAAGTGTTTAGGCACAGTATGAGGAATTGGAAAAAAAAAAAGTGAAAAAAAATCCAAATTTCAAGCTAAATTCAAAATTTAATTGGACGAAAATGAAAATAGGAAGGTGTTAAACAATTTACCTGGCCTCTTCGATATCAATTGAAAAGCTCCAGTCAATGCCATCTCTGAGCTCAATTGAATTGAAAAGAGTTTCAATCGAAACTTATTCCTTCATACATATCTTGCCATAGCTGATTCTTGAAGTTAGGTTGTTCTTCGATCTCTGCGACAAGTGAGTATAAGAATTTGGAACCGCGGGCCATGCACTAGGAAGGCATGAATCTTTCGGGACAAGGAGGCATGGTTTCATTGTCAATAGGAAACAAAAATTTGTGGTAATTTCCAAAATTTTGAAATGTGTGGAATCTATCAATGGAGATATCCAAGTCACTGTAGAGCACTAGAAACGTGGCGTCTTTTGAAGGAGGGTGAGAATTAATGCTTGCTTGAGAGTTTGGAAGCATAGGATGCACTATAACAATGAAAATTGGTCAGGTAATATTTTTTTATTTACCTTAACGCGGTGTGTCTGACGACAAAGAGGCACATTGGTGCATAATGTTCAATGGCACTAGTGTTCTTTATTCGATCTATGTATTTTTTCATTATATAGTATGAAGGTGAATTTGAACATTGAAGAACCATTTATTTATTGTTTATGTATGCATTGGTGTGTATGCACCTTAAAGGTGCACTGATAAAAAAAACCTCTGTAAAAACCTTTGGTGGCTCACCTCTTCTAACAACCTCTGTTATAAACAGAGAAACGCTATATTTTTCATGGAGATTCCATAAAATCCTCTGCAAGAAAGTGTTCTCATTGTAATTATCCCACTTTCTGTACCTCCCTTATCTCTATCTATCTCCCCCCCTCTGTCTCTCTCTTCCACTCTTCTCCTCTCTCCCTTCCTCCATCCCTTGATCGAGAGAGAGGAAAAGAGAGCACAAGAGAGAGAGGTGGTAGAGAGATATTGAGATTTAGAGAGAGAGAGAGAGAGAGAGAGAGAGAGAGAGATAAAGAGAGTGGGGAGAGAGAGGGAAAGAGGGAGACTAGAAGAGAGGGGAAGAGAGGGTGAGAGAGGAGGGAAGGGAGATATGCAGAGAGATCAAGAGAGCGAGTGAGTAAGAGAGAAAGAGAGAGAAGAGGGGGAGAGGTAGGGAGTGATAGATTTGAAGACTTAGAGAGAGAGAGGGAAAGATAGCAGGAGGGAGGTAGAGAGATAGGGGGACAATGAAAGAGGTAGATAGAG
>ML777936.1:146449-194716 GCA_009831015.1 Picea engelmannii | reverse complement strand
AGGGGGCATAATGGAGGGATTGAGGGAGAAAGAGAATTATAGGGTGGGAGAGGGAGGAAGGTGGAGAGAAGACAAAAAGAGTGAGAGAGAAATAGAGAGAGAGAGAGAGAGAGAGAGAGAGAGAGAGAGAGAGAGAATGATAGGGGGGAAAGAGAGAGGGGGGTTAAGAGAGAGGGAAAAATAAAGAGAGAGGGGAGAGAGAGGGAGAAAGAGAGAGGGAGAGAGAATTTGGAGAGCCAGAGAGAGATATGCTTTGTTAGTGAGAATGTATGCATGTTCCTATTCCTAATAACACACATGTGCACGTTCCTAAAGAGTGCACATGCTATTTTTATTTCAATTTTGTTGGAAACATGTGCTTCTCATGAATTCACATGTTTTCCTAAGCACATGTGTGCTCTTTCTCAATAATGTGTTTGTGTTCATAAAAAATCCTAGTTGAAAAGTGTGTGTGGCGATTAAGTGAGTAATGAGGCTATAGGATTAATAATGTGTGCACATTTCTAAGAACATGTGCATGTTTCTAAAAATGTGCACGTGTTCCTTCGCACCCCATTGCCACATTTTTGTCCATCAAATTCATGTGAGCACCCATATTGAAATGTATTTTTCTAAATTTTGTCCAAATTACAACGCAATCCACAAAACACATGTAAATTTATTATTAAAAACAAGATTACAACATTGAATTCAATTTTTAACAAGGTTGTCAAAAGCTATCAAATGTAGACCCAATGATCCAGATTGAGGAGCAGAACGAACTGATTAAAAGATTGAATACAATAAACACAGAGATAGGAATAATAACACAAATATCCAGTGAACAATATCTTCTATTAAATAATGAAATTGGCTGAAATTGTAAAACTACAGAACTGAAACTTGCTCGAATGGTGGTAGCTATCACTGAGAAGAGATGTGGATGCTACGTTCATCCATCTGAGAATAATGGAATAAAATGAGGCTCCAAAGGCCCTTTTCATATTACTCATGAATTCCAAAACCCTATACATCCAAAAACCTAACCCTAGAAGGTGAAACGCCAAAATTCATGTGGGCCCTATGGGTAAGTTGGTGTAATTTGGTACCTCAACTTCCCAGGGTCACAACTTTTGCATATGACCTCTGTTTTAGGTGCGTGATAGCCCACTAGAAAGGTCTTTTAGACAGATACACATTCAGCCATTATAATCTCACTCAGTCTACAGTATGAATGTGGCAAGCCAAGAAAAAAATGTATAGGGCCCCAAAATAGCCCTGGAAGTACAACAAGAAGTGTTGGCATGAAAACATACAAAATAAGCTAGTTGGATTAGCTGAGAGGCCACCTATATCCACCTAGAGAATGTGTGAGGCTTCAGACAGCCCCAGAAGTGTAGAAATCACAATTATAAAGTAGTACATAAAGACGTGATGAATAAAAAACAAACACGAGGAGCTAGTTGGAATTGGTGGGTGGCCAGCAATATCCACCTGGATCAATCCTCCCCCCTTAGGAAGAAATGGTGTCCAATGCATTGAGTTCCCCCATCAAGTGAGGAAAATTCTGCTGGATTTGGCCTCGGGTGAGCCACTTGCCTTGGTGTAGGAGTTTCCCTTCCTTAACAACCTGATAAAGATGGATCCATTGTTGATCAATGCCCTTGACCTGTGTGTCCACTCTCTGATTGGTGGATGCTTGTTCCATGCAGTTGGGGTTGAGCTCTGTTGCTGTCAGTTTTTCAACAATGCTAGAGGTGTCCAATAATGATTAAAATATGGCCAAAGGAGCTCCACATTGAATACTAGATGTAGACCAAGGAAGGGTGGAGTGTTGAGCTCAAACGAATTGCTACCCACAACCTTGGTGATAGTGTAAGGCCCATAACTAAGTGGGTGAAGCTTCTTATGGGGCCCAGTGAGGCACTCCTTCTACAAATGTAACCAGACTTTGTTTCCAACCTAAAATTGGTATGGTACGCTATGTCGATCATGGAACTGCTTGTACTTAGCATTGGATTTTTGAAAACTCTCCTAGACTTGTTGGTGGATGTGTTGAATCCGCTCAATGAATTTGGTGGTTTTGTTGATCACAGACTGATCAGTTGAAGATTTTGTTTGTGCGGTGGCAAGAGGAAGTGAAACATCAATGGGTCCCAAGGGTTGGAATCCCAGACCCACCTAAAATGGGCTATGTTCAGTGGAACTATGGATAGCCCTGTTGTAACTCTGTTGGACATATGGGAGACTCGCATTCCATGCACAAGGATTCTTATAATTTAACATGTGTAGGATTTGCACAATCATGCGATTGATGACCTCGGTTTGGCCATCGTTTTGGGGGTGGAAAGTAGTGGATTTTGTGAGATTGGTGTCCAACATAGACTAGAGAATCAACCAAAAGGCGCTGAGGGAACTGTTGTCTCGGTTGGAGATGATGGTCTGTGGTATCCCAAAATGGACCCAAACTCATTCGAAGAATAGCTTTGCAGTATCTTCTGCTATGACATTCTTCTTATAGTCTGTGAGGATGGCTATCTTATAAGATCGATCAACGACCACAAATATGCAGTCATTTTCATGCTTGGTGGCTAGAAAACCAGACATGTAATCCATGGATATGGATTCCCATGAATTCTTCAGAATAGGAAGAGTGGTGTATAAGCCTTGCTTCTTGATGGTTGGCTTGGAAATGGCGCAGGCAGTGCAAGATATGATATACTTGTTGAAATCCTGTCGATGTTTTGGCCAATAAAAATGTTTTTGAAGAATGGCCATAGCTTTCTCTACACCAAAATGTCATGCCACCCGACCATAGTGGGATTCCCAAATCAGATTTGCATGCTCTCTTGTAGGAACATAGAGATGGCATAGGTGGCATAAGAGTCCATAGTGAATGTGAAAATAAGTGACAGTGGTTGCGGTACCCAAGATATGATATGTGGTGGCGAAGTTTAGATCTATTTGGTAAAGTTGGGGCCATTATGATGTTTCATGTCCAAAAGAATGGAGCACAGTGGTGAGTGCAGGCACGGGAGGTTGACTGAGGCAGTTAGTGAAACGATTGGAGATACCTATCTTATACTTGATGTTGAGATGGAACTGCTGCAGGTAGGTGGACCACTTCTAATGGCGGTCCTTTTGCAATTTCCCCTATGTCTGTATGAACTGCAAAGGCTTGTGATCAATGTGTATGATCGTCTCTTTCCCTAAAATGTAATGTTTCCTTGACGACATGCTTGTACAATGGAATACATTTCCTTATCATAGGTGGGGTATTTCCAGATAGTATTAGAGAGTGTCTCACTATGGTATGCCATCGGATACCCGTGCTGAGTGAGAATTGTGCCCACAACATAGTCAGATGCAGATCAAGCAAGGAGAGTACTGGAGCTTAGCAAAAACGATGTTTCAGATCAACTAATTCTCGTTGTTGTTCCTTTCCCCACACTAAATTAACTCTACCACATTCCTTGGTTACCTGGTTGAGGGCCCATGCAATATGGGAGAATCCCAACATGAACCGTCGGTAGAAATTGGCTAGTCCCAAGAAGCTCCGAAGCTCGGTCAGTGTGGTCGGGGCTGGACACTCACGAATGACTTCGATCTTAGTTGGATCAACGTGTACCCCATGCTCATCAACAATGTATCCCAGGTATTGGAATATGTTAATTCCAAAAGATAATTTTTCCAAGTTGGCAAAAGGCTTGTGCTGCCGTAGAGTGCTCAAAACATGTTGAATATGTCGCATGTTCTCCTCCCATGTTCTTCTAAAGATGAGGATGTCATCCAAATATACTACCACAAAGGATTTTTTGAAGGGTTTCAATACATCGTCCATTAACCTCAGGAAAGTGGTTAGTTCATTTGTTAATCTAAAGGGCATGAATAGCCATTCGTAGAGACCTTCTTTAGACTTGAAGGTTGTCTTCGAGAAATCAATTGGTTCGATGGGAACCTAGTGGTATCCAGACTTCAGGTCAATCTTGCTAAAGAATGTTTCCCCCTTGATTTGGTCAAGAAGCTCATCAGTCCTAGGAACGGGGTAGTGCTTTGTGACTATGATTTTGTTTAAGAATCTGTAATCAATGCAAAGTCGCCAAGTCCCATCCTTCTTCTGCACCAGTACAATTGGGCTTCTACAAGGGGAGGAGTTGGGTCATATGTGCTCCTTTTAAAGAAGCTCTTATATCCGACTCCTGATTTCTTCATTCTCCATCAACGATCACCAATAGACTGGTCCATTAGGTAGAGGTGCACCGTGGGTCAGATCAATTGGATGCTTGACTTGGTAGTGTGTCAATACCACTACAGGTCAGGTGAAGATGTCTCTATATTCTTCCATTATCTCGTCCACTTTATTTTGCTGCAAAGAGAGGAGTTGTGTAGAGACCATGAATGTGGTAGCGACCTTCTTCTTACTGTGAGCATGGATCACAAAGAAGATGAAATTCTTGGTCTGTGAAATGACCTTACTGCATTTCTTAGTAGAGATTAAAGAAATAGTAGTAGGCAATGCCACCTCTGATATCTTGTACAATTGTCTACCCAAAGTAATAATAACACTGTAGGGTTTAGACTCATACACAACATGACACTTCCACAAATATGGTTGTCCTAAAAGAACATCACAAAATTCAAGGGGAGAAATATCACACAGTACCTCATCCTTGAAAGGCTTGATGTCGTAGGGAAGACGACATTGTTGGCTGACACATAGATCTTTTCCTTAATGAAGCCAACCAATGGTGTAGGGTTATAGGTGCGATGTCATTGGCAAGTTCAGACACTTGACGACCTCTGGTGAAATTAGGTTCTTCTGACTACCATTGTCGACAATGAAATGAATCAGAGCCCTCTTGACCCACATCTGTGAGTGAAAGAGGAATTCCCCTTCCCTTATTTGTTATGGTTCTCTTGGCCGGAATTTTTTTGTAGAGACTGTGGCACTGGGTTCAACATCGATAATCTGTTTCCCTCCTTCATGATTTGACTCAGAATCAGAATCAACCTCTCACTCAGAATCCTTCATCTCAACCACGAGGGAATACTTGGAGTGACATTCGTTGGTGTTGTGGCAAGGAATTTTATGGTACTCACAACATTTTCTTGTGTCCTTCTTCATCTTCTCATTTCCCTTCTTGTGTTGCAGCTTGGATGGATTGTCCTGAGGGAAGCTATTGAAATAATGTAACTGTAAAGAGTATTCTAATTATTATTGATGTATTATTCATTGGATCAATCCCATTTTGTGGATTGGTCATGTTGGCTATTGTAAATGACCAAATCCCCTTTTGCAGATTGGTCAAAACATAATTGTAATAGAAAGAATAAGAAGTAGGCCCTAGAACATATATTAAAGGTGGTTATAACCACCTAGAAGAAGACGTCGGCCCTGCAAGTGAAAAGACACCTCCACAAGTGCCAAAATTATATAAATAAGGAGGCTAGTGCCTCATTTAGACACACACTCACTTGTCCATCAAGAAGCAAGTTTAGAGCTGCAGTTGGAGAAGGAAGAAGAGGGAGAGAGGCACATTCTTGGGAGAGGACTTTTTATATTTGTTTGATTTATCTCTTGGCATTTTATTGGATATCTATATTAAGGAAGTTTTGTTGGGTTTTCTCCCCCATGAGGGTTTCCCAGGATAAATAATGTGTCTCTTGTGATTGTGCATTTCTCAGTGATCCTATTTATGCTATTTTTATCTAGTGAAATGAAAAGAACTATAATAATAGATTAAACCTTAACATGGTATCAGATCTAAGCTAAAGAGAGCATCTTTCACAAGAGAAAGTGAAAAATGTCATTGTTGTCGTACATGCAAATTAGGGATTTTTGTTGAAGAAGTATTTTAGCCCCAAAACTATCTAGAAAAGTGCACCCTTCCTCAAGGATCACTTTGGCATCCTGAACACAATTTTGTAGTGGATAGATCTCCCAGAAAGAGAAACTTAGTTTTCACAAAGTACCGGAAGTACCAGAAAACCAGAGTACCAGAAGTACCAGAAGTACCAGAAAACTAGAAGCACCAGTCTAGAAATCTGCAGATCAAGTTTGGAGGGGAAAAAGTTGGATTTTATGAAATCCAAACACACTAGGCTACTCGCCTCAGCCAAGCACACCTCTTGGTAAGTTCATAATTTAATTTTGAGCTTTTTCATTTTTGACATTTTCTTAGCTCCAGGTAAAAGATGTCTGTAAGCACTAAGCTTGTTGACAAGATGGAAGGTGTGGAAAACTTCTGTTCCTAGAAGTATAGGGTTATTCTCATTCTTGAAGAGAATTACCTAGCAATATTCGTCAAAGAAGAAGTGTCGGAACCCGACGATGATACAGATAAAGAAAAGCACCAAAAGAATATGATCGACGCCAAAAGAATCATTGCAAATTCAATCAGATATCACCTGATTCCTTATGTGTCATCAAAAAAGACTCTAAAATAAATTTTTGATGCCCTAAATAGAATATATGAAGGAAAGAACATAAACCGGAAGATGAATCTAAGAACTCAACTCAAGAATACAAAGATGCAGAGAGGAGAATCAATTTAAGAATATTTCTCCAGAATATCCCAATTCAAAGAACAACTAGAAGTGATCGGAGATACTATAGACGAAGACAAAACTATAATGACGGCCCTTAATGGTATCTCAAGACCTTGGGATGCATTCATCCAAACCATTTGTGCAAGAAAGGAGAAACTAAAATTTGACAGTCTTTGGGAAGAATGCATTCAAGAAGAATCAAGAGTAGCTAATCGAGAGGCTTTACTATCAAGAGATGAATATCAAGCCCTAGCCACTCACATTAAAGGAGGAAGAAAGAAGTCTTAATTCTAGAAAGAAACTCATAAAGAGTCTCACCCCCAAAACAAATTCATTCATGAAGAATCTCAACCAAAGAGATTCCAGAAGAAAGGACAAAGAAAGGAAAGAGATTACTCATCTATCAAATTCTACCATTGTGACAAGATGGGACATATTGCAAGACATTGTCTAGCTAGATGAAGATCCACCCGCAAATATGTTAAGAGAAAAAAATAAAGACTATGTCTTAATCTCGGCCTTCTCAGGATCGGTAACGCCTGGAGAGGACACTTGGCTCATTGATAGTGGTGCTTCCAAGCACATGACAGGTCAAAGAGATATTCTCTCTTGTATTTCAGAAAATAAGTTTTCTTAGAAAGTTACAGTTGGAGATGATTATCAATACCCTATCAAGGGAGTGGGAGAATCAAACTACAAGCTTAACTCAGGGAATTCAATGAAGATGAAGGACATACTCTATGTACTAGGTTTGACAAAGAACCTACTCTCCATATCAACGTTAGAGAAGAAAGGCTTGAGAGTTTCCTTTATAGATGGAGAAGTTCTTATGTGGGCTAAAGGAGAAACCATAAAAGAAGCAATCATCATTGGAAAGGAAGAAGGTGGCTTGTATAAGCCAAAGGGTCACTCAGAAGCAACCATGACCCACACCATTGAGAATTCATGTGAGCTATGGCATAGAATATTATCCCACATCAACTACAAGGCATTACCGTATGTATGTAAAGTAGTCACAGGTATACCAGAACTCAAGGTTGACCATGAAGGCATGTATAATGGATGTTCACAAGGGAAGAACATCAAGAACCCTTTTCCAAAGGGAGACAATAAAGAAGAAGGAGTCTTAGAACTCATTCATTCATATGTATGTGGCCTGATTCCATCATCCTCCATCAGTGGGTATGTATACTATGTATCTTTTATTCATGATTATTCTCGTAATACCTAGGTTTACTTTTTGAAATCAAAAGATGAAGTGTTCAGTAAATTCAAGGAATTGAAAGCCTTGATAGAGAATATTTCTAAAAGAAATATGAAGATACTCAGGTCAGATAATGGAGGAGAATACACCTCAAAATATTTTTTGAACTTCTACAAAGATTTCGGGATAAAGAGGGAGCTCACCACTCCCCACAATCCTGAACAAAATGGTGTAGCAAAAATAAAGAACTGAACTATAATTGAAGAAGTGAAGACCATGATCCATGATCAAGATCTTCCAATGTGCTTATGGGAAGAAGCAACAAAAACAACAATTCATGTGCAAAACTGATTGTCCCATAGTGCACTTGGGTTCAATACCCTGGAAGAGATGTTCTCTGGAAAGAAGCCAGAGGTAAGCCATCTCAAAATATTTGGCTACCCAATATGCATACATATTCTGAAAGAGAAGAGAAACAAGTTGGACCCCTCAGGAAAGAAGGGAATATTTGTGGGATACTGTGAGGCCTCCAAGGTCTTCAAGATTTATATACCAAGTCACCATCACATTGAGATCAGAAAGGATGTGACCTTTGATGAATATGAAGCGCTCAAGAAATCAAGAAGATGTCATCTTGAAGAAGTATATGAAAAGGAACTTGTAGCTCCCAGAGTTACATAATCAGTGAGGGAGGTTCCCAGAGTTGCAGAACCAGTGAGGGAAGTCATAGCTTCCCCTAATGAGGAAATTCTAGAAGATCATGACATAGTATAATTTCAAGAACTGCCTTAGATGACGATCTCCCATAAGAGAAATCTTGCTTGGGATAGGGATTTTATTCAATGTGGAGGGAAATATGGTGTTCCCGAAGGAACCGCGAGACAGGTGAAGAGACCTAAGCCATTATCCAATTATATTGATTTGATGTGTAATCTCCTAGAGAAGTAGCCTACCTTCTTTGAAGAAGCCATTCATAATAAATAATGGGCAGATTCCATGACAAAAGAATACCAATCCATAATAAAGAATGATGTATGGGAAATAGTTCCCAGACCGAAGAGCAAGGATGTGGTATCTTCCAAATGGATCTTCAAAATAAAACATGTTGCTGATGGAAGTATTGAGAAGTATAAAGAAAGGTTTATTGCTCATGGATTTTCTCAAAAGGAAGGCATTGACTATGAATAGACATTCTCTCCTGTAGCTAGATACACTTCGATCAGAACAATCATAGCCCCTGCAACTAAGATGAAGTGGAAGTTACACTAGATGGATGTAAAGACACCTTTCCTAAATGGTGTCATTGAAGAACAAGTGTATATAGAACAACCTCAAGGATTTGAAGTTGAAGATAGGAAGACTCATGTTTGGAAGTTGAAGAAGGCTTTGTACAGGTTGAAGCAATCTCCTAGAGCTTGGTATGGCAGGATAGAAAGTTTTCTGACGAGCTTCGTCTTTACCAAGATTAAAGCAGATTCTAACCTCTACTTCAAGGTTATGCCTGATGAGTTGGTGATATTTCTACTGTATGTGGATGACTTATTCTTAACTGGAGAAAAAAATCTCATCACCGAATGTAAGAAGAAGCTCACTTCATAATTTGAGATGAAATACCTTGGCGTAATGCATTATTTCTTAGGTCTTGAGGTATGGAAAAGCCCAGAGAGAATCTTCCTTAACCAAGGGAAGTATGCAGTCGAAATCCTGAAGAGGTTTGACATGTTAGAGTGCAAGTCCATGAATACACCCATGGAAGCAAAGTTGAAGCTACTAGTCGACACTTCGTCATAATTGATTGATGCCACCCTGTATAGATAGATCATTGGATCATTGATGTACCTGATGAACAACAGACGAGATATTTTTTTTTCCATGAACACCTTGAGTTAGTTTCTGGTAGAACCCAAACATGTTCATCCAGTTACTGAAAAACATGTGATGAGGTACCTTAAAGGTACATTATATTGTGGTCTCAGCTATGATGGAGATCATGATTTCACACTGAGTGGGTACACTGATTCAGATTGGGATGGAAGTGTCTCTGACAAGAAGAGCACTTCAGGATGTTGTTTTAGTTTGGGATCAACCATGATCTCATGGAAGAGTAGGAAGCAATCAAGTATTTCTCTCAGTACAGCAGAAGAAGAGTACATTGCTACGTGTTCTTCGAGCTGTGAAGTTATATGGATTCAAAAGTTGTTGACAGGTCTATTCGACCTAGAGATGGAAGAAACCACGATTCTATGTGATAACCAAAGCTGCATAAAGATGACAAAGAATCTTGTATTTCATGATAAGTCGAAAGACATAGAGATCCAATACCATTACATTCGTGACATGGTGCAGAGAGGAGCCATAAAGCTCCAATACGTTAGCACGGATGAATAGGTTGTCGCTGTGTTGACCAAGCCTCTATCTCATGTAAAGTTTGAGAACTTTCGAGATAATCTCGGTATAGTCTGAAAGGACCTCCCTCGATAGGGGGAGTAGTGTTGTGATATCCCAGCCTAGTGCTATACCTCCAGCTTAATTGTTGTGTTGAGATGCCAGCTGAGTGTTGTTCTTCCAGCTTAATTGTTGTGTCGAGATGCAAGTCTAGTGCTATGCTTCCAACATAATTGTTGTGTCGAGATGTCAACCGAGTGTTGTGCTTCCATCTTAATCGTTTTGTCGATATGCCAACCTAGTGTTGTGCTTCCAACTTAATTTCTATGTTGAGATTCCATCTTAATTGTTGTGTTGTGATTCCATCTTAATTGTTGTGTTGTGATTCCAGCGTAATTGTTGTGTTGTGATTCCATCTTAATTGTTGTGTTGTGATTCCAACTTAATTGTTGTGTAGTGTGCCAACCTCGTGCTGTGATGATGTACCAGCCTTGTGTTGTGACGATGTGCTAGCCCAGTGCTGTGATGATGTGACCAAACTCGTGCTGTGGTGATGATGATGTATTAGTTTTATACTAATCCATATTGATGCAGATGATGATTTCATTCCATTGTGAATGACAATGTTGTTGATGAGAAAAACTTTCGATGATTTATAGATATTCCAGTTAGTGTTCCAAGATGTTGTTGATAATGTTGTCCTCTCACTCACCTGATGTTGTTGATGATGATGTCCTCTCTCTCGCCTGATGCTTTTGTAGAATACCCTTCTTGTTAAGGGGGAGTGTTGAAATAATGTAATTGCAAAGAGTATTCTAATTATTATTGATGTATTATTCATTAGATCAATCCCCTTTTGTAGATTGATCATGTCGTCTATTGTAAATGACCAAATCCCCTTTTGTGGATTGGTCAAAACATAACTGTAATAGGCAGAAAAAGAATTCATCCCCAGAATATATATTAAAGGTGGTTGTACCCACCGAGAAGAAGAAGTCGGCCCTACTAATGAAAAGACACCTCCACACATGCCAGAATTGTTGAATAAGGAGGCTAGTGCCTCATTTAGACACACACTCACTTGTTCATCAAGAAGCAAGTTCAGAGATACAATTGGAGAAGGAAGAAGAGAGAGAGAGAGGCACATTCTTGGGAGAGGAATTTTTGTATTTGTTTGAGTTATCTCTTGGCATTGTATTGGCTATCTATATTAAGGAGGTTTTGATGGGTTTTCTCCCCCATGAGGGTTTCCCAGGATAAATGATGTGTCTCTTGTGATTGTGTATTTCTCAATGATCCTATTTATGCTATTGTTATCTAGTGAAATGAAAAGAACTCTAATAATAGCTTAAACCTTAACAATAACCATCTCGACTTGGTCCCTTGCTACATGGGTTGGGGTTGCCTTTTCCCTGCTTCGGCTGTGAGGGGTTTGCAGATCCAAAATATCATTGTTTCTTCTTAAATTTTTGCTCGATCTTGAGAACGTATCTATAAGCCGTGCCCAATGAGGCGATGTCCAAGAACTCCATTTCAGTTTGAATTTATCTATGCAAATAACTGTGGTATTTGAGCACCATATGATGCTCAGAATATTTGATACCGAATTTGGTGCATAGGGTATGGAAAATATTGGTGAAGTCTGGTACTATCTGGAAAATATCCACATCTATCAATCCTTCAAATAATGGAATATAAAAATTTAACTATACCTTGAAGGGGGTTGCATGGCCGCTTGATGAATATTCTTCTCCCTTGGGAAACCGTCGAAGGATCTGTGTGATGTTGTCCATCATTTTGTTCCTTTGTCGCGCAAGGGATTCCTCGAGCAACATTTCAATAGGATCTCCTGCTCCATCATCTTTATTTTCATCTCCCATCGGTTTTTGTCGGACTCAAAGCGACCGATATGGTAATGGATCGATTGGTTCGAGTCCCAACTTCTTGTACCCAGACCTTGTCAGGGACATGCACGAAGAAAAATCAATAAAGAGAAGACCAATCTAATACCACCGATCTAGATTTAGGAGTGGAACAAAATGATTAACAGACTGAATGCAATAAACAAAAATATAGGAAGAATAATACAAATATCTAGTGACCAATATCTTCTATTAAATAATGAAATAGGCTAAAACTTTAAAACTGTCGAACTAAAACTTGCTTGAATGGTGGTAGCTATATCTGAGAAGAGATGTGGATGTTGCACACATTTTTCTGAGAAAAATGAAATACAATGAGTCTCCAAACACCATTTTCATATTACTCATGAATGTCAAATCCTTAGATATCCAAAAACCTAACTCTAGAAGGTGAAACGCCAAGAGTCATGTGGGCCCTATGGGTAAGTTGGCGTAATTTCGTACCTCAACTTCCTAGGGTCATAACTTTTGCATATGAACTCTATTTTAGGCACATGATAGACCATTGGAAAGGTCTTTCAAAGAACTACACATTATGTTGTTAGACTCTGAATCTATTTACAATCTGATTGTGACGAGTTAAAACAAACGTTTAGGTCCCCAAAACACCTTGGAAGTACAACAAGATGTGATCACATGAAAACATTCAAAATAAGCCAGTTGGATTAGGCAATAGGCCACCCGTATCCAC
This sequence comes from Picea engelmannii, assembly GCA_009831015.1. Taxonomy (NCBI): domain Eukaryota; kingdom Viridiplantae; phylum Streptophyta; class Pinopsida; order Pinales; family Pinaceae; genus Picea; species Picea engelmannii. The sequence goes on along the minus strand of ML777936.1, from coordinate 181,986 downwards.
CTAGATAATGTGTGAAGCTTCAAACAACCCCAAAAGTGTAAAACTCACAATTATGAAGCAGTACATAAAGATGTGCTGATTAAAAAATGGATACAAGGAGCCAGTTGGAATAGGTGGTTTGCCACCAATATCCACCTGGATCACCCAAACCTTGAGAAAAATAATGGACAACCATGAGAGGTTTCAACTATGTTGCAAAAAATATACATGGAAGCAATATAAGTCATCCAGCAAAGGCATGCCAATTATTTGTAATAGAATACCTAGACAAAAAATCACAATCAAATGGGAAAATTATAAATAGATGCAATTACTAGGGTGTCATAAAAGAAATATGACCTTCCCTCCTCTTGTTTCTCCAATTCATATCCTTGTTCCTAGGGTGGCATGGGGAGGTGTGTTACTGTAAAGACAATGTGCTCCAAGAAAGAGGATTTGTTCCTTTACAATTTTAATGCATGGAAAACCAAGCTAGAGAAGGAATTCATTTAGTAAGCAGAATGATAAGGAAAATTAGGCTTCTATCATAGAATTATAACCACAAGAAAAAACATTCCATATTTAATTAGGTGCATCCAAGTGAATAAAAATCCAAACTTCTATTTGCAACCTAGCTTTTGATAGAAAGTATAAAGACAAAAAAGGTGTTGAACAAGTTCAAGTGTTAATTGAAATCATCAAACCATAAGCACACAACCATCATAGCCAATCCTCAACACAACAACATGCATCAACAAATTTACTTAGGGCATTATAATATCATGGACGATGTTAAGAATTGCATGTGTTTCAATGACATTAGCCACTAGACATCTAGAAAGGGTTAGTGATCAACATTGTAGTTTATGGGTTCTTATAACAATGGATTTCAACAAAAACTTCTAGGTATTCTAGATATCTATTCATCTTACAAAAAATGGTTGAGAAAGCAACATAAATTCGTAAGAAAACACTCTTGTTTCTAGTGGGTAGGGGGGGTTGGGAGGTTCCATTGGGAAGGAGAGTATTTTTCTCTTGAAATTATGGTGCATGGTGAATCAAGGTATAGAAGACAATCATTCCCTAAAAATAATTAAAATGATAAAGAAACATAGTATCTAGGAATTATGACAAAACAAACAAACATTCTCAATTTATCTAGGAAAAGTTTGAAGCAAAGGAAACTCAAAATAAATATTTAGGAAAAATGCATATGGAGCTATCAAAAAATTTCCACGACCAAAATCTATAAATTTAAAGAACACCTATATTAGTAGAGACATTTTAACAATAATCTATTCAAGGAATCCTAGTGTCCTTGTTTATATCTAGCTACAACCAACATACAATAGAGGGCACATTAGCAAGCAACATAGACCTATGGAACCCTAGGATGAAAATATAAAATCCATTAGAAAACAAAAATGAAACATGCATTAACTTGCAAAACACTTCACTCAAATTAAAACTAGCATGGCTATGTACCAGGGTATTAACAGGAGATCAAAACACCCTACTACAAAAATAGTTTCACAATTTTGACAACTGGCACTAATGATTCCAAACAATCACACCTACAACTTATTGAGCCCCCACAAATTGAGATGAAGCAACACTTTGCGTCAATATCTTACTCATTTTTGGTTAAACAATGAAAGTATTGATTGGGACTCCTAAGAGACTAGCCTATGAATGGAATCAATGGCTAGGGAATCTGCACCAAAACATTGAAATTCTAGATCTCTAAGAAATAGAAAAAAGATGAACAACAAAAACTAGGCAATAACCCAAGTGTACAAACAAAATCTCATTATATCAAAGAAACAATTAAATGACAACAATCACAACACAACCCACGGTCAACATAGCAAGGGCATGGAGTGCATTATTCAAGCAACATGGCCTTTAATGCACCTATGAATCACATATAACTTAGAGACAAACCCAACTACAATCACAATTATAGTTGAATAAAATGACATGAAGAATGAATGGAGAAGAAAAGAGGAATTACTCCAAAGAAAATTCCACCTAATCTCTATATACCCATACAGTTGATCCACCACCAACAATTCCAAGCAATCATTCCCACTACTCACCACACCCTAAATAATAAAAAGGAATTGACAATGTGGTTTAATGGCCTTGAACTCATTTTCAGTAAATTTTGGAAGAAATGACATCAAAATCCAAGTCACCACTCTAGAAATGGTCCTAATGACTAAGGAATTCACATGCAAACTTTAAGAAAACTAGAGCTGCAAACCAATAGCCACAAAAAAAAATATTGAGACACCCAAACCACCAAGCCACCATAGGTAATTCAAAACAAACACATCCCTAGTGCACTACAACTTGAGTAAAGAAAATGAAGAGTAATGACATATAAATCCCCATGCAAGCATTAAAAAAATAGAGCATGAAACCAATAGCCACAATAGAAATGCTAATAACACCCTCACAATGAAACTACTAAAAATAATTTCAAATTGCCACACCCCAACTTGATACTCAGAAAATCCAAGCCAACAATATGCATATGGAATCAATGAATCAAGGATCAACATCCAAACATTAAAAATATATATTTATGAAACAATACCCATAGGAACAATAACATAGATAAGCCCACAAGCTATATGCACAAGTGTAACCTTGACATCGAACAAATTAGTGATCTATCTTCCTCCCAACAATGAGTTGGATAGAAAATTAATAAAAAAATATAATACATGGAGGATACCAAAAAATATATACCTCTACATTCACATAGATAAAGACAATGGTGAACCCTCTTCATCCCAAAATCCACACAAAAATGAGTTGAGATGCATATGCATGGAGTACGAGAGGAGGAGGATGGAGGATGCCTCTGCATTTAATACAAGGCACCTTAATTTGGAAAGAATTAAATGCCTATTACCACCTCCGTTCCCCCACCAATCTCCACATAAATTTGTTTTAATTTTTGGCGGGTTTAAATAATCACATTAATGATAGTACCGAATTAATAGAATAGAAAAACATAACTTCTAATTAAAAAAAAATGAAACTCAGAAAAATAATGGAGAAAAAATATTTAAAACTAAAGAAAATAATTTTCAAAATTATTGTAGTGAAAAAAAAACTTGGAAAAACAATTTTCAAAATTATTGTGAAATCATTGAGAGAAAAGTGATTTCAATCCTCCATACTTAAGAAAGACTAATAATTGAGAATGATGGTCTGAGCGAGCATATGAAAAAAGTTTACTTCTTCCCTAATTGAGAATGATGTAATGTTCTAGTTTTAAAAAACAATATTAATAACAAGTAAATTACTCAATATATTTGTTTATATATAATCAATATTTTCAAAAAAAAAATTTAACAAACTTTTTTTTAAACATATCATAAGTTATTGTTTTCTTCTTAATTTTACTATACTATATAGATAAAAAAAAAATGAGGAAGGATTTTTTAATATACGATATTTCACTTTTCCTTTTAAAGATTTTCTTTCCTCTAATTTGATAATGAAACATTGATTATATTTATCTATAAAATATAATTTTTTTCCACGGGAAAAGTTGCACTGATATATTCAAAAGAATATAATGTTTTACAAATAGAGCAATTAAAAGACTGCCACAGGGGGCCTGTGTAGTGTTGTTTGCTGCACACAGGTGTCAAGAAATACAGAATAAAAGGCTGCATCACGGAGATTGACAATGTATACAAATTTTTATCATCCATGAACTCTGTTACAAAGTTGTTGTCAGCTGGTACTGTGAGTAGCTTGCTGTCTGTAATGTCTTTTTTGAGTGGGCAGCCTGTTGACTAGCACAAATACTGATACAGAACAGAGCCACAATGCCAATGATGTATTCGGTGTCCTGGTGACAGTCACGTCAGATTTTGAGCATGGTAGGAGGGCCTTCGTTTCCGTCCTCCCATCGAGCGATAGTTATGAGGTCGAGAGGCCGAAAAAATGTCAGTTTTGAAAGTTGATCTGCGATGGCATTATCTTTTCTGTAGATGTGAGAGGCAAAGAGGCTCTTGAAGAAACTTTTGGCTTCGATGGTTCTCTCTTTCCAGCATTCCAGAGCTGTCGATCGGAGGTCAGCCTTGTCATTTATCCAGTCAATTATGACTTTGGAATCTCCAAGAAGAAGCAAGTCATCGATGTTCAGCCTCTGAGCCAGAATTAGGGAAGCCCAAGCTGCCAAAAGTTTGGCTTTGGTGTTGGTTCCTTGTCCTTCGTTGAGAGACCATCTATAGGAGGTATGAGAGTTGATATGAATGTGGCCTCCTACCCCGCAAAGTGATCCACCTAATTGAGCTGCTCCGTCGAACCAGGCAATAGCTTTGTCAAATGGGAGAGTAGTAGGAGATCTGCAGACTTTCTGGACAAAGTTGGATGAGGAGGAGTGTTTGGCTGCAGAAAGTATGAGGCTTGTCAGCAAAAAAGCTGAGGGGGGTTTATCATCAAATATGGCAGCATTTCTTGTCAACCAAACATTCCAACAGACCGTGGCTGGAAGCGAGGGGTAGAGCTTGTGTTTTGAGCACCAAGAGCTAAAGCAGGAATACGTCGAAGGTCCCATCCATTGTTCTGTTAGATTAAGAGACGCTATGACGTGATGCTAGACTTGCCAGGTAAAATTGCAGCTCACAAAGAGGTGGAGTGAAGTTTCACTCTCCTCCTTACACAAAATACAGCAGTTTGGGCCTGACCAACCCCTGCTCTGAAGGATATCCCAGACTAAGATTTTATTCTTCGTCAATAGCCAAGTAAAAAGTTTTAGTTTCAGTGGACAATTCCACTTCCACATGTGGGTGTGCCAGGTCAGTTCTCGGAAGGGCCAGATCTCCTCTTTCATTGCTTTGTAGATATTTCGGACTGATATGACTCCCGATTTATCGCCTCCTGTCCAGATTAGAGTATTCGGTCGCTCCTGTAGTCGGATGCCAGCTTCCTTTTGATTATAAATTAAAACATCTGATTAATTTTGATTATGTTTCCCATGTTGATATTTGTAGCCTCTGCAAGTATCTTATGAGATAATAATCTAGATTAGATTTTTCAAAAATTTCAATTCCAATTAATATAGTTAAATTGTAAAATCTATATAATCCATAATTAAAAATAATTTTCTTATTTAATTAAAAATTTCATGCCATGAATTAATTTTATCTAAATCGTTTAAACATTTAATTTCATGTCATGATCAATAACTAATGGTGGTTTTCATCTAGAAAATCCACACCACCTACTAATCTAGAATCTAAACTAAATCTATCACTAGAAGCAATGTTGAACAAAATGCCCAAATCATATTCAAATTGTACACTATTTTTAAGAGAATTGACATCTTTGAAAATTATATGAACACAAATTTCAATGTAATGTAAAGAAAATTTAATCCACTCTTTGTGGCTCACTAGTACATCAATACCCCCTATATAGTGGTAAACATTATCTAATTGGATATACATTTTTGGATTTGAAATGCACCTTGAAATATACCTTAGACCAATAAATGTGTATCTTAAAATGTACACCATTTATTACTTTATTATTGGATGTTTCATGATAATTCCATACAACATATGTTCCAAGATAATTACATACAACATGGGTTACAAGACAAGACTCTTCATAGCCTCTTCTATCAAGTTTGAGACTGAATTGAATTACAAGCTATACTATAGCACTGCAAGACTCTATCAAAATTTGAAGCGCCTGACCTAAATTACATGTCTTAGATCCTGCAATGATGGTGTGTTTTCCATTAAGATAAAGCAATTGGTGGATTATTTGAAACATGTATCATTAAGGCATGGCCTCTTCCTTGTAATATTTCTTTATGCATCATTAGCTTGGACTCGAGTGACAATATGAATGATTATTATAAGTAAAATTCAATTTTTTTTCAAAATATATAAAATAACTAACAACTCTCCACACATATGGAAAATTCATGTCTATTGTGCATCAACGACAATGACAATTAAACATTTAGACAAAATTATTAAAATTTACACGACAATAAAATAATTAATTATTCCAATAACAGAGACCCTAAGAATGTAGTGGTAAGAATCAAAAGAAATAAAAATACAGTCCCTAAGACACTGAAAGATGCTCCCATAAAGGGTTCCCTGAGTCCTTTGAAGTGCTAGAGTGATCTGCCTGATTAACTTACAGTCCAATGAAACATCACCTAAACAAAAAACATACTTAAGACTATCTATCGAGAAATTCTAATGCAGTCTTCGCCTTTATCATCAGATTTGCGATATGTGCTTTATCTAATTAGTGATATCTATATCGATATTTATATTGTACAAAAATTACTAATATTCAAAACATATGAAAAATATTCTAGACAATATAAATATCTTTTAATGATGTAAATAAAATTAAGGTTATATGAAAATAGGTAAAATCATATATATATATATATATATATATTAAGGTCGAGGAGACATCAAATTGGTGTATAAGAGCTCCTTGTTTGTGAGATAAGGGACTCCTCTCCTTAGCGATTTGACTCTAAAATCTCCGAGATATACATGCCCTACCCCCTTGTGAAATACCTCTCTTGCACACACCAAGAAAACTTATTCTTTGAGGACACTTGCTTGCAATTGCTCTGAGTTATTATATCTATTGGTCGTTTTGATTATGATTATGAGATATTATGGATTTGATGATATGTTATTTGTTTGTATTTACATAGACAAGTGCTATTGACTAGGTTCTCATGAGTGTGCAAGAATTTGGACATCAAAGATGCATAGGCATTGATGAAACCCCTTGGACTCTGGATTGAGTTAGAGAGTGGATTGTTGGGTTTGAATGTTGTTGATGTGACATATGTACATATGATTAGATGTTATGATGATTGATTATTATTGCTAACATGATTCGCTGATGGATGCAGGTTGATGATAGCTTACCGACCAGACTCACATATGGATTAGAGCAGTCACACATGAAAACAAGAGACATTAAGGGAGAGGTGTGGTAGCAGCCCTACAATAGCCTACTAGCACTCTCATCATGGCTCAAACCGTATGTTAACAATTACCTAGTTTGAGAAGACCCATGATTCCATGAGGGAAAACTATGACAGTCTCTCACGATGATTCTAAGGGGTGCGCAATAAGGCAGGGGCCTTATTCCTTAGAGGCCCTTAGTTTCCCACAAGATCCCCTGGCGAAGTATTGACTCCAGGGGTTTGACGTCTACCAATTTCAGTCAAGAAATGAGTGACACCTTTAGAGCACGTAGTGCATCTTGAAGAGCACATCGCGCAAAGAAAATGAAAAGAGGTGAGTGGCACCCTTGGAGCACGTAGTGTGTCTTGAAGGGCACATCGCACAAAGAAAACAGAAAGAGACGAGTGGCACCCTTGGAGCACGTAGTACGTCTTGAAGGGAATGTTGCGCAAATAAAACGGAAAGAGGTGAGTGGCAGCCTTGGAGCACATAGGGCATCCTGAAGGGCACGTCGCGATTTTAACTGGTAAGTGAATAAACCTAGTGCCCAAAAAATTGTGCCTCCTTAGGACCTAGTCGGCCTTAAAATGAATTATATGATAAGTAATGTTTAAAAACAAATTTTCCCTTAAAAATGTCGCCTATGCTAGTGAATTTAAAACCTAGGTCTAAGTAGAACCTTTGAACAAAATAATTAGACATATAACAAGAACGAGGTAAAGAAATTCAAACTTTAATTATTAAAGTAAAAATTCTAATGAAGGATTAATTTTTTAGAAAAGGGGTAATGGTTGTTTTTATCTACATTTGCTAACTTAATTTTTAGTTAAAACCAAAAAAGGGTAAATGGTTGTTTTTATCTACATTTGTTAAATTAGTTTTTAGTTAAAAAGAAAATAGGGTAAATGGTTATTTTATCTACACTTGCTAAATTAATTTTTAGTTAAATGCAAAAAAGGGGGAAACTTAAAAGAAGAAAGAAACTTAAGGAAAAAGGGAAACTTAAAGAAAAGGGGAGACTTAAAGAAAAAATAGAATGTCTAACTTAGTAAGGAATCTAGCCTTCGGGACTTTTGTTGATGGGCGAAGTTGACCATCCGTCAACTAAGAGAGTGGAACCGGTCCGGGGTTGTCTAATAACCCAAGCCGTTTGGAATGAACCACCCTGACGGGTTTAGCAGCTTCGTTAGCCGATCTAAGGTCCTAGGGAAACCAGAGAGAAAACTAAACTAAACTAACTAATATAACTAAAACAAACTAACTAACAATAAATAAAACAAACTAACTATTCTACTATCTATATATACAAACTAATACTATACTAACTCTACTAATTAGTTGTCTAACTACTTATTGTACTATAACTTATTCACAAATATACAATATCTACAACTTGCAGATTTGAATAAAACCTATAAAACTCATTGCTTTCTGCCCTAAGACAACGAGAGATGTTTTTGTTGATTTTTTATAAATAAGAAATAAAACTTACTGAAATTAAACAATCTAATATATTAAACATATAAATGAAAAACTGACCTGGAAACACTCCAAGTTTGTCCTGTGTGTGATGACTTCGAAGCTGGTCGGAGGAAGTAAACTCGCACCGGTTGGTCCAAAAGCTTTTCGTAAATGATAGGCTGCGTTGCTCTTTGAGTTTATTTACAGGACAAACAAGACATAAAAGATCATAACAATTATACGATTTATAAATCTCTACAATAAGGGAAACCTGTTATGAAAAAACTTATACTTAATGATCCAATCAATGAAGAAGAGAAATTTGTGCTTCACAAATGGAATCAAGAAATTGCTATGTCTTTCAAATGCTAGAAGAAATCAGATATGGATTATAGTGATTGAATTATATCATTTGCACAAGATTAAGATAGCTAAAGTAGTCGTTAACCAAATACAAATTGATACACATAACATGAAACAAAATATTGATATCATGAGAAGCTAAAGCGGTAACAGAACATCAAATTCTGCCTTAGTCTATATTAAAATTCCATATCCTTGTTCTCCCACGAATGAGGATCATATTATTACAAAAAATAAGAAGTATTTATAAGTCTTTCCACAGGGTAAAACCTCCCTGTGGATAGTATCAAACTGTTTACATAATCTGGGAAAATATCCCCAAAATCAACTAAACTAGGAAATAAAATGAAATCAAAATATTTCAAATATCCTCTAAACTGCCCATCCAATCCAATGCAATTTCCAATTCGCCTGAAATGGACCAAGAATGACAAGTTAGATGGATATTTTATTAAAAAAAATGGTAAAAATCTAATCCTGTAGACTAGCTATAGAATCATCTGATTCTGTAGCTAGTCTAATTAGAGAACATAACTGTTTTAAATCTTTTAAAACTAACAGAAATATATTCAAAACAAATATTTGATTACTAATTAAAAACAAAGAAAATCATTTAAATCGCAACAAACCAAAATTGCTATGCTAATTTAGAACAAACAAAATCTTAATTGAATCTATTTCAATCAAAACAAATATCAAATAAATCTTTGGTATGAATGCAACTCATATACAAAATTCATCCATATAGAGGTAAAACTCCTACATCCATCTGTTTTTCATATCCATAAATCCATCTAGAATTGTTTGTAGGGAATTAAAGATGAAAAAATCTTGCCACCAGATCCAAAGCATACACTAGTTCCATAGGAGCTTCAGCAGGACAATTAGACTGAAATCACACCACTCCTGAAGGTAGAAGCAACACTAATTGCCCACCTACAACACATTAAAAGAGAGGTATGCCAATATAAAAGTCTGAACAATTTCTTCCAGAAGTACCATGGATGGCCACAAGCCATGGCCCAAAGCAGTCCACAAGTAACTAAGACTATCCCCTGCATTCCTATCAGCTTCTGCCTGTTCCATTTCATCCCTTTCAAATTCTTCCTGACACTTGTTCAGGAGTTCTCTCTTGAATATAACTTTTTCATTGTCTTTATAAAATTCAGGCAATTCGACAGCTAATTGGACACAAAATTTTTCATACATTTCACAAAATGTTGGCTCCATCAGGGCTTTGTCAAAAATTTGAGATATCACTTCAGTAAGACAAAGTGCAGAATCAATGTTCACTTCTTTGACCTGTACAAAAGTCTATCAAAGTTTTGAGGTGTTAATTTGTTAAGTATTGATTTTATCTTTCTCTGTTTTGCCTATTCCTCATCAGAAAAAATTTCCACTTCATATCAGTTCTCAGTTTTATGAATTGCAGGCGAAGGTGTTTGAGGTGGAGGAATCAAACCCTTTTGGAATCCATAAGCACGCTGCCATTTATCAGCATCAGCACTACTTCTTGCTAACCCAACTTGTGGGAAAGGCATTTGCATGAAAGGTCCACCAGGGAGGATTCCACTCATATGCATTGGCATTCCACGTGCATTCCTTCCAAAACAGGGACTGAAGCCTTGTCCTGGTCGAAACCCACCAGGAGGGCCACCTAGGCCCACTTCCATATGAACATCACAACCAGACAGATCTGCCAGCGTTTTCCATCTATCTTCATCTATAGTGTCTGCACTACTCCCACGACGTTCAAATCGAGAAATGCCATTGTGATTTAATGACTCAAACTCTCCAATATGACTTGCAATCACCTGAGGAGTCATAAGGACTTCCATTATGTCTGATGGAATTTTAACCTGTAAATACAGATCTTTAAACTGACTTCTGAAAGTCAACAAAAAATCTCTGCTGTACTTTCTGTTGCTTGAGCTTCTTAGTTCTGGTGCATCTAATTTCTCCACAATTGTCGAAAGTTCAGCAACATCTTCCCTGTCATCCAAATCTTTTGGTTCTTGATTCTCAGACTCATTCAATTTGAAACGTATCATGTAAATCATATTTCAAAACAAGACTGCAATACACCCTCACTGTTAAGAATATAGCAGTAAGCTCCTGAGATTTAAGTTATAAGCCTGCACAGTTCCTTGTCCTATAGATGTAAAAGAAAAAATGTTGGCAAACTGGTTGAATACCCTTTGAATTGATCAAGGGTTCAATAGGATGCAAATACACCTGGCTGAGCGAGTGTGAGAGTTGTTGTGGCCCAGGTCTGGGGAAAACATTTCAACAAATACACACAGACCAAAACGTTCCCTTCAGCCATTGAGGAGATCTGAGAAATGACCTCTAAAACACGAGCTATAACTCTTTTAAAATACCAATTTCTGGTGAAATCTCTCGCGATGAGGGTAAAGGGGCTAAAAACGGTTCTGGGTTTTCAACGGTTTGATCTAGTTCAAAATCGTTTGCCTAGAATCTCTCACGCAAAAACCTGACTCTGGGGGCAATTACGGGGGCAATTTTCTCTGACAAAATGAAAACATAATTGACTATGAACACCATGGGGGTTCAAATCGCCCTTCTGGAGCCAGGAGAGAACATGCAGTGGACAGGGGTCTGGGTAGGGTTTGGACAACATATACGCAGGACTCAAAACTCAGAAATTTGCCGAAAAATCAAGAGGGGTAACCTGATAAGGAGGAAGGCGTTAATGCCAAAGTGTGCGAGGGTAGTGGAGCTTATCCCTGCCATGCAAAACAATTATTGCCAAAGTACAACCATCGATTTTCATATCTGTTCAACCCACTATTCCATAGTTCAATAGTCATATCAATTGGCCGATCAATGAAAACAATGGTGAGTGTATAATCCAATGCACAATCTACATTGTGCCAAAGTTATAAGCCATAAATCATTCCAATTGAAACCAAAATCAAATATTAACCATGCACCAATGTGTATTCATATAATCAACCAACCAATAGTTATGAAAACATTAACATAGGGATTATATTAAAAAGATATGTATGAAAAATTTAAACATAATACCCATATTTCTTATGAAATCAAAGGTTAAGTAGGTCAAATAAAAAGCCAATCCAAATACCAATGCATTACACACTTAATGAAGCCAAGTCATACCATAAATACAAAGCATGAGTACTGCTCATAGAATCTTGCCAGTTGTATAACGATAAGTGCAATGTAAGCGCAATAGGCATATTGACAAGAAAGACAACGACAGTTCAAATAGTGATTCTAATGTGACTTTGAAAGACTAAGTTTTCACGCTTACAGTTGTGAAAAAAAAATGAAGGCAAATATGCAAATGTCGCAGAGAATAAAGATGTTGTTTATTGAAAATGCGACGAAAAATTGATGTTTGCAAAACATTGGTGTAGGCAGCTTATAAGACAATAGAAAAATGTGAATTGGCTGCCAAAAATGGCGACACACTGGTAGAAGCAGTTATCTCTGTCAAAAGAAACAATTCAGAATAGGACAGCAAAGAAAATTTCAACTCAAAATAACAACCAAAAAATCATATAAACATCATCATTAACCAATCACCAGTAGTGTTTCAAAAGATGAAAATTGATAACAATCGTAAGACCAACAAGTCACGATATTAAAGATAAAATCTCCAATACTGTTAGCATAGCCACTGCTGCCAGCAGGCGTCCATAGCCTCGACAGGGTTGCTATTTAACCCACTCTGACATCTGTATCCTACCAAGAAGTTCTGGATCAGAATGAAGGACATCAAAGAGGTTTCGTTTTTGCAGATTTTCATATACACGACATTGCTTCGCTGCCAGCGGGCCTGTTCAGTACCCCGACAAAGTTGTCTTGGTGCCATGCATGCATTTACCCACTGCCAGCAGACCTGTTCAGTATCCCAGCGGGTTTACAAGCACTTCCCACAGCTCTTATTATTTTGTTTTGTTTTTTTCATAGATATATATTTGAGCGGGGTGACGCTGAAAATCATGATATTTTAACGTATTTTTTATTTTATTTTTTTTATTTTTATTTTTAGACCTCATCAGAATTTTTTAGGACTGTCCTCTACTTAGATCCAGAGATGTTTTATTGACAAAAAAAACTTCCTAAGACAGGGAGACATCTTCTGAGTCATTCCTTTACGGAAAAGGGACAGCGTAAAAAGATAATAGATGATCGTGACGAACTTTACTCAGAGATCAAAATCAGTCAACTTCTTTAAAACAAAAGACTTTTCCAACACAGATATAAATTTCAGAAATATATCATTGATGTTTGTACAAACTTTCGGAAGGTATTTCAGCGAAAGAATTTCTAATATATTTTTCTGAATAGTTCAGTGCACAGGTATGTGTATTTCAACAACAAAAACTAGTAAGCATAAGGGAGAAATCAAAACACACCAGCGAGGAAAAAATTGGAAAGCAAAGAAATCCAAACAAGAGAAACAAAAAACAAATATGCACAGAAGGTGCATCTGAAAACCTCATGCAACAATCCCTTGGGAAACTGAAAGAAAGTAAGAAAATCCATGATGATGGGAAAGATATCCTACTCATGGTACCTTGGGTCAGGGTTGATTCAGATTTATTTATCTCTTTACTTTCCATTTAAGATTTTCATGACGATACTGCATTTTTTGAAAATAAATGTTCAACTAAGAGTAAAGAGAAAAGGATCAAGGGGACTTCCCTGACAACATCCGTATTATGGTTCTCGTGGTGCGCCCACTTGCGTTCATGACTGCATTATTAAAAAGAGAAATAGTGAGAAATCAACTAGAAGAAAACCTATTCCTAACCTACCCTAACTATTAAACACATCAGGATACTATGTGAAGTCATGTTTCCAATGTAGCCATCTGAGTAACTCTAATCCTGCAATGAAAACAAGATCAAGCATTATTAAAAGGAATGGTAATATATCAACAAATGATAGAAACATATCACACTTACCTTCATAATAATCATCTAACAACAAAGTAAGAATGATTTTACCATTCCCTTGAATATTCTTGTTGTATGAATCCTCCGGCCATTGCGCAATTTTGTCGTGATAAGGGTCATAATGGCATGGGTGAGTGTAAGTAGTTTTGAAAAACTCATCAGGATTATGAGGAAATGGAAAAACCATCAGCCAAGGCTGAAACGCCCCATCCTCTTGACAGTTATTTATGTGTTCATTAACTTCTTCACATGGAGGATCTAAAAGAAACATGCCACGCCTACTTCCAAGATACTTGGGTAAAAATAAAGCAAGCACAACTTTGTCTTTATTATGAAATTTTTTCATCTATGAATATTCAAGCCACTCTAAGATCCTGTCACAAGAATGGGGATGCAAACCATGACTTTGATGAAACGAATATATCAATGGAATTCTCATCGTAGGAGGATTTGTGCAATCAATTGGATCATTAGTTTGAATGTTTCTTTTGATGCGATTGATCATTTCAAAATGTGAAGCATACACATTAAGATTCGAGCTAATTAAAGAACGAATATGCAAGTTAGAATGTTTGATTTCCATAAGATGTAATGCATTGTCCTTTTCAACAATAAACTATGTAAAATCATCTCGCAACATGTCCTTTTCCCATATGAGTGATGAAAGTGAACAAGAGTCAAATCCGGTTTTATCAATGTTATGCTCGGAATTAATTTCACCAAAATTTAGCATAATGAAAGGATGTGATTGTGGTGGAAAAGAGTAGGATGTTGTAGGTAAGATGTCAAGTCCACCAGAATCTAGGAATAGATCAGGATATAAAGAATAAAAGGAATGAGAAATAAGCAGATGAAAAGAGTCTCTTGAACTATGATAATCAACAATGATATTCTCAGGACAATTTTCTTTACTTTCTTTAAGACTCTTACTCTGTTTTGGTGACGAATTCCTCAACATAATATGATTATCTGGATTTGCCTTTTGTGTGATAGATAATTCAAAATTTATGTGACAAGCATCTAGTCTTTCCTGTGAACAAAGTGCATTTTGAGGATGAAGGTTTAAGTTTTCTTCTTCTAATTGTATGTGTTCTTCTTTAATCAGTTTCATAGGAGTACTAGAACATTCAAGATGATTTTCGTTACTTAAGTGTTCTTCAATGACTGATTTTAAATGTTGATTAGAGCATGAGTTACAAGAATAAAGGTATAGCCAGAAATGAATCTTCTTCCATACTGGTCTTAGACTGAAAATACAATGATTCAAAGGAAAAACCGATTTGGTTGTCAATAAGAGACTGATCAATAGATTCTACCTCCCTGGCTTGTTCATCATTATTGGAAGAATTTTTCTCTTCTTGCCAAGAAGATTGTTCTAGCAGTTGGGTGATAGGATTTGCAATTGGTTCTTCTTTCATGATTGAACATGATTGGATGGAAGGGATGGAAGCATCATAGAAGAGATTTAATCCCAATGACATGTCATCAAGATTAAATTTACAGAGGATATGATAGAATCTTGTCAAAAAGTGTTCTGAAGATGAATCGTCGTTGATTAGTGAAGTATGAAATTCTTCACATAATTGATCAAAATCATAAATTTCAAAAGCATCTAGAAACTCATATACAAATTGAAACCAATCAAAAATGTGACATGCTGGAAAGGATTCAAACCATTGTTTGATCCAACCTCTAAAAGTAAAAGCGAAAGGTCTGCATAAAAATCCTAAATCTGAGATGTCATGTTTGATGCACTTGCACCAAAACTTGTTAAGGTGGTCTTTGGCAGATGTATTTCTTTCACCATCAAAGGTGAGTTTGGACAAGCGAGAGACTGTCTCGTTGGGGACATCGGGTAATGAGAAGTTCAAAGCATGTTCCAACACAGTGATTTGGGGAGCCATGGGGGAAATTGAATACAGGTAAAATAAAGGCTCCTACAAGGCCATCTTCTCAGTCGGCCCTCCTTCTAGCACCATTTGTTGACGGGCGAAATTGACCGTCCGTCAACTGAGAGAGTGGAACCGGTCCAGGGTTGTCTAATAACCCAATCCGTTTGGAATGAACCACCCTGACAGGTTTAGTGGCTCCGTTAGTCGATCTAAGGTCCTAGGGAAACCAGAGAGAAAACTAAACTAAACTAACTAATATAACTAAAACAAACTAACTAACAATAAATAAAACAAAATAACTATTCTACTATCTATATATACAAACTAATACTATACTAACTCTACTAATTAGTTGTCTAACTACTTATTGTACTATAACTTATTCACAAATATACAATATCTACAACTTGCAGATTTGAATAAAACCTGTAAAACTCATTGCTTTCTTCCCTAAGACAACGAGAGATCTTTGTGTTGATTTTTTATAAATAAGAAATTAAACTTACTAAAATTAAACAATCTAATATATTAAACATATAAATGAAAAACTGACCTGGAAAGGCTCCAAGTTTGTCCTGTGTGTGATGACTTCGAAGCTGGTCAGAGGAAGTAAACTCGCACCGGTTGGTCCAGAAGCTTTTCGTAAATGATAGGTTGTGTTGCTCTTTGAGTTTATTTATAGGACAAACAAGACATAAAAGATCATAACAATTATATGATTTATAAATCTCTGCAATAAGGGAAACCTGTTATGCAAAAACTTATACTTAATGATCCAATCAATGAAGAAGAAAAATCTGTGCTTCACAAATGGAATCAAGAAATTGCTATGTCTTTCAAATGCTAGAAGAAATCAGATATGGATTATAGTGATTGAATTATATCATTTGCACAAGATTAAGATAGCTAAAGTAGTCGTTAACCAAATACAAATTGATACACATAACATGAAACAAAATATTGATATCATGAGAAGCTAAAGCTGTAACAGAACATCAAATTCTGCCTCAGTCTGTATTAAAATTCCATATCCTTGTTCTCCCATGAATGAGGATCATATTATTACAAAAAATAAGAAGTATTTATAAGTCTTTCCACAGGGTAAAACCTCCCCGTGGATAGTATCAAACTGTTTACATAATCTGGGAAAATATCCCCAAAATCAACTAAACTAGGAAATAAAATGAAATCAAAATATTTCAAATATCCTCTAAACTGCGCATCCAATCCAATGCAATTTCAAATTCACCTGAAATGGACCAAAAATGACAAGTTAGATGGATATTTTATTAAAAAAAATTGGTAAAAATCTAATCCTGTAGACTAGCTATAGAATCATCTGATTCTGTAGCTAGTCTAATTAGAGAACAAAATTGTTTTAAATCTATTAAAACTAACAGAAATATATTCAAGTTATTAAAACAAATATTTGATTACTAATTAAAAACAAATCAAATCATTTAAATCACAACAAATCAAAGTTGCTATGCTAATTTAGAACAAAAAAAATTTTAATTGAATCTATTTCAATCAAAACAAATATCAAATAAATCTTTGGTATGAATGCAACTCATATACAAAATTCATCCATATAGAGGTAAAACTCCTACATCCATCTGTTTTGCATATGCATCAATCCATCTAGAATTGTTTGTAGGGAATTAAAGATGAAAAAATCTTTCCACCAGATCTAAAGCATACACTAGCTCCATAGCAGCTTCAGTAGGAAAATTAGACTAAAATCACACCACTCCTGAAGGTAGTAGCAGCACTAATTGCCCACCTACGACACTTTAAAAGAGAGGTCTGACAATATAAAAGTCTGAAAAAATTTCTGCCAGAATTACCATGGATGGCCACAAGCCATGGCCCAAAGCAGTCCACAAGTAACCACGACTATCCCTTCCATTCCTATCAGCTTCTGCCTGTTTCATTTCATCCCTTTCAAATTCTTCCTCACACTTGTTCAGGAGTTCTCTCTTGAATATAACTTTTTCATTGTCTTTATAAAATTCAGGCAATTCGGCAGCTAATTGGACACAAATTTTTTCATACATTTCACAAAAAGTTGGCTCCATCAGGGCTTTGTCAAAAATTAGAGATATCACTCCAGTAAGACAAATTGCAGAATCAATGTTCACTTCATTGACCTGCACAAAAGTCTATCAAAGTTTTGAGGTGTTAATTTGTTAAGTATTGATTTTATCTTTCTCTTTTTTGCCTGTTCCTCATCAGAAAAATTTCCCACTTCATATCGATTCTCAGTTTTATGAATTGTAGGCAAAGGTGTTTGAGGTGGAGGAATCAAACCCTTTTGGAATCCAGAAGCACACTGCCATTTATCAGCATCAACACTACTTCTTGCTAACCCAACTTGTGGGAAAGGCATTTGCATGAAAGGTCCACCAGGGAGGATTCGACTCATATGCATTGGTATTCCACGTGCATTCCTTCCAAAACTGGGACTGAAGCCTTGTCCTGGTCGAAACCCACCAGGAGGGCCACCTAGGCCCACTTCCATATGAACATCACGACCAGACAGATCTGTCGACTTTTTCCATCTATCTTCATCTATAGTGTCTGCACTACTCCCACGACGTTCAAATCGAGAAATGCCACTGTGATTTAATGACTCAATCTCTCCAATATGACTTGCAATCACCTGAGGAGTCATAAGGACTTCCATTATGTCTGATGTAATTTTAACCTGTGAAGATAGATCTTTAAACTGACTTCTAAAAGTCAACAAAAAATCTCTGTTGTACTTTCTGTTGCTTGAGCTTCTTAGTTCTGGTGCATCTAATTTTTCCACAGTTGTCGAAAGTTCAACAACATCTTCCCAGTCATCCAAATCTTTTGGTTCTTGATTCTCAGAATCATTCAATTTGAAACATATCATGTAAATCATATTTCAAAACAAGACTGCAATACACCCTCACTGTTAAGAATATAGCAGTAAGCTCCTGAGATTTAAGTGATAAGCCTGCACAGTTCCTTGTCCTATAGATGTAAAATAAAAAATGCTGGCAGACTGGTTGAATACCCTTTGAATTGATCAAGGGTTCAATAGGATGCAAAGACACCTTGTTGAGAGAGTGTGAGAGTTGTTGTGGCCCAGGTCTGGGGAAAACATTTCAACAAATACATACAGACCAAAACGTTCCCTTCAGCCATTGAGGAGATATGAGAAATGACCTCTAAAACATGATCTAGAACTCTGTTAGAAGACCAATTTATGGTGAAATAGCTCACAATGAGGGTAAAGGGGCTAAAAACGGTTCTGGGCTTTCAACGGTTTGATCTAGTTCAAAACCGTTTGCCCAGAATATCTCACGCAAAAACATGACTCTGGGGGCAATTACGGGGGCAATTTTCTCTGGCAAAATGAATACAAAACTGACTCTGAACACCATGGGGGTTCAAATCGCCCTTCAGGAGATAGGAGAGAACATGCAGTGGACAAGGGTCTGGGTAGGGTTTGGACAAGGTATACGCAGGGCTCAAAACTCAGAAATTTGCCCGAAAATCAACAAGGGTAACCTGGTAAGTAGGAAGGCGTTAATGCCAAAGTGTGCGAGGGTAGTGGAGCTTATCCCTTCCATGCAAAACAATTATTTCCAAAGTACAACCGCCAATTTTCATATCTGTTCAACCCACTATTCCATAGTTCAATAGTCATATCAATTGGCCGATCAATGAAAACAATGGTGAGTGTATAATCCAATGCGCAATCTACATTGTGCCAAAGTTATAAGCCATAAATCATTCCAATTGAAACCAAAATCAAATATTAACCATGCACCAATGTGTATTCATATAATCAACCAACCAATAGTTATGAAAAAATTAACATAGGGATTATATTAAAAAGATATGTATGAAATATTTAAACATAATACCCATATTTCTTATGAAATCAAAGGTTAAGTAGGTCAAATAAAAAGCCAATCCAAATACCAATGCATTACACACTTAATGAAGCCAAGTCATACCATAAATACGAAGCATGAGTACTGCTCATAGAATCTTGCCAGTTGTATAACGATAAGTGCAATGTAAGCGCAATAAGAATATTGACAACAAAGACAACGACAGTTCAAATAGTGATTTTAATGCGACTTTGAAAGACTAAGTTTTCACGCTTACAGTCGTGAAAACAAAACGAAGGAAAATATGCAAATGTCGCAGAGAATAAAGATGTTGTTTATTAAAAATGCGACGAAAAATTGATGTTTGCAAAACATTGGTGTAGGCAGCTTATAAGACAACAGAAAAATGTGAATTGGCTGCCAACAACTTTCTACTTGTGAGCTCAACTAGTAATTAAGTAAGGCATAAGTCATTTAAGAATTGTAAGGGAATATTGGGATACTAAGGAGCATTTTTAGGAATGATCTTGGTGGGTGAGGGAGATAGGAATAATTAATTAATTAATAAAATTTATTTTCTAGTGCAACTAGCGGATCGGGCGACATGTGTATGGGGGAGGTTTTTCGAAATTAATTAAATGAAAAAGGAATTTAATGAGAATTTTGGAAACTAATTACTCGAAAAGTATATAAAAAGGATGGAGGAGGAGGAGTATGGATCTCATCTTTTTGCTTAATGTTACGCTGCTGAAATTTTATCTTGAATGAAATTTCTCTTGTGGGAGTTGGGATACCCAGCTCGGGTAACGAGTGGTAGCTCGACCTTGCGAGGCGAGATGGGTTCTAGAATTCTTTGGTATTGTGTGCAAGGCCCCTTTGCGGCCCGAGGGGCTTAGGGGGAAGAAACGTACCCCGAGCATTAGCTGGAAGGTACCGATGAGCTCACTTCGATTGACGAGCGAGAGTTGAACAGAGCGCGTGTGTGACAAGGACTCAAAGATTTCTCTTTTGGCTACGATACACATGTGTATATTTGTAGAATGGTAGTTTAAATATTGTTCCTACACCTTTAGTAATCTACTTCTATTGCATTAAAGTTTATGTTTTATTCAACGAACATGATCCATTGATTTCATTTTTATCCTTCAATAAATTGTCTTAATGAGCCCAACATTTTATGATCAGATAACTTAAAGTCATCCGAGCCTTATGCTCACGGTTTTTTTTGAATTTATTTCCATGGTGAACCCAATCTCTGATTGAAATGGCTTCTCTGTGTTTGTTTTTATTAGGTTAATACAAAGAAAATTTGTGTTTTTATCTTCTGTCCCTTATCCCTAAGTTATTAGTCTTTGCCTAAGAAGTCGGCCAAGAGCTTAATCGATTATCTTCACTCCGGTGTATAAGATTGAGATTTAAATGCGCTTCTTTCATGTGCATGGATAATGAGTGAAGGATAATTTTTTCCCAACTATCTAACCCTTACATATCTCTACATTTGAACGATAAATATCTACGCTTGAATGATACATCTCCATGACTTCTTGAATGATAAATCTCCGTGCTTGAATGATACATCCCTGTGTCCTTGAATGATAAATCTATGCATTTCTTTTTGAATGATTGTCTTATCATTTTTTCTGTTGTGCTCTGCGTTTTGTTGTTCTGACGCCCAATGTCTTACCTCTCTGACTGGGCGATTTACTTCCCTTATTTTTTTGAGTTTAGCATGGAAACCCCAGGCATTATAGAACTGATCTTGTTAACTTTTAATCCAAAGTTATTGCGCCCAGATTTTGAATTCGTTTTACTGTTGAAATAACCATTATAGGCATCCAGAATGAAATCATTTTTACTATTGAAGCAAACCTTTATATGCGTCCATATTCGAATTCATTTTCATTGTCAAATAAATCCTTATAGGCATCTAGATTGAATTCGTTTTTATTGATGGAATAAACCATTATAAGCATCCAGTTGCAATTTATTTTTACTTTTGAAACAAACCTTTATAGGAATCCATAATCGAATTCGTTTTCAATGTTAAATAAATCGTTATAGGCGTGCAGATTTGAATTCTTTTTATTGATGGAATAAACCATTATAAGCGTCTAGTTGGAAATCGTTTTTACTGTTGCAGTGTAATTTTGACAACAAATTTAATGTTGCAGAGTATTTTGACAACTAATTTAAATGTTGTAGTGTATTTTTGACAGCGAATTTAAATGTTGCAGTGTATTTTTGACAACAAATTTAAATGTTGCAGTGTCTTTTTGATAGTGAATTTAATGGTTGCAGTGTATAAATATTTTACAATGAATATATTACATATCGAATCTAGAGTTATCCAATGAATCCCTTTTTGGTTGATTAACTAGTCATAACCGTGCGTTATTTAAACTGACATATTAGGATGTTATTATTTAAAGTTAGACATAGATATATTGTTTCAGTTTTATATTTAAAAGACAACGATATAATTAAAAGAAAGAAAAGACATTTAAAAGACAATGATAGATTTAAAAGACAACAATTATATTGTGATGTTAAGAGACAACGATATATTTTGATGTTCAAACACAACGATATATATTTAAAAGAATTCAAATTTATATTTAAAAGACAACAAATATATTTAAAATACCGCGATTTATTGTGATGTTATAAGATATCGAATTCATTTAGTTCAGTTTGAAAAGATAACAAATTCATATAAGATAGAGATATAGTTTAAGTTTTAGATAACAAATTCATAAGATAGCGATATAGTTTCAGTTTCAAATAGCGATAAGACAACGAATTCACATAGTTTCAGTTTTAAAAGATAGCGAATTCAGTTTTAAAAGATAGTGAATTTAGTTTTAAAAGATAGCAATATATACTTATCTGATATTGGAATTGGAAAATAGTTACAATGAACTATTTGTTTGAATATAATTATTTTTAATGTGTATAGATTGATGTATTCAAGCGTCACCATGAATAACTAGTACATATAAAAGAAAATACTTCTTACTATGCGAACATGGTGTAATTCATCATTACATTCCTCATTACACTAGTATTAGTATTGATTATGTTAAGTGCATATATTAATTCTCTTTTTAATGCAAAAAACAACAACAAGTAGTTATTCCATCAATGGTAAAGAAAGATCAGTTTAAGGAATGTATGAATTATGTGGATTCAATAAATTATTGTGAGTTATGATTGGTTAAAGATTAGATTCCTTTGCGCCATTAACCATGTTGATGTAGGATTGCTTTGGAATTTAAGGTGAGGTATGTTTGTTATAGTAGTCAGATTTCTCTTGCGTCTTGTTGAGTTGTCGATGGGGTACTTGGGTATAGTGTTCATGTTTTTTACGGTTAATTCGGTCTCCTAGTGCATTGGATTCTTCTTGGGTTACTGGTCTAGATATGTTATGTTGTGCCTTGGTTACCGTCACGCCTACCGCTTTCTAATGGCTTGATTCCTGAAGAGGGGATCATTGTGCACCTCGATTGATAAAAGAGAATGATAACCTAGCTAGAGTCATGTGCTCCCTAATGTGGGCGTATTGTTCATTGTAATTGATGTTGGTACTTGGTTTGTAACGCCTTAATGAGTTTTGTTTTATTCACCATAGAGGTTTCTAGTTACTAGTCGTCGAATCCATTGTGTCATGTTGTTGATGTTGACCTTTATCTTGTAGGCATTGTCTTGGTTGTGTCGGGCGGGTAGTCATTTTTATCTATCCATTGATTATCACACGTTTCGTCCAGTTGCATTATGTGCTAGTATGCTGAGTCATTGTTGTCTATTGCCTGAATGCGTAAGTTGTGTTCGTCATCAAGTTTTGTTGATTAATTGATGTCGTTGATTACCTTTATTCTTAAAAAAAAAACAAAACAATTGCACTTTCTTGTGTCGCATGTGGTCATAACAACAAGTTCATTACATATGGTATCAGCGCGGGTTTGACCCATGACTTGGGATCACTACGTCTTCCATTGGTAAAATAATTGATTGTAATGTTGCTAATTAAATTGATTTGTATTCATGTAAGTAATTATGGTTAGAGGATGCCGTGGAGGCAGACGATGGAGTGTTAGGGGAGGAGGTGTGACACCCCCAATAACATCCACGCCTGAGGGGTCTAACCCCTAGGGAGATGAACAGGTTGTCCGAAAGGAACAAATAGTTGTGGGTGATGTTGTTGGGCTGATGCGGTCCTTTGAGCAGATGTTTAAGGCACTGATCATCCGTTTGGATAGAGATGAATCTAGGGCTCCGACACCCCCTACGGGTCTACCACACGCTTCGGTTGGTACTAGTAGCATTCACCGTGAACTCGATAAGGTCAAAGTTCCAAAGTTCTTTGGTGCCCCAGACAACACAGCCACCAAGGCATGGTTGGAGAATATGGCGATGTGCTCTGCACTTCGCAACTATACCTCCAACATGATTGTTCACATGGAGGTCTTTCAACTAAAGGGGAGCACTCTACTATGGTGGAAGACGCTCCTGCCACAATTGAACATGGTCGTTGAAGACATGTCATGGAAACTGTTCGAGGAATGATTCCAAGAGAGGTATCTATCGAAGGAATTCATCGAGTGTAAGCTCAACAAGTTCAATGCCTTGCAACAGGGGGGTCATATAGTGCTTGAGTACGAGGCTCATTTTATGGAACTTCTTTGATATGATCCACACCTAAATACTAAGAAACTTAAAGTCAACAGGTTCTTGTTTGGCCTTAATGTCAACATTCATGCAAATGTTAGGATTTTGATGCCTCAAACCTTGCATGATGCTATCTAGAATGCCCTCATAGCAGAGGAGGATCTTATCAATGGGGTTCAGAGCAAGACTCCAGCGAGACCAATAGGGAAGGTGTCATCTACTGCGTAGCAGAATCAGACACCAGCTAGACATTTTCCATGATATCGTGGCTTACAGAGAGGATCCACTTTCACTACACCTCAACGACCAATGCCTCAACAACATACTCCTTACCAAGGACCACAACACCAACAACAACATCAATCAAAACAATATCAGTTTAGGCCTGTCTAGCAGAACAAACCAGGGTTCTAGGCTGGTGATACATTAGCTTCTACTTCAGGTACTAGGAGTACTAGACCAAAGAAAGGGTGTTGGACATGTGGGGAGCCACAGTACCAACGCAACTACCCAGTGGAGAGGACTAGAGCATATGGATCATCTAGACCCATTACCATGGGAGATTTGGGCAAGGCCCATCGGATTCATGCAGCAGTGAATAATCACCAAGAAGAGAACCAGCCGAATGTGCTCAAGATGTCAGGTACCTTCACTAACCAGACCCTTAGTATTTTGATAGATCTCGATGCTACCAATAGTTTCATTTCTGGTGTAGTGCTAAAAACAATTAAGGTAAAGGCAATCAAACATGATGATTTTAGCTTTGTAGAAATGGCTTTGGGAGCCAAACAAAAGGTTGGTGGGAATTTTATTGGTTGTATCCTTAAACTGGGATATTTTTTCACTAGGGCCAACCTATATGTCATGATATTAGGATCTTATGACATCATGATCGGTATGGATTGGTTGGAATCACATGAGGAGATACTCAACTCTAAGACAAAATGGTTGAGCTTGGTCGATGATGTGGGATAAAGATGCATGATTATAGGTCGGAACTAGGGAGTTTACCTGAGGTTCATCTCTTCCTTGCATCTACGTAAGAGATTACACATGGGATGTAATATTTATGCGATCATTGTGTTAAATGAGAAGGGAGTGGTGGATGGTCTATAACACCTTCCGGTGGTGAGAGAGTTTGCGAACGTCTTCCCTGAGGAGTTACCTGTGATGTCGTCAGAGAGGGAATTGGAATTTACCATAGGCCTAAAACCAGGGACTGAACTGATAGCAAGAACACCTTATTGGATGTCGACCCCGGAACTACAAGAGTTGAAAATGCAAGTGAATGAGTTGCTAGAATTGGGAATTATACGACCAAGTGTGTCACCTTGGGGTGCACCTATTATCTTCGTATGAAAGAAGGATTGGTCGTGGAGACTCTGCATTGACTACCGTCAATTGAACAAGGAAATGATCAAGAATCAATACATGTTTCCACGGATTGATGATATGTTCGATCAAATGAAAGGCACAACGATGTTTTCAAATATCGACTTGAGATCAGGGTATCACTAGTTACAGATCAAGGAGGATGATGTCCCTAATACCACCTTTAAGATGATTTTTGGACATTACGAGTTTATTGTTTTACCATTTGGGCTTACGAACACCCCAGGGGTATTTATGAGTTTGATGAATGGGGTGCTTTGCGACAACTTGGACAAGTTTGTGCAAGTATTCATTGAAGATATTTTGATTTACTCTCGGATGATGGAGGAGTATGACAGACACTTGCGCTTGGTACTACAGTGTTTGCAAGAGAACCAATTGTATGGGAAATTGTCTAAATGCTCGTTTTATCAATCAAAGATTCACTACCTAGGGCATGTCATCTCCGATGAAGGTATTGTCATGGATCCAACAAATGTCGAGGCTATTATGGAATGGCTTGCATTGACGAATGTCCCGGAAGTGCATAGCTTCATGGGTTTAGCGTGATACTATCGACGGTTCATCGAGGTTTTTTCAAAGATAGCAAATCTGATTACGGAATTGTAGAAGAAGAACAAGAAGTTTGTTTGGACCGAGAAATGCGTGGAAGCATTTCAGAGGATCAAGGAACTGCTGAAAATGACACTGATACTGAAGGTCCCTAATATGGACATGAACTTCTTGGTATGCACTGACACATCCAAGGAAAGCTTAGGCCGAGTCTTGATGCAAGACAGTCGAGTGATCGATTATGTTGGGGCTCAGAAATGTCCTATTCTCATCCACCTTTCCCTTCATCATTCTTCACATTTCATCACCCCATTAACCTTTCACAATATCATTTCCATAAATATACTTGGGTTTCACCTTATTGTTCTCCACTTTATTCATTTTAGTATTTAAAAGGAATTTGTGATTAAATGTTACAAAATCAAAATGTTTTCATATATATCTCAAATATGTGTGAGCTTTCTAATGTGTAGCAATATGTGAAGGATTAATTCAAAGGACTTCTCGAATACTTCCTCCACCATTTCAATATTTGAGGAGATAATTCAAGCACATTCCAAGGATAAGATCATGGAGATTTGGTTGGAATATCTTATCCAAGATATATGAGAAATATGTGTGAGGATTTAAAGGGATTATATTTTGTAATAATGGAAAATAGGTTGAGAGAATAGTGGATCTATAATAATGAGATGGTTATCTTATCTTCAAGGCTCTCATGTATAAAAGAGAGTGCTCTCTCTTCATGAGGATTCAATTAGATTATTCAAGTAGAAGAGGAATTAGATTATTCAACTAAGATGTAATTAGAATTAGAGTAGTCATTAGGATTCGAAAGACAAAGGGATTCTTAGCTTTGATTCATGGTTTTGGTTTTCATACTTTCATTATTCTTTTATGAAGATTGATTTGATTATTGAATGTAAGATTGCTTTGTTGGTGAGAGCTCTCATGTGTTGTTGTGCCATTTAACTCTTCACTTGTTGTATATGCTTTTCCTTCATGTAGTTCTCCATTTCTAGATTAATTTCCTTTACGCAATTTCCCATTCCTAGATAATTTCATTTACGCAATTAGATTAATTCAATTCCAAGTCGTGTGTTAGGTTAATGATTATATTTCAGTCGTGTGTTAGATTAATGATTCAATTTCAGTTGTAGCTTAAACATTAGATTATATTAGTCTGGCTTCAATCTTGCATATACTTTGTGTGTGCTTCGTCAGTTTACGACCCCCAGGTTGACAAATTAGATAGTTCGGCAAATACTACAATGCAATTAATTCAAAATTAGTTCAGCCCAATATAACGACTATCGTTCCCTTGTTACGATTGTTGTTCCTTTTGATGTTCATTTGAATGGGACGATTGTTGTTCCTTTTGCAGGTCATGTTGTTCCTTTGAATAGAACAATGGTCATTCCCTTTATGATTGTTGTTCCTTTATAGGTGTTTCATCTCTGGAGGCTGGCTATTGAAAATGGAAGGTAAGAACCTACGTAGGCGACAAGTAAAATGCTTGTGTGAGCGCCTACCTTTGGTTGATGCACATAGGTTGTTTTTAGGACATCTTTAGAGCCCAACATTTTGGCACCATTGCCGGGGAAGCACGATGGATTGGAGTTTAGATTTCTTTTTCATGCAAGTGTGATTAAACATGCTCCTAACTCTCAAGTGACATATGGGTAAGGACATGTAGGGTAGTGTAAATTTCAATTCCTACAATTTAGTGTAAATTTCAATTCCTGCAAGTGTGGTAGTTTAAATTTCTTTTTCATGCAAGTGTGATTAGACATGCTCTTAACTCTAAGGTGACATATGGGTAAGGACATGTAGCATAGTGTAAATTTCAATTACTGCAAGTGTGGTAGTTTAAATTTCTTTTTCATGCAAGTGTGATTAAACATGCTCCTAACTCTGAGGTGACATATGGGTATGTACATGTAGGGTAGTGTAAATTTCAATTCCTGCAAGTTAGTGTAAATTTCAATTTCCACAAGATTAGTTTAAATTTTTGCAAGTGTGATCTACATGTGTTGGTTCTAGGGGTATTAGCAGCTACTTGAATGGAGACTGCTCATGTTCTCCCTGACCAACTATCAGGAACGTTTTAACTTCTGCAACTGTGAAGAGTAATTTATTTTTATGTTTTAGCATGAGTGTTTTTTTAAAGTTTTTCATTTTGATTTGGGTGCTGTAAGAATCCTTATTTTTAACATGATTTAACAATGAGTGTCATCTTGGAACCACTCACTCAAATCCTGGAAGACATCGAGATCTCCTCTTCCTTGGAAGGGGAGATCTTGACAAGGATCAAAGATTCAAATACTCCTCCAGAAACAATTGAAGATTCAACGTCTGAAGAATCCTACATATCCGATGATGAACAATCATTCGAATAGGAGACCAAGGAAGATGAAGAGGAGTTACAACATGATCTGAGTGAGGTAAATCGCTCCTATGAAATCCTTATTGAACAATGGTTCCATGTAACTACTCAATTAGATTAGTCTTTTTGTTTTTACTTAGTTAGTTTGTCGTTATAGTGACTAGATTCATTCACTCTCATATATTTTCACTTTTCATTCAAGAAATTGCCACTGAACATATTGTTGTTACTGCTATGTGAGTGGCTACACTAGAAGTTTAATTACACGTAACTAATTTTTAATTCTAAATAACATAATGTAGGTAGATTTTTTAGTTTTGTTTTCACCTAGAAATTAATAGTTTTGCAATATGCGTAATCGATTTTATGGTTAATTTGCAAATCATTTTTGCTCCATTTGCTAAGAAAAAAAACATTTTTGTAAGTTGAAGTTTTGAGTTTATTTTAGTTTTGATTTTTTAGATAAAAAAATAAAAAATTGCATCCATCCTTGACCTGCACAATAAAAACAACACTGAGTGTTTCTATGATGAAACAATGGATGCAATTGTCCTTACATGTTGAAACAATGACTCTGAGCCGAAACAAATCGCTGAAACTGTGTCCCGCTTAATTGAATTGCATTTCCTCGCCTTCATAAACCTGCAAATCACACCTTGAACTTAGACCTGCAAATAAAACACAACCAAACATTAGAATTGGTTTGGGAATCCATGTGAATGATCTTTTGTACTCTTACAAACTGAAACTGTAAATCCCATGTTGAAACAATGACCTCTATGATGAAACTCATTGCACGATGCATCTTCTCATTTTTAACTTTTGATCTCATTTCCTTCTGGTTTTAATCACTTCCATCTCTCACCTTTCACCTACAACATGCAAACACAAATAAGCAACTCACCTAGATCGGAATACTTGTGGATCATGCTAAGTAAAACAAAACTAAATTTGAAAACCATCTATAGAAACTATCTGGATGATGACACTCTTTAATTTGACAATGAGTATGGAGATAATATTGTTTCCTACAAGGTCTGCGCTTTCCATTTTGATCTTCTCCAGATACACTTTCTCATTTTTCGCCAGCTGGTTTGCCCTCAAATTCTTCTATTATTTTGGCACTCTCACTGTCGGTTGTTTGACCCATATCAAACTACCCTTCCACCCTATCCGACTGTGAAAATGGTAATCCAGAAGAGGTTGTATAGCCAACTTGAGCATGGAAAAAAGGGGCACATGTCTAGCTAGAATCATAAAACCAACTAGTATAGTGATAACAACAAATTCAACGATCCTCAGATCATGCTTTTTCTGCCTGGGGTTGTTACAATGCTCCTTCCACCTGGGGATAGTTTTGAACGAATACTGTCACTTTATACGTGAAGCATGCATATGCAGAGCCTACGTGGAGAATGACTAGCTATTGGCGGTCGCTTCCTTTTCACATTTAATACATCACGTGGAACTAAGTGTAGGCTATCCAAAGAATAACAAACCAGAGGAGTTCCCATTTTGCATTTATTAAATGAATATTTTTTATTTGGTTCCAAGCTCTGGCATTACGAAGTCATAATTTTTCTCTTTCTATTTCCTTTTGAACAACTATGCATTTTACAAACCCAGGGGAACAATATACTTAGAATCCAATCCAAAATACAGAAGGCACGAAGGTTCTGTCAACCACAATGATGAAAAAAATCTTGAGGAACAACGAATTGAAATGGTTGATTTCTTCACGAGGTGGCGGATAGTAGGGGCTAAAAAAAATAAAAAAATAATGACAAAAACTGTGACAGATTCAAATTCTACAACTCAAAACGTCACAACCATAGATGACAATGCATTTATTGAAGTATGTTCATATTTTTTATTTTAAAATGTTAAAGGCTTTGACTTTGGCAATAAAATTCAGATCTTACGATTCACGGGCAACACTTATACCCAGGTTGGAGGAAAGATTAGTGGCCATTTGAATGAACTTAGGCACCACTAGAACCCTTGGAAGGTAAGACCATGAACAACCTTCAGTCATTCCCCTTCTCTCATCCAATCCATTCAGAACAATGTGGTTTTGGGTTCGGTCCCATCCAAACAGTGGTTGCAAATGATTTTTACCATTGAATTTGATATTTACCCTGCATATTGAATGGTGGAAATAATGATAGATTGTGTTGCAGCCGATTCCCAGATGCACCAGTGGTACTGGAAGAGGTAAAATATTTCTTGTCTCACTGCTTGTTTAAATAAGAGTTGAATCTAGTTGCATGATTTGATTTCATTTAGTGGCATGGATCCCAGTTGGGAAGGATTAGTGATGCCTTTTCTACTTGAAAGGCACATCATGGTGGATCACCCAAGGAGATGCATGCGATGACATATTATTCATCAACCAATAGATTGATATTTAAACTTTATGGTTTTGATGTGCAGTTTATTATTCTCGTGTGAATGAAGTATTTTGCTGTAGTGTTCCTTGGTGCAGGAAATGGTTCTAAAACTGTTGAGTACAACCAGTTGCCAAGCGACCATTGTCAAGAAGGAGAATATAGTAGGTTTATCATGATGGAAGACATTGTTTTGTCCTTCTACCATCTGAGTGTGCGGAAAAGTGACTATCAACTTGTGGAGATAGAGCAGATTCATCTTCTCATTTGCAACAATTTTTGAACCTAAAATTCTTATTTACTTGGATTGCACAGAGATTGAAAATTGTGAAATGAAAAAAAATTATGTATGGTGATTGAAATTTTCTACCTCGATTTTGTGTGATTTGTCCATTGCAATTTAAAAACAAATCAACAAATATAAAAATTTGCTTGCTTGATTTTATTTTTCATATTACTCCCCACTACAAACTTGTCTTGGCATTGGTGATTTCATAAGCGGTGAAATGAAAATTAGTTAGGGGTTTTCCATGCTATGCGCAGGATTCATTCGAATGGGTCAGATTCTCTTGACATCATGTTCATTAACATATTTGCATTCTCTACTCTTTAGATGTTTTTATTATTATTATGAGTTTTGTTAGCAATTTTCTTTTTGATTAACGTAATTTGTTTTTTTTAGTTACTAAAATAATATAAAAATAAAAATAAAAACAATAAAAATTATAAAACCATGAAAACACACAAAAACATTATAAAAATCAAAAACATTGTCAAAAATTTCAAATGGACATCTATTTCCTAAAAACGATAATCAAAACATGTTTTTACGCTTAACGGTAATTTGTTTTCTTGAGTCACTTCACAAAGTAGTCAATAACAAACCCAAGTGCACAGGCAACAAGTAAAAACACGCATTTTATTTTCCCTTTGCTGCATTCATATTTCTTCCTGCATGTTATGTTTTCTTTTTCGAACTTCTCACACATCTTCTTGCAAGATTAGTACTCACATTTTTTTCAGGTTTGAAGGCAATTGCTTCTACTACTGCGGTGATTTTTCAAGAATCACAAAAATTTTGATAAACATTCTTTGATGGACCTCTTGAAGGCGTTGTTACTCATCATAAACATCATAAACACTTGCTATCACACAGAAAATTTTTACGCATCTTGATGTTTTCTGTTACATGACACACATTCCCAAAAACACCATTTTGCATTATGACTTCTTGCCTCGCATGACTCATTCAATTCATATTGTTCATACATGTCTTGAAGCCCATTTTCCATTGCCTTATCCTTCATGATTTCATGCATACCTACCATTCTGAGTTGCATGCATTCCTTTATCCTTTTTCAGTTAATTTTTGCCTTCTTTTTCCCTTCCAATTTTCCTTACGAATAAAACCATTAAGTTCCCTTTCCATGATTACATTGCCTTGTTTTCCTTTCCCTGTTGATCCACACTGCTTGACCGTGAGTTCTTTCCATTTATAGTCCTACCAAATCTTTTTGTACAAACTCGTGTTGACTGATGTGGTATCCCTTAAGGCCCACCTTTCAACAAGTCTTTCCCCATCGACCTCAACACCTTATCTATGATATACAATAGAGTTTATTTTTGAGTACCTAGAGGCTTGCATGCCTTAATGGAAAGTTCTCTCGCTGACAATCATGGGAATACATCAATGTCCCTTGATCATCAGATCTTGCAAGTGGATCGACATTAGCTCATCTATTCACACTTTCCAAGATGTACTCGGGTACCTTGTCACTCATTGACATTAATGGTGAGTTTGCCTCTCATTGGCTAATGACATTCATCAATGGCCGGTAATCCAATGATTTATTTTCATGCTCGACATCGACACATTCATTCGCATGATTAGAATTGTACCATCAGGTTTGGCAGTGGGTGAAGACTATACACTTTTCATGACTCTATCAGCAGTTATAGCAGCATGCCTACAACTATCTGAGAGTACTACAGTTCTACTTTCACACTTTCTCTTTTCCATGATTCATTCAGCAACAGTTCAGATCCCTCCACTTCACATTCTCTGATCCAACCAATAGCAGTTGCAGCTATAGAAGCAGTCACTTTCCATATGATCTTGCAGCCTTGACACCTTCCATACTCTAACATGCGCATCAGTCATATTCCTATTTCATAGTTCATCAACATTTTAGGTAAGTGGATGTATGTTATTTTCTAAACTTTAATCATGTAATTCCTCAAATGCTAGCCATAATTCAAATACTTCTCAAATACTTCCTCCACCATTTCAATATTTGAGGAGATAATTCAAGCCCATTCCAAGGAGAAGATCATGGAGATTTGGTTGGAATATCTTATCCAAGATATATGAGAAATATGTGTGAGGATTTAAAGGGATTATATTTTGTAATAATGGAAAATAGGTTGAGAGAATAGTGGATCTGTAATAATGAGATGGTTATCTTATCTTCAAGGCTCTCATGTATAAAAGAGAGTGCTCTCTCTTCATGAGGATTCAATTAGATTATTCAAGTAGAAGAGGAATTAGATTATTCAATTAAGATGTAATTAGAATTAGATTAGTCATTAATGGTAGTCATTAGGATTCAAAAGAGAAATGGATTCTTAGCTTTGATTCACGGTTTTGGTTTTCATGCTTTAATTATTCTTTTATGAAGATTGATTTGATTATTGAATGTAAGATTGCTTCGTTGGTGAGAAATCTCATGTGTTGTTGTGCCATTTAACTCTTCACTTGTTGTATCTTCTTTTCCTTCATGTAGTTCTCAATTTCTAGAATAATTTCCTTTACGCAATTTTCCATTCCTAGATTAGTTTCGCTTACGCAACTAGATTAATTCAATTCCAAGTCGTGTGTTAGATTAATGATTCAATTTTAGTTGTAGCTTAAACATTAGATTAGATTAGTATCACTTCCATCTTGCATATACTTTGCATGTTCATCGTCAGTTTACGACCCCCGGGTTGACAAATTAGATAGTTGGGAAAATACTACAATGCAATTAATTCAACATTAGTTCGGCCCAATATAATGAATGTCATTCCCTTGTTACGATTTTTGTTCCTTTTGTTGTTCATTTGAATGGGATGATTGTTGTTCCTTTTGCAGGTCATGTTGTTCCTTTGAATAGAACAATTTCCGTTCCCTTTACGATTGATGTTCCTTTACAGGTGTTGCATCTCTGGAGGCTGGGTATTGAAAACGAAAGGTAAGAACCTACGTAGGCGACAAGTAAAATACTTGTGCCAGCGCCTACCTTTGGTTGATGCATAGAGGTTTTTTTTAGGACATATTTAGAGCCCAACAGCTAATGAATGTCCCGTAAGTGAGTAGCTTCATGGGTTTCGTGGGATACTATCGACAGTTCATCGAGGGTTTTTCGAAGATAACAAATCCGATTACGGAATTGTAGAAGAAGAACAAAAAGTTTGTTTGGACCGAGAAATGCATGGAAGCATTTCAGAGGATCAAGGAGCTGTTGAAAATGACACTGATACTAAAGGTCCCTGATATGGACATGAACTTATTGGCATGCACTAACACATCCAAGGAAATCTTAGGCCGAGTCTTGATGCAAGACAGTCAAGTGATCGCTTACATCTTGAGAAAGTTTAGAATGCATGAGGATAACTATGCAACACACGACTTGGAGTTGTTAGCCATTGTTTATGCCTTGAGAGTTTGGAGACACTACCTTATTGGACAAAAGATTGAACTAAAAACATACCACTGTGAACTACAACACATATTTACACAAAGCGATTTAAACACACAAGAACGATGTTGGTCAGAATTTCTTAGCAAGTATGATTTCGAGATTGTAGAAAAGAAAGGGCCCGTGGCCTATCAACTAGCCTTGCCTGATTCTTTGAGGTGTATGCATGATGTTTTTCATGTATCTATTCTAAGACATTATATTAGTGATCCTACATATGTTATTGACATGATTTCCTTGCATATATCTGACAAGGGCATGCTCACGACGCAGCCAGTCCGCATATTGGATGTAGTAGCCGAATTTAATTTAACATCTAGTAATTCTACAACAAGACAGTAATTTCTACTAGGTTTATGAAAGTTCAATAATTCCAAAATATTTTAACACGTACACATGTAAATTTAATGATGAATAATAAATTTAATAACAGATTGAAAAACAATGCATAATTTTAAATAAGTACATGAACCTGATGCTAAATACCCTTCGTTGTCCAAATGCCTTCTTATCCGCGTCTGCACCGTAAAACACTGCCCAAAACCTAGTTCCTCCCTGCCAACTAGGTAACTTCCTAACTCCAGGATATCATATGGATATCCTATCCCCCGTGCCCAAAACCTCCAGCAACCCCAGTGCCTGACTGATACAATCCCATCCCAAAATTTCACTTCTCTCTGCAAATCCCCGAGCTCTCAAAATCCATCCCCAACTTCTCGTAGAATGACCTCCCGTAAACCTCCTTTCCCTCCTTATTCCTCCTTTCTGACTCCCCCCTCATTTACTCCCTACCTAACCCATTTATTACCTTCTTATCCCTTCCCGTTAATGCCCCTTATCCCCTTTATTTAATATCTTATCCCTTGTAGTTAATATGTCATCCATTTTCGGGTACGTAACTTAATTTAATAATATA